>JAMJFZ010000573.1:70000-585000 GCA_026225945.1 Cricetomys ansorgei | reverse complement strand
CTTGAAGCCATCCTTCCTCCCACTACCATGACTTCGAGAAGAAAATTAAGACTGGGAAGGGAGATACTGGAAGCCAGCCTGTGCCCCAGGAACCCTGGAAGCCTGGCTGAGGTAGGGTGAGGAATCCAGTTCTGAGCCACCAGACTGCGATTTGCCAGCCAGGCTCAGCAGCTTCTGCTCTGCTTCTCACAGTCCCTTTGCTCCTGTCCCAATTTCCTGTGTCATTTTCTTTGGCCTGAGAGTGCACACTGGAGCAGAGGGGCCTCCGGGGACCCAAGCCCTAAATACCCTCTTTTGGCAGCCTTCAGCCAGTTCTCCAGCTCCCCTTTATAGGAAGAGAAGTCCTAAGACAGGGTTTCTTAACTATACCAATGCCATAGAAATTTCTGGCATGCTGGTGAAGTCTATTCACCCCTTTCTGACATGTTTTTAAAAACGTAAAATAAAACAGGTTTGGTGACAAAAGCTTGTGAGTCCAGCCCTTAGGATATAGATGCAGGTTCAAGGCTACCCTATACCACGTGGGATCCTTTCTCAAAACAAGAGAGAGAAAGCCCTTTCCTGGCCCTACACTCCCCATTCATATGACATAAAACAAAGCTGAGGCCACAGGGCTGGCCCAGGGAGAGAAGGTGTAAGCATCAGAGGGTACAGCTTCCCCACACCCCATCCTGTGGCCACCCCAGAGATGCAGTCTGCAGCCAAGCTGCAGGGTCAACATTCAGTGAGCTGAGATTTAAACTCCTGGTTCTGGCTCTGCCTCAAGCTTCTCATCTGCAACACAGATGATAACACTTGGTGCTGAGGAGACAGGAAGAGAGGATGCTGTCAGTACCATCCTGTCAACCGCTTATGATGCAGCCTGACCTATAGCTGTGTCAGCCACCCAGCCTGACGCCTACCTCCTAGATGCCCGCTTTCTAGGGATCTCCCAGACACCTCCTCTTTGCTGGCTTCATTACTACATCACTGAACCAGCTACACCTCAGACAGCACCCTCTTCTCTTTCTAAAAAGTATTTATTTATTTATGGGCACACATGTGCCATGGTGTGTGTTGTGAGATCAGAGTAGAACCTGCAGGAGCCGCTCTTTGCACCATGTGGTCCTGGGATTGAATTTAGGTCATCAGGCAGAGTAGGTCAGCCCGTATCTCTCTGCCTCCAGTCTCCTCACGTCCCTCTCCCCAGCATCTCCCCTTCCTTGGGCACAGCTGTGTGCAAGAGTGCCTGAGTGAGTGTATGCCTTCATAGAGCTGTGGGCACCTTGCCTTGTCCTCTGTGCCTGCCTTCTGTGTTACTCAGGACAATGGTGCAACTCTAGGGAGCTGAGGGATGATTCTAGAACCTGAGGTTGTTTCCCATCAGCTTCTGGTAGGAAGGAATGAGGAAGAATTCTGAGAATTCAGCTGGGAAGGGAGGAGTCAGGGGTGAATCTGCTGTTTGAGCCACATGGAGTTTTGGTTGGTGTGTTTGTTTTGAGAATGAGTCTCAAAGTAGCTCAGGCTCGCAGACAGTTCCATTAGTAGCTAAGGATGACCTTGAACTCCTGATCCTCTTGCTTCAGGGATGTACACCACAACACCCACTTTGTAAAGTGTTAGGGATAGAACCCAGGGCTATGCTCAATGTTAGGTAAGTGCTCTACCAACTAAGCTGCATCCCCAGGCCCTCTGTCTGTTTGTTTTTGAGCTGATCTTTCTGCCTCCACCTGGGATTACGGTACTTAGATTACGGTATTGTAGGTCTGTACTATCATACTCAGCCAATAGATGGATTACTCTCAGAAACCAGCCCACAGCTCACAGAGGGAGCTGGGATTCCTTGCACAACTGAGGAGAATCTTCCACTCTCTCCATGCTTTTTGAAACAAGGTCGGGAGGCACAGAGGGCTGCCAAGTAGTCCAGGAGTCATAGAACCTCTGATTCTTAGAATGTCGGAGTTGGATTTTCAGAGCTGCCCGCAGGTTTAAGATTCTGCGAAAACAGTGATGCCTGGAGCTAGAGAGTGACTTGCCTAAGGTCACAGGTGACGCTGAGGCCATCTGGTCTAGAGTCGACATCTGATTTCCTTCTGTCATCATGCTCTGGACTCCTGCCAGGAAACTGAGTATCTGATCTGGGACTGACTGACCCATAGTGAGTTAATGCAATGATGCTAGGCAGTGTGAGTTCTGGGTCTCACCAGGGATTGTCAGCACCTTAACCTTAGGGTCTAGCTAGGGGACAGTGACAGATTATAAATCTGCTGAGATATAGTTCCCCCCCAACATGATGACCAGGGGTCCCCTAGAGTCACTGGAGGTCCAGCCTCACTCCTAAAAGTCTCCTGAAGGTCTCATATGACACCCAAAAAGTGTACACTATGAAGAAGAAGATTTAGAGGCAGGTATGTTTGCCCATACCTAAATTTCAACAGTTAGGCAGCTGAAGCAGGAAGATCACAAGGTCAAGGCCAGCACCAGCTTATCTCTAAAGCAAATAACAATAGGACTGGAAGGGCTGGTGAGATAGTTTAGTGGGTAAAGGTGCTTGCTGCCAAGCCTACCAACCTGAGTTCGATTCCTGGAATCTACATGTTGAAAGGAGAGAACTAACTCTCAAAAGTTGTCTTCTGACCTCCATGTGTATTGCTTTGGTATTGGAGAACACATACACACAAAATAAATAAAGTATAATTTGAATACAGGGCTGGGGAGGTGGTGCAGTCGGTAAAGTACTTGCCCAGTATGCATGTAGTTCTGGGTTTGATCCTCAGTGCCACATAAAACGGCTATGTTGTCTACTGATAGTAATACCAGGAGTCAGAAAGACCAGGAGTTCAAGGTCAAATCAGGCAATCAAAAAAAAAAAAGTGTGATTGCTGGGGAGAGAACTCAGTGGGTAAAGGGGCTTGCTGCTAAATCTGACAACCTGAGTTCGAGCCTCAAGTCCTCCAAGGTGGAAGTAGAGAACTAACTCCTACTAGTTGCTTGTACTCTAATCTCCCATTGCACCCTGGCATTTACTTTCTGCTCTTGCAGATGACATAGGTTCAGTTCCCAGCACCTACATGGTGGGTCATGGGAACAGAATGCCCTCTTCTGACCTCCGAGGGCACCAGGCATGAGGTACACAGAGATACATTCAAGCAAAACACTCATACACATAAAATTAAATAAATCTAAAAAAGTTTTTATAGAAAGATTTAGATGCAAACCCAAAGATGGCTTTCTCTGGACTCTGAGATTAACTCCCTTCCCCATAGATTTGTCTGGGGAACCATCTGGGGAAGGAGACTTGAGTGTTCAGACTTGCTCCTTGGAGTCACTACTGTCGAGTCTCCCTCTACCCTGACTGTATAGAAGCCTTCAACAGGAGAATCCCAAACCTGCCCTCCAACTATCCAACACCTGCCCTCCAGCCCTGAGATTATCATCAAGACTGGAGCTGGAATTTTGTGTTGCTTCATTTTGACTTTTTTTGAAACCAGTTTCCTGTAGCCTGGACAAGCTTTGAACTCCTGATACTGCTGCCTCACCGTCTAAGGGAGGAAATTATAAGCATGAACTTTTATATTGGCCAAGGTATCTTGATTCATGCCTGAAGGGAACCATGAATCCCTTCCAGAAGTACAGGGTGGTGAGATTTTACTCCGGGTTGCGGCACCTCCACACTACGGGCAGCAAAGGGCAGTAAGGACCTCGTTTACCCTGTTAATCCTCCCTTAAGCAGTAACTCCTACATGCAGATCCAATTCCCTCGCCAAGTACTTTATACACACTTCTCCCCTCCTCCCCAGCAGCTCTAGCTGGAACGGCTTCTACCATTTCCATTCCACCAGAGGAAGGATATGCCGATTTCAGTGGTTAAACAGTTGGTAAGTGTCGGAACAGATATGTCAACTCAAGTCTGCCTGGTGCTGGAGCCCATGCTTTTTGTTTATTTGTTTTGAGACAAAGTCTCGTTATATAGCCCCTGACTGGCCTGGAACTTGCTATGAATACTAGTCTGGTCTTCAACTCAGAGACAGATTCACTTTCCCTGTCTCCTGAGTACTGATATTAAAGGCATGTGCCAACATGCTCAGCTGACACACGGTCTTGAACTCTATTCGAAGTTCAAAATGACCCTGAAATCCTTGTCTTCCTACCTCCACCCCCCATGCTGGGATAACAATCCCCTACCATCACACCCAGCCAGACTGCTGATTTCTTTGCATGAGGGGGCTTTCAGCTGACTTCTCTGGGTCCCTTATCTAGAACTAGAGAAGGATTTCCTTCTGTCTACAATTGCAGATAAGAGTGAAAGAAGTTTACAAATGATCAACTTTTGAAGACTTTTAGATAGGAAGGCGGCAGGCAGCTCCCCAGCACTGAAAACCCAAAACACGTGCAAGCCCAGCACATCTGAAGATATTAAAGAACTACGATATTAAAGAACTACAGAAGTCAAGTACAGAGGCTCAGGTCTGCAATCCCAGCACAAGGGAGGCCGAGGCGGAAGTTGGAAACCAGCCTGGGTAACTTAGTAAGACCCTGTCTCAAAGAGAGGATCTGCAGAGATGACTCAAGCATTAAGAGCGGAGGACCCAGGTTCAAATCCCAGTCCTTACAACTATCTGTAACTCCAGTTCTAGGGGATTCAGTACCCTATTCTGCTCTTCACGTGCACCAGGCACACATGTGTTACACAGACATACAAGCAGGCAAAACACCCATACTCATAAAATTATTTATTTTTGTTTGTTTAGGAATTAATTAACTAATTTGTGTGTGTGTGTGTGTTGTTGTTGTTGTTGCTGCTGTTGTTTTGAGACAGGGCTTCTCGGTGTAACCCTGACTGTTCTGGAACTTGATCTGTAGACCAGCCTGGCTTCTCAGAGATCATCCTGCCTCTCCTCCTGAGAGCTGGGGTTAAAGGTGTCTGGCATAAAATTAAATTTTAAAGCTAAAATGAAAAAATAAAAAGAGCCACACATGATAACTATCAAAACAAACAAAAAACAGTACTTAAAAAAAGATTACATTAACAACCTGAAAATCAGAAGGAAGAATTTAAGATGGTTGTACTCCTATAATCCCAGCACTTGGAGGGAGAGAAGCCAGGTAGAGGCAGGAAGATCAGGAGCTCAAGGCCATCCTCAGCTACAAACTATAGTGAGTTCTAGGTCAGGCTGAGACCTTGTCTCAAAAACGGTAGGGAGCAGAGGCTCAGCTGTTAAGAGCAGCAGCTACTCTTCCAGAGGACTAGGGTTCAATCCCCAGCACCCACATGGTGGCCCACAACTGTCTGTGACTCCAGTTCTACGGGACCCATGCCCTTCTCTTGCCTCGGCTGGCATTAGGCACAGACTGTAGTGCAAACAATGTAGAAAAGAGTAATATGGAAGCCAGAGGTGGTGGCACACACCTGGAGTCCCCACACTCAGGAGGCAGAGGCCCTGGAGGTAGGAAGTTCAAAGCAAGGGCTACTTTGCAAGACCCTGCCTCAAAAACAAAATGAAGCACAAACCTAAAAGTCATGGGGACTGGGTAAAGAAGTCCAAATAAATGCATCTAACTGAACCCACAGGGAGAAAAATGGAGAAATCCATTTGGTAAACCAGATAAGGAGGAAAAAAAACACATTTTTGTTTGTTTTTTTAAAACAAGATTTTACTACATATCCTAGGTTGGCCTTGAACTCACAATCCTTCTGCCTCAGCACCTCAAGTGCTGCAATCATTTCCACACCCAGCTAGAAGCAATATTTGGTGATAGTTAATCATTCAGAATCACTCTAAACCTCAAATAGCGTAAATAAATAGAAAGCAAATCAGGCAAGGACCTTCTTGTGCTGAAGCACAAAGGCGGGGCAAAAGCCTTCAAGGCAGCTGGGCGGTGGTGGCACACGCCTTTAATCCCAGCACTCTGGAGGCAGAGGCAGGTGGATCTCTGTGAATTCTGGGCCAGCCTGGTCTACAGAGTGAGTTCTAGGACAGCCAGAGTTAACAACTGAGAAATCCTGTTTCGAAAAAAACAAAACAAACAAAGCTTCAAGGCAGTGGTCATGAAAGAAGGAGCTTCTAAGAAATAATGGAAGCCAGAAGGCAATTGGGGCAGAATAGCAAGGTGATATGGGTCCCAGTTCGACAGTTCTCTGGCTGGGATACTGTAGACTTGCTGGAGGGCGTAAGGAGAAGGGGGCCCTAGGTTCTAGATTCTCATACCCTAATCCATCCTCGCACTTGCACTTCGTGGCTCTAGACTACAATCAGGATTATGTTATATAAGCAATCTGCTACTTAATAAAGGTGTGGAAGGGATGAGTCTATTTTTCTTCTCTATGAATTTTGGCTGGCTCTGTAGTTTACATTGACCAACAGATGCTGGTCAAAACAGATTCTGTTTTATTTTGAAATGTTCTTAGTTTGTTGGCGAAGCTCTGAAACCCAGACATGCCCTGAATTTGGGATCTTCCTGTCTCTGTCTCCAGAGTGCTGAGATTTCACGTGGAAGATTTCAGGTGTAAGCCATCAAACCCAACTGAAAGTGTTTTTGTTTTCTTGTTTTTGTCTTGACCTGAGCTTTGGCATCAGGCAGCCTTATATTTTCAGTTGTTCCTGTGGTGGTTTGGATGACATGTCACCTGTAGTCTCAGCCACTTTAATTCTTGGGCCCCCAGCTGATGGTGCTCTTTGGATAGGAGGAAGTTCCTTACTGGAGGAAGTATGTCACTGGGGCAGGCTTTTGAGATTTAAAAAAGCCACAGGCTGCCCAGATCACTCTCTCCGATGCTTGTGGTTTAAGATGTGAGCCCTCAGTTGCTGATCCAGCATTGTGCCTGTCTGCCTGCTGCCATGCTTTCCCACCATGATGGTGATGGACTCCTGCCCCTCTGGAACCATGAGCCCAAATCAAACCCTTCTTCTATACATTGCCTGGTTCATGGTGACTTATCACAGCAACAGCAAAGTAACCAATACAACCTCCCTTGAGGAACTCAATTGCCAGGTAACTAAGTTGAGCCTATCCTTCTGGAGATGTCAGAAAAGGCCTGGCATAGAGTCATCACAAACACCAGAAGTACAGACCCGTTTATCTAGGACTAACCTGGGAAGAGAAACCACATAGTATTTTGAGCAAGGGAAGTCTGACATAAGAAACTCTCTGGAGATGGTGGCACACACCTGTGATTCCTGCACTTAGGAGGTGGAGGCCAAAAGGCCAGAGGTTCAAGGTCATCCTTGTAGTCTAGTGAATTAGAGGCTAGACTGAGCTACATAAAGTCTTATCTCAACAACAAACAGGGCTGCTTAGATGTTTCAGAGGGTCTTTAAAAGTATTTGCCACCAACCAACCCTGACAACCTGAGCTCAATCCCCAGAACCCATATGGCAGAAGGAGAGAGCTAACTCTTGCAAGTTGTTCTCTGACCTCCACATGCATGCTGCAGCACACACACAAATATATTACTAAACAAATCATTCTAATAAAAAATTTAAAAATGGTCTGAAGAGACAGCGCAGTGATTAACTGAACCTGTAACTCCAGCTCCAGGGACACCTCTGGCCTCCACAGACACTATCACGCACGCACACACGCACTTAAAAAAACAAGTCTTAAATAACAAGCAAAAGGACATCAATTACAGCAGGGTTGAAACAATGAAGAGTTAGCCAACACCAAGTCAAGGGAACCATGAAGAATACAGGAACTGCAAGCATAAGAGTCAGCTTCCACTAGTGCTGACATAGGATCTGCTCGAGAAGGCATAACCCAGAACTGGGACCTAGATCTTTCTGAATAGCTCCTGCCTGTGCTTCCCTTAAGGGGCAGAAGGGTTGCCATGGTACCCTGCCAGGTCAGTGGAACCTGGAAGGAAGCATCTCTTGGTAGCTGTTATAAATGTGCCCAAGGTGCCAAGGAAAACCAGTCCCACAGAAATGACTTGACGGAGACACAGCTACACCACACCACTTTGGAGGGACTCATGGGAAAGTGCTTGGCAGCCAGCTGCCACTGGTCACAGTGCCCTGGGAGGCTGGCACTGGAGAAGGCACCTGTTCTGTAGGACATTGGTATAGGAGAGCTACCCATATGGCTTAGGTGCTATGACCATGAAGCCCCCCTTTTTATTAAAACTTCTGCTCACATGTGCCTCTCTGTGAACATGTGTCCATTTCTCTTGGCCATTCCCAGTAGCAGAATTACTGGGCAATGGGTCATTGTCATGATATATTAAGATCTTAAAAAAACAAAACAAAACAAAAAACCCAACATATGTCTGTTCTTGGAATGAAAGACAGTAGATGAAGAAAAAACATATATCGACATGGTTGATGGGTAAAGAAAACAGGAGTGACTTTTCCTTTTGACATTCTGTGTCTCCCAATAATTGTGTCATAGTTTTGTACTATTTTTATAATCAAAAGAAACACTTAATCCTATTGATCTCCAGAATCTCACTCAAATGCCACTTCCCTTCAAGCAGCCTTAGCAGAACCAGCTTGCTGCAGTCTGCTTTTTGTATCTTATTTTATTATTGTTTTTATTTTTTGAGACAGGGTCTTACTATACAGCTTTGGCTAACCTGAACCTCTCAATATAGAAGGCTGACCTTGAACTCATAGTGATCTGCCTGCCTCTGCCTTCTGAGTTCTGGGACTAAAGGTGTGTACATCCAAGATCAGCCTATTTTAATTTTTTTCAGACAAGGTATTATGTAGCCTAGGCTGGCTTGGAAGTCACTATGTACTTCAAAAACCTTAAACTTCTGATCCACCTCCAGAGAACTGAATTAGAGAACTGAATTAAACCACCATGTCTGGTTTAAGTGGTATTAGAAGATTGAACTCAGGGCTTTGTTTGTGCTAGGCAAGCACTTGACCTGCTGAGCCACACCCCTTTTCCTTCAAATTCCTTTGTACACCCCTTTACAAATCATATTTCTGCAGGAACTCAGTACTTTTCCTGTGAAGGCTCTCTCAAACATCCGATCCCTCCCTTCTATCCCACAGACATATTAGCGCTCTATTTTCTTAAGAGTGACAAGAATTCGAACCCAGATTTTGGTCTCCATTTTTGCCTTGAAAGCTGATGTTGAAAGTATCTAAACAGCAGGGTATGGTGTTGCATACCTTTAATCCCAGCAGAGGCAGATCTCTCTTGTGAGTTAGGAGCCAACCTGGTCTACAAACCAAGTACCAGGACAGAGAAACCCTGTCTTCAAAAAAAAGAAAGAAAAAGAAAAGAGAAAGGGAAGCTGACTGTCATTCAGAAAATGCTTCCAAGCAGCTCACATGAGAGGACTCTAGTACGCTCATGGAATCTGCAGAAAGAGTCATTGTGGGGATTAGAAGAAAAAAAATATCAGGACACTGTGGTGCTCACCTTTAATCCCAGCATTCAAAAGGAGAGGCAGGAAGATCTCTGTCTGTGAGATCAGGGCTATATATTGAGACTCTGTCTGATAGATGAGATAGATAGATAGATAGATAGATAGATAGATAGATAGATAGATAGATAGATAGAGCTCAAAAAAACTGGGGAACTTTGGCTTTGCAATATGGCTATGTAACTTTCATCAGGGGAAGTTGCCTGTCTGAAAGCATTCTCTGTCACACTGCAGGGAGAATGTGGAAGAAGGTCCAGGATAACAAACAGGATTTGATGCGATTGGTGGGTGGTGACATATTGATGATTATATTTTTTAATCCCAGAACTCAGGAGGTGGAGGCAGGAGGATTAGATGTTCAAATTCAGGTTGAAGAGATGGCTTAATCTCTACTGCTCTTGCAGGAGACCTAAGTTCAGTTTCCAGCACCCAAATCTGGCAGGTCACAACCATCTGTCACTCCATAAACAGGGAATCTGATGCCTCTGGCCCCAGTGGGCACCTGAATTCATACCCTGTAGATGGAAATATACTGTCTCAGACAGGGTACAGAGACAATTCTCCAAGATGCAAGCCTGAATGGCCTAGGCAAAGGGTCTTGCCTCTAATGGACTGAACCAGAGCACATAGCCTTCAGGTAATTTATTGAGGAAAACCACTGCTCACTGATACAAACGTCTTGGTTACTTAACAAATAGAACTTTCATAGTGCAACAACCCCCAACCTTAGACGGCCAACTTGATGCTGTTTTACATGCAAAGTCAAGACCCTGGTCAAAGTATTCCTTGACCAGTGCTTAGACTGAGGGAGGCAACCATAAAAAGTTCCTCCATATTAGCAATAATATAACCAGGTACTTTCAACATTAAGATCTCAGTGGGCAAAGCCAAATCTGAACAACAATTGCTCCATCCATGGGTAACTGAGTGGACAACTGCTAGTATCCAACTAGCATTCTTTCTGCATCCAAGAAAGCTGCAGCCATCCGCACCCAGAAAGCTGGTTCTAACAGCTGAGGAAGGTGACCTTCTGGCTGCATGCAGCTCTAGCTGCCAGATACAGCAGCCGTTTAAAGTTCGTATTACTGAACAGAAGTGAGAATACGTTTAAACCTTCCACTATAATACTCACATACCCATATACATACACATAATTAAAAATAAAAAGTGAATCTTAAAAAAATATTTAAAGAGGCAGGCTTGGTGGCTCATGCTTTCGTATCATCATTTGGAAAACAGGCAGGCAGCTCTCTTTGAGTTTGGAGCCAGCCTGGCCTACAAAGAGAGCTCTAAATCAGCCAGAACAACATAGTGAGATCCTATCTCAAAATCAAATTAAAATTCCGGACATTAAAAAGAAGTTCAAGGTCAACCTCCACTACATAGTGAGTTTGAGCCCAGCCTGGGCTATATATGATCCTGTCTCAACAAACAGAAACAGTACAAGAGATGCCTAGGAGAAGTCCATGGAAAGAATGCAAGGGTGGATTAGTAACTCCAAGCACCAGTAGGGATTTGAAGTTGATATCATATTTATTTGACATTCATCTCTCCTTAACAAACTGCATTTTGAGGTCCTTTCCAGACAGCTCTGTGCTCAGAGAGCCCAGGCTGAGACCCACTCCTGTGTCTGGTGGCCATCAGACTCATCCCTCAGGCGATTCTCTTAATTCCAAAGGGGGAGGAATTTTAATTATCTACTGAAACCATAGACTGTCTCCAGCCGTGCATGTGATAAATATTTAAATATTCCTCACGTCTTTCAGAGCTCCTGAGAGCAAGAAATGTCTGTGAACAAAGTATTAATTACATACCCCAAATCATTCTTTTGAGACAAATTATACGTCGTAATTACCATACTTGACAGCATTCGCTGACTGCATATTGCTCTACCCTCAGGTTGAAGCTGGTCCTGGTAGATGGGTGTAATTGGTCATGGTGGCCAGAGGAGGCAGATGAGGTGAGTGTCCCAGGCCAGTCCCCCAGGCCAGACTTCTCAGCATTCCCAGGACACTCTCCCTTGTTGGTTCTGTCTGAATCCACTTTATGCAGTTTAAGATGTCTGGAAAAAAGTGAGGTAGGATGGCTCGAATCTATAATTCCAGCTCTCAGGAGTGTGAGGCAGGAGGATTGCAATGTGTTTTTGGCCAGCCTGGACTCTTGTAGCCAGCCAGAGCTACAGAGTAAGATCAGAAAGGAGGGGGAATGGAGTGACAAGATGACTGAGTAGGTGTTGTCCTCTGACAGCACCCCAGGACCAACAAACTCCTGCAGGTGACTCTTTCCAGAAAGAAAGAAAGAAAAAAAAGAAAGAAGGAAGGGAGGGAAATGGAGGGTCGGAGAGGAAGAGGGAGATGGAGAAAGAGAGAGATGGAAAGATTAAAAGATTTCCAGGAGAAAGCTGGCTTTGGTTTTATTTATTGATCAGTATAACACATGAACTATGTATTTACATGCACCATGGGTCCGTGGCGATTGAAGGGACCTATGGCCAGGAAGACAGGTATGTCCATGAAGACAGATATGGCCATAGCATTGGTGTAGTGGCACTGCCAGGCTGTCACTAACACAGGCTTTGGGGTGGGACTGCTGTGGCTTTGATCATAGCTGTGATGTTCGTACACTAGTTTACACAACTCACCCTCTCCTCGTCTGTAGGATGGACTTTGTGTGAGCCAATTCCCATAACTGGGACTCAAAACACCTGAAAGAACAGCTTAAAGAGAGGAATTGTGGATTTGGGCTCAGAGTTTCAGATGCTTCAACCCATAGTTCTCAGCTCCACTGATTTAGGCCCTGCAGAGGCAGAGCATTAGAGGCCAGGGACTGGAGACAGTCCGGTCTCCATGGGAGATCATCCATCCCATGCCTAGCAGGAAGCAGAGACAGATGAAGGGGCAGGACCCTGAATAGACTTCAAAGGCACACTCTTCTAACTTCCTCCAGCTAAGCAAGCACTGCCTCCCAAAACAGTGCCACCACCTGGGGGTCAATCATTCCACACATTCCTCTGTAAGGAACATTGCATATCCAAATGCTAACAAACTTGGTTCTCTGTGTCTGTGTGTGTCTGTGTGTGTCTGTGTGTGCTCGTGCACGAGTAGCAGGGTGCACATGTGTATGCTTGTATATGAAGGCCAGAGACTGATGACTGATATCTGGTACTTTCTTGGTTGCTCTCCACATTATTATTATTATTATTATTATTATTATTATTATTTATCTTTTTTTTTTTTTTTTTTTTTTTTGAGGAAAGGTCTCTCGCTGAACCTGGAGCTCTTTGATTTGGCTGGGACCCAGGCATCCTCCTGTCTCCCCTCCACCCCACTCCAGCATTGGAGTTACAGATATGCAAGGTCATACCTGGCTTTTTACCTAGGCTCTGGGGATCAGACCTCTGGTCCTCATGCTTGCATGGCAAGCACTTTACCAACTGAGTCATTCCCTTACAAACTCTCAGGTGATAAAAGGTCTAATAATAGTAGGTACCTCAAAGAATTATCATATGAGCAGATTCACGAATAGCACAATTGTCTTATCTTACATAGGAAAATACTACCATTATAATCTCTTTAAAATTTTTAATTGTATTTATTATTAGTGGCCAATGCCCATGAGTTGAGGTCAAAGAAAATCTTACAGAAATCAGTTCTTTCCTTCTACTGTGTGTGTCCTAGGGCTGGAACACAAGTCATCAGGCTGGCCATCTCAGCAGCCCCATACCATTATAATCTTTGTTTGTTTTGTTTTGTTTCGAGATTAGGGTCTCATCATGCAGCACTGGCTGTCCTTGAACTCACTATGTAGACAGGTTGGCCCCACAGAGATTTGCCTGCCTCTGACTCTTGAGTGCTGGGATTAAAGGCATGGGATAATACTCCTGGCTTCATCATAATCTTAACATGGGCTCTTAGCAATACCTTTTGAACTAAATACAAAATAAAGCCTCGAAAATGTGAACTTTGCTCATTTGCTTTTGTGGCTATTGAGGCAGGCTGGACTGGGGGTAGTTTTGTAGCTATTTCAGTAAGTAGCAAGATATGTGTTCAGAAAAAGAACACAGATAAACTTAGCTGTCACTCATAAATAGCTTCCATACCTTCTGAGGTATTCCAGAGAAAATGACTCACATGTATTAGAACAGAAAAAAGATGACAAAGACTTGATTTTACAAAAGAGGCTACATTGTAACTGACTTCTTTTCAGTGAAAAAAGAGGCATGTGGATTTTGTTGTTATTGTAATTTTTGAAACAGAGTCTCAGTTTGGCTGAGGTAGCAAACATCTTTAATCCTAGCACTCAGAGGCAGAGACAGGCAGATCTCTGAGTTCAAGGCCAGCCTGGTCTACAGAGTGAGTTCTAGGACAGCAAGGGCTACACAGAGAAACCCTGTCTTGGAAAAAAGAAACAAACAAACAAACAAAATACAAAAGGAGGAAGGGAGGGAGGGAGGAAGGAAGGAAAAAGAGACTCTCATATAGTCTAGGCTGGCCTTGAACTTCTGAACTCTTGCTACAACCTCCCAAGTGTTGAAATTATAGGTGTGCACTTCCATGCCTGGTTTGTGAGATATTAGGGATGAAATCCAGGGCTTCATTTATTTTATTTTTATGTGTATGTTGTTATGCTTACATGGTTGCATGTCTGTGCACCTTGTGTGTTCCTGATGCCAGTGGAGGCCAGAAGACTGCATCATAGCTCCTGTAATGGACTGCCATGTGTGTGCTGGGAATCAAACCCAAGTCCTTTGGAAGAACAACCAATACTCTTAATTGCTGAGCCATCTCTCCAGTTCCAAAAATTAATCTTAAAAAAAAAAAAGGTATTATTTAATTTAAAGGCGGACAGCAGGGGCTCCTCCAGTTGTGGGTCCACATGACAGGACAGGAATTGAACAAAGGTCCTATGAGACCCCTGAAATGACTGGAGCCCTTGAATCCTCCTGCTGGCTGCAGAGTTAATGCACCTCACCTGGATCCTTCCATCAATTCCTGAAAGAAAAAAAAAAAAATCAATGCCATTAAGTGCGGGCGTCAAAGGCTTATAATCAAAACTGGGGGGAGCATGGCAGCACACGCTTTCAATCTCTGCACTAGGAAGGCTCAGGCAAGTGGATTGGATCTCTGAGTTCAAGGCCAGTTTGGTCTACATAGTGAGATCCAGGCAGCCAGAGCGATATATTGAAAACTTATTTCAAAACAACAACAACACAAACAAATACAACATAAACTCTTCTTGATGTTTTGTTTTGTTGTTTTGTTATTTTGTTCAAAGTACTGAAACGAATGAATATTTTTAAGGGGATTAGATTTGAATTCACAAGTTCCACAAACATATGGCTTGTTAAATAGGTTGAATTTAGCTCCCTCCCCCTCTCTCTCTCTTTTAATTTAAAGATAAAACTACATTTATTTATTTACGGGGGCGGGGGGTGGGCATGCTTAGGTGCCACGGCTCACATGTGGATGTCAGACTAGACTTGTGGGAGTCAGTTCTCTCCTTGATGTGAGTCCCGGGGAGAGCAAACTCTGGTCCCCAGGCTGGGTGGGAAATACCTTGCTTACCTGCTGAGCCACCTGGCCAGCTCCGGATTAACCCTTTTGTTGTCTAAAGCTAGTGGGACTTGCTCACAAAACCAGGGCTTCTCCACAGAGGGAGGGCAGCCTTTGCCTGTGTGTGTTGGTGTTCACTTCCAAAGCCTTCCTGTCTATTTTGCACTAAATCTACATACTGGCTCTGTGCCGGAAGTAGGATTGCTCTCGCCCCACGATGCAGATGAGACTCTTGAAGCTCTGAAAGAGGAAGTGAAGGTGTGCACAGCTTGGGCGCCCCCACCCCAATGCCCAAACTCCAGCCCTGGCGGCTCCACTTTCTCTTTAGCCAACCAACAGACACAGAGAACATCTGAATTCAAGACCTTTTGAACAAAGGCAGCGTTCAACAGGTAGTTCCCTCTCCCTCTGTGTGTAAGCACTACTTAGTATCCCTGATGCCCAATACTATTTTCTCTGTTTCACAGACAGGAAGCAGAGGTTCAGAGAGGCCCAAGTCTCCTCACTGGCTCCAGCTTACATAATATGTCAGCCTGCAGAGTTGGGATCCTTCCTGGGCAGTCAGGCTGCACACCTAGGCCTGGGACGTTCACCCCTATACTGCCCTGCCACCCTATACACTATACCACTGATGACAAGGTTTTCATCAAAAGATAGCAGATGGATACATGATAGGATAAGGCCTATGTCTGAGCACTTTGTGTGGAGTCAAGAACGTTTATAGACAGTTAGGTTTAAGGCAGAGGACTAGACCAAAAACCCAAAGAAGACCAAGTGACCGGAAGGTCCCTTCTGACCTAGAGATGGCTGGATTTGATGATATCTCTTCAAGATTCTAGCCTGAGTTGGTTGCCAACACTAATCTCTATGAGTTCAAAGCTAGCCTGGTCTACATAGTGAGTTCCACCTATAAAGATCCTGTCTCAAACAAACAAACAAAAAAACAAAGCAACATTGACAAGAACAAAAAGAACAACAAAAAAGATTCTAGCTTTTCAGTTTAGGGTGGTAACAGATAATAAGTTCCCCTGCCCTGGGGCTTCCAAGGTCGATCAGGCCTTCCCAGCCCACCCCACCTGCACACTCTTCCCTCTTTGGCACTGGGTTCTGTGGGGACAGGTGACCTTGCCCAAGAACTGAGGAAAAGGAACAGCAGGACACTAAATGCTTCAGAAATACAACATGCCTCCATTGCTTCTGGGCCTAAGGTCCAGGTATTCATGTCAGAGACACAGCAGAGTGTCCTGCACTTTCAGCAACACCTACTTCAACCATGCCATTTCAGTCACTGCAGATGGCCAGAGACGTGGGGCCACATAGTGTTCATTCCATAAACACTGAGAACCTACTTTGCCTAGCTTGGCACTTGGGATGCCAAAGGAAACATAGAGCATCCATAGTGGAAGAGTCCATGGCAAGGAGTCGCACAAAGTTGCACTGTGATCTAGTTATGAAGAACATGGGGTATATCAGCCAAGCCACTCTAGGGAGGTCTGTCTGAGAGGAGCTGTTTAAGCTGAGGCTTGAAGGGTAGATAACAAGGGTACAAGCAGTGAGAACAAGCTGGGTGAGCCTCCTGGAGCTTGACCGGCATGGATAAGCCTCAGGAGAGAAAGTCTGGAGATGACTGCAGTTTGTGAGGGATCTGTTTGCTGTGGTTATTTTGAAACAAGGTCTCATGTAGCCCAGGTTGGCCTCAAACTTGATAACTTGATGTGTAGCTGAAGATGATCTTAAACTTCTGATCTTCTTGCCTTCACCTTCTGAATGCTAGGATGATAGGCTTGTGGCGCCAAGCCCAGGTCCTGGAGTCTGTTCTTGCAATAAGAAGCTGTTGGAAGGCTTTTTTTTTTTGTTAAAGATATGCAAACTGGGCAGTTGGGAGGCTGAGGAAGAAGGATCACTGTGAGTTCAAAACTAGCCAGGGTTAAATAGCATGGCCCTGTGTCCAAAAAAACAGAACAGAAGGAAGAGGAAGAAACTGAAGGCAGGAAGGAGAGGGAAAGGAACAGGAGAAGAGGGAGGGCAAGGAGGGGGAGAAAGAGGAGGAGCAGGGGAAGGAGAAAACAGTGGTATGCCAGTCCCAGCTACCCATGCAAATGAGCCTGACTTCACTCTGCTTTTGTAAGCAGGTCTCTGTGTACTTTACCCAAGTGGTAATTAGGCCACTCACATTCACTGGCAGTTCCTTCTTCCTCCCTGTATCTGGAGTGGTCACAGAGATCCAAGTACCCAGGAATGTGCAAGCTCTGTGACCCAGGCCCAGGCTCTCAGGTGGCCTGCAGTTCACCACAAGCTCTGCTCTTCTCACTGAGATCAAAGGCCATCTCCATGAATGAGAAAGGGCTTCACTGTACACAAAAGCCATGCTTAATATTGTTTAATCCTATGTTCTTTTCCATGATGCTGCACCACAGGTGAGAGATTCACCGGAAACTGCTATTCAGGACCTGCAAGAGGCTGGGTGTGTGGGGGTGCCTTCCACCAAGCCTGAGGACCTGAGTTCAGTACACATGTAAAGGAAGGAGAACAAAATCATGGAGCTCATCCTCTGTTTCCACACATGCATTACGACAGGACAGAGGCAAACACACACACACATCACACACACATAAATATACACACACACACACCATGGAAATGATAAATGTTAAAAAAAAAAAAGACAGCTGGGATGTAGCTTAGTGATAATACAGGCTATGACTAATCCCAAGTTTTTAAAAAAGGGAGAGATGGTGCAGCAGTTAAGAGCACTGGCTGCTCTTCCAGAGGACCTGAGTTCAGTTTCCAGCAACCACATGGCTGGAACTCCAACTGTAACTCCAGTTCCACAGGATCCAGCACCTCTTCTGACATCTCAGACATCAGGCACACAGGTGTACATAACAGTCAAACCATGTCTCCTTGTATAATAAATATATCTTTAAAAAAAAAAAGACTGCTAGGGTGGGAAGAAACTTTAAGAATATGTACATTGAATTTCAGAAGAAGAAAAGGGACTTTTTCTAGATTTCACTGGAAGCAGCAACAGAAATGAAAGAGAAATGCAGAGCTCCCCGCAGAGGGAAAGGTTGGGTGAGGACAATTGATTTATGTATCTTGTAGCACTGAGGCATCATTAATCCAGCATGCTAGGCAAGGGCTCTACCACTGAGCTATCTATCGCCCCACTGTTCACCCAAGTTTCTCCAGATGGTCCAAAGATGGACTATATCTTTATGATTGCTCATATTCTGTGTTAACTGGTTCCATCACCAACATAAAGTGCCCTTTCCCAGCCTCTGGCTCACAGTAACAGAATGAATGTTAGCCTTTTATCCTGTTGTGTCAATCTCAGGAACCCTGTTCCCAGGGTTTTCATGCAAATGGCAGTGTTTCATTCCTTTCTAAGGCTGGATGATTGTCTGTGATGTTTCCACACATTTACTCATTCTCTCTTCTGTTGATGGACACCTACGCTCATCTAAACAGTGGCTACTATAAGCAGTGCTGTAATGCACAAAGAAAGGGTATCCCAGTTTTTCCTCTGTATGTTGATATCGTTTCCCGATACATACCGAGGAGTGTGATACAAAGATCATAATAGTAGTTCCATTTTGCTGTTTGCAGGAACCACCAACTGACAGTCCATAGTGGCTACACTAGTTTATACTCCCTCCGCAGAGGGTTCCTTTTTCTCCACATCTTTGCCAACATTTTTTTTTAAAATGAGAGCCATTCTAACTCAGGTGAGTTGGAATCTCCTTGCCTTTATCTCTTGCCTTGTTGGCTTGAGAGTGGTCTACTGTTGCTGGAGGGTAGAGAGTGTGGTGGAAGACAACAGGGTAGGGAGCTAGGGTCAGGCTGTGCTGTAGGAACATTGAGCTTCTGAGCAGAGGTGGGGTCAGTCGAAGTCCTCAGGCTGTATGGGGAACCTCATGTAGTAGGTTGGCCAAGGTCATTTGGAGCTTTGTTGTGAGTTTGAGACCAGCCTGGGATACATGAGACCTGTCCTGGGACCTCTATGGAGGGCAGTAGGGATGCAGGATGGAAATGCTTAAGTAGAGCGGATGAGGTGAAGCTAGGCTGGTGCCAGGTCCCAAATCAAGGGCAAGTGTGTAGAAAGCTGGCTTCTGTTAGCCCTTCTTCCCTATAAACAGTCTCACCCTTCCTCTGAGCCTCTTTCATGTGGAATGGGGGTGCATCACTGTATTTGATAGAAAATGGTTGCCCTGCAGTTAAGTGTGATGACAACAGTGTCCCCACCACCACCACCATATGACAGGTCACAGAGGTGATCTCAGCTGAGCCTCTTCTCAGGAGAGGAAGTCATTGCACTGCATGTGCCAGAGGGCCTGTGAGTCTTTGGGGCTGGAAAATGCTCCTCAGCTGGCATTGATTGTTCTGGCTAAGGTCTCTCCCCCTCTTCACCCCCCATGTTGGCATAGTACTGTACCTAAGAGCTACCATAGGAAGTGAGAGGCCCAGTGCAATTTCTCCCAGATACCCAAGGTCCTTTGGAAAATCAAACTCACAGAGGGATAAAACCGTGTGTCCAAGGCCAGGTGTGGAGGTACATACCTGTAATCCTAGGACTTCAGAGGTAGAGGCAGAAGATAAAACACTTATGGTTGGGGCTGGAGAGATGAGTCAGCAGTTAAGAGCACTTTCTGCTCTTTTCAGAGGACCTGGGTTCAGGTTCTGGCATATACATGATGGTTCACAGTCATCTGTAACTCCAATTCCAGGGGATCTGACATACTCTTCTGGACCCACATAGACACTAGAACGTACGTGGCACACACACACATGCAGGCAAGACAACCATAAACATCAAAAATCTACCAAATAGTCAGGTGGTGGGGGTGGCACACACCTTTAATCCCATCACTCGGGAGGCAGAGGCAGGCAGAGCTCTGTAAGTTCATCTTACCACAAGATTCTATTTTATTTTGTAAATGAGTATTCTTTGCCTTCTAGTGTGTCTGTGTACCATGTGGGTGCCTGGTGTCCTAGAAGGACATCAGATTTTATGGAACTGTAGTTACAGATAATTGTGAGTCACCATGTGGGTGCTGGGAACTGAACTGAACTTAGGTCCTGTGAAAGAGCAACTATGCTCTTAACCACTGAGCCATCTTTCCAGCCCCAGCCCTCCATTACTTTAATGTAGGAAAAACTACTGGATTTGGTTCTGCCATGACTGGCCTTCTGACCTTGGACAAGTAACTTTATTTCTATGAACTTCAGTGTCTTCTTCTTCAAAACAAAAAGATAAAGTAATCATTCGGTTTACCTTCCCAGGGCTAAGTATCTCTAGTTGAGGCTAGTCTTAAAGAGTCTCTAAGTTCTGAGCTCCTCCACCCACCACCGAAAGATTCTTCCTAGTCCAGAGCAGTCATCTCAGAGCCCCAGTTTCTATCCAGCAGGGCCTGACACTAACACTAATTGCTAGGTCAATAAGCCAGTTAGTTATATGCTACATAAAGCCCTGCTATGCCTAGAAACCATATGGGAGTACATCTCCCCTCTACATCCAATTATGTAAGAACTGTTATATACCAGGTATGGTGGCACTCACCTTTAATCCCAGCACATGGGAGTGGAGGCAGTAGGATCAAGAGTTCAGGGTTATGACCCTGGGTTATGTTTAAGGACAGTTTGAGGACAGCCTAGATTACATGAGATTCTGTCTCAAACAAACAAAACATGGCCACCAATGATGATTATGTCAATTAAAACAAAATCCAGAGGAGGTCTAGTGTAAATACCATCTTCAGAAAGGATTTACCCATAATTGAAAGTGCACCCTGGTGGGAACGTGTAATGATGTGCTCTCTGATTTAGGGTATACACACCACAGTTTTGTAAAACCCTGCTTAAATTCTTGAGTTCCTTTAAACCTTATGTTCTTTGGTACCTCTTCAAGTATTAGCCTTAGTGTGTGCCTTATATTAGGGCACTTTGGCTGTCTCACTGACCCCAAAAGTCAGGCATTAATTGCTCTTAATTTTCCCCTGAAAGAGAGGCCCTCAGGGAAGTGTGGAGAACTGTTCCAGGCTTGCAGGCTAGTGATTGGAGTTGGCACTGGACATCAGATTGCTCCCAGTACTTCTCTCAGCTTTCCGGATGACCTCAATGCCAGGGCTAGGCCTCCAGGAGCCTCTTCAGTAAGCCTTGCCCTCCAACGCCGCCACCTGTCCTCTGACTATTCCTTTGGAAATGACCAACCTTCCAAGCTGTTCCAGCTTCAGTTGAGTGGGGACCTCTGGGAAGACCTGAAGTCTTAGGGGTCTCAGATTTCTACATTTAGTCCCAGAACTTCTATTTCCAGTATTCTGGGATCTGAGTTCAAGAAAATCTTCCCTTATCAACTAAAGAAGCCAATTTTGTCTACTTTATTACTGCATACTGACTACTGGGCAGTGCTTGTTTCTCGTGTTTACTGTCTCCACCTTACAGTGTAAATTCCAGGACGACAGGACAGGTGCTTGTTAGCCCTACTTACTGGCAGACCTTCCTAAGAACTTTGCTGGCCCCCAGAGCATGAAGTCAGTAAATATTTATCGAACCAAATGACAGTGAAATTTGAAACTGCCTGGTATAAATGGTTCTTTCATTTTACAATAGAGTAACTGAGACCCTGGAAGTGGACCTGACTGCTACAGATATCCTAAACAGCATAGGGTTAACAATTCCTTAGGAAAAAAAACCACAAGCTACTTGAAAGAAAAGCCGTTTCCATAAAACACTGGGATTTGGGGTCTTGAGTAGTGTGGACACTACTGGGATTCCGTTTTCTTTCGAGGCGCTCGCTGCCCCTAACCGGTAAGGACTTCTTTGGACCCACTACCGGTGGGTGCCCTGGCCAAGCAGCGGCTAGGCCAAGGTCACCCGTGGCTAGAAGCCACGCACAGGGGCGACCAAAGAACCCCTCTACAGCATCTGTCAAGTCAGAGCCGACTCGTGAAAAGACCCCTTTCCCGAAGTCCCGCAGCCAACGTCGCTAACGTGAGCAGGCCGGGCCGGCCGCGTGGCCGGGACCCATGTGCTCCACCTGCGGCCGCTCACGGGCGCAGGCCCTTTAAGGCTCCTCCCCCACCCCCGCCCTCCGGAGTTGCATCAGGCACGTGCTCGCCCCCGTCCGCTCGCCCGGGCGCAGGAATGGCAACCGGGGGGCGGGGCAGGGGCGGGGTCTTTCGCCGTGCGCGCGCGCGCGCCCACCGCCGCGCCGTCCCCGCCTCTCGCGCGCCGCGTTGCGAGGCGCGCGCCCGCCCGCCGCCCGCCGCGGATCGCGTGGTCTGGCTCGGCTCTCCGCGCCGCTCCCCCCCGGGCCGTCCGCACCGCTGCAGCTCCCCGAGCCGCCCCGGGCCGGGGGCGGGGGGACGCAGGCCGGGGACCCAGGCCCGCCAGGCCCTCCAGGCGCGCCGGAGCTCTCTGCCCGGCGCGCCGCTCCGCGTCCGCCCGCCCGCGCCGCCCCGCGTCCGCGCGGCCCGGGCCCCGGCGCCCCGCCAGCGGCCTCGAGCGGGGCCCGCGGCGCGCCCGGCCGCTCCGCGCAGATGGCCACTCAAGTGGAGCCGCTGCTGCCAGCGGGCGCCGCGCTGCTGCAGGCCGACGAGCACGGCCTGGCGAGGAAGAAGCCGGCGCCCGACGCCCAGGCCGAACCGAGCCCGGGAGACGGCGGTGGCGAGCCCGACGGCGGCGCCCGCAGGCCGCGACCCGCCTGCGCCAGGCCTGGCCGCGACGGCGCGGAGCGCGAGAGCCCGCGGCCACCCGCAGCCGCCGAAGCCCCAGCGGGGAGCGACGGCGAGGACGGCTGCCGGCGTGACTTCGTGGAGGCGCCGCCGCCCAAGGTGAACCCGTGGACGAAGCACGCGCCTCCGCCGGCAGCGGTGAACGGACAGCCGTCTCCAGGTGGGTCTGCGCGGCGCGGCACTGGCCGGAGCGATGACGCGGGCGTTTTCCTCAGAGCGGGGCCTCCGGGGCCGCAGCGGTTGGTGGCAACGGCGCTCCTCGGGCCTAGCTGCCCCAGCCGAGCCGGGCGGGGCTGCGCGGTGTGCGTTCGGTGTGCCCCGGGTTCCCCGTGTTCCCTGTGCGTGCCGGCGCCCCGGGAGTGCGTGTTCAGTGAACATGTGTCACGGCTCCAAGCGGGGCTTGGCTTTGAACTTCGCAACTTTGTGCTTCGGGGAGTCGGGTGAGTCGTGGGGAGCGCCGGCCTCGGCGTGCCCTGGAGCCGGTGGCGGCCTGCGGCGACGCGAGGGGCGTGTGTGGCGGCGAGGGAGTGGCCGCGCCGGTGCGGGGCGGGCGGGTGACAGTTGGGCGCCATGCGCCGTGCCGGGGCTGTTCGCGGCGCTAGCCGGCCTGGGTTGCGCGCGGGGCTCCCCTCCCCCGCCTGTTCCGGGAGGGAGGTGACTAGGGAATCCCGGCGGTGCGCGATCGGCCTGGGCATCGAGGGGTGCACGGCTCTGGGACAGCTTTTGGGGCTCAGAGAGCCTTCGCCTGGGTGCTGCTGGGTGCCTCATAGTGGGCGAGGCTCTGGAGTCTTACGGTCAGAGTCCCAGTGCCTTTAAAACAAAAAACGAACAACAACAACAAAAAAAACTCTTTGGAGTCTTGGTGAGGCAGCCTTTTCCTAAACCGTGGGCATCGAGGATGTCAGAACTTGCCGCTTTCAGATTCCAGAGTGCAGGAAAGTGCAGGCCTAGTCCTGGGGGTACCCAGCACATCCCATCCTCAGCCGCACGTTGGTTGCCCTTTCGATTTCTCTTAGGGTTGTTTCATTTGGAGGAGGGCACATGGGGGCGGGGTGCTGTAGTACCAGTGTTCTCTTCCTCTCAACTTCCAGAACCCTCTTATGCAAGGGGCAGTGCTGAAACCTCCATTTTCTTTCAGATCCTCGCTCTCCACCCACAGAGTAGGGGAAACAACTTAAAGACGCTCTTTGGTTCTGCCCCTCTTTAAACCCAGAGGTATAATCATCCTCTCCAGCCGCGATCCTCAGAAGTTTAAATGAGGCTGTTCACTCAAGCCGCCGCGCTTAGCTACTGGTGAACCTGCCTTGTGGGTTTTAAGTCAGCTGTGACATCAGGCAGGATTGGGTGCCTGAGCTGGCATTTTGTATAAAGTCAGGGGCCCTTGATAGCTTGCTGCACTGGGATTATTGATCGTGGGAAGAAGACAGTTTGGCTGACATCTCAACTTTACCTCTGGATAAAGCTGGACTCTATTAAAACAGACCAAAGCATAAATTTAGGTAGGATAGATTGGTTCCTGTTTCTGTTTTTTGTTTGTTTTTTGGAACCTTAATACAAGATAGTTGACTACCGGTTCCTGTAAAATCTTTGGAGAAGTCTTTTGGCAGACAACATGGATTAATCAGTAGCGTCTGAATTTAAGCTTGTTAAAGCCTGGGTGATTTTTAGAGTGAATTCTGGGTTGTCTGTCTGGTAAGGTGAGGTCGGGGCCTTATCTCAGCCAATGGGATTTGTAGGTCCTTTTTTAGCCCTAGTTTATTTGCAGCCTGGACATCTTTAAATGTGACACCAGTGGAGTGGCTGTGTGGTCTTGGGATTTTTGTGTTCTGTGATGCATATGTTTTTGGGAGTCTACAGAAATGAGTGTCTCATAAGCAAATTCTGCTTTCCAAAGCCTGCTGCAAATGCCTATTTTTAGCCTCCTTTTGGCTCAGATGCTGGTGTTTTAGTTCTTAAGGGACACAAGCAGTAACTAGTAATAAAGTATGTTTTACCATCTCTTTCCTTCCATGTGGAGTTCTCCATCTAGTTTAAACTTCCAAGTCCAAGCTTTGTAGTTTTTTGGGAGTGGGTGGGTGAGGGCATGGTCTTAATGTAGCCCAGGATGCCTGGAATTTACTTAATCCAGGCTGATCCTGAACTCCTGATTCTTCTACCTCTGCCTTCCCAGTGATGGGATTACTGGCATGTAACACCATACCTGTTTTTAGGTTTATAGTTTTAAGTTTGGGGTTTTGGGATTTGTCCCTATGGACACTCTCCGTAACAGTATTATTTACATTCTTTCCCTTTATTCTAGCCACATCCCCTCTGAATTTAGACTGCCTGAAGAGAAGAGATGCATAGGTTCTGGGCTCAGACTGCAGTGTTCAAAAGGCCAACTCTACCTTTTAGCCTTGTGTCTTGCTTTCCTCATTTGTACAACAGGGTTTAATTTATGATATGTCACCTCACGGGGTAGTGGTGAGCATTCACTGTGATGACTGACCCCTGTGCATGATTTAGTTTAGTGCCTGAGAGGTTATGGGACCTTCAGAACTTTTATTTAAACTTGTGAGAAGAAGGTAGTCAGAACACACACACATCTTTTGTTTTTGTGTGTAGTTCAGTACCCCCACAAGAAATCAGGTTTGCTTTAAAGTTGACCTTTGAACTGGACATAGTGGTTCTCACGAATGATCCTAGCAGAAGGGAGGTCGAGGTAGAAGGATGGCTGAGAGTTCAGGGTGAGCTTGTACTCTTATGGGGACACTATCTTTTTTTTTTAGAAAAATTAACTTTTGACTCTCTGAGTTGATGCACCCTTGTAATAAAAACCTACAAAAATTTACCTTTGCTTTTCCACGGGTGCTAAGTGGTTTGGTTTTTTTAAATATTTATTTTGTGTGTGGTGGTGCTGGCATGTGGAGGACAAAGGACATCTTATAAGAGTCTGTTCTCTCCTTCCACTGTGTGTGGGTCCTGAGAATTGAATTCAGGTGGTCATGTAAGTGCTTTTACCTGTGTTGAGCCATCTTGCCAACCCTTGATATTGACATCCCGGCTCCTCCCCTATCCCCTACCCCAGTTTCTCTGTGTAACAGCCCTGGCTGTCCTGGAACTTGCTGTAAACCAGGCTAGCCTCTGCCTCTCAAGCACTGAGATTAAAGGCTTGCACCACCAAGCCTGGGCTGGTATTGACAATCTTATTAAGGTTGGTCAGTAACACAAAGAAATGGTTACTTTTGCCTTGGAATGTGGTATGATGATGCTGAGTCCTCCATGCCTCAGTATCTGAAGGCTGATGCTTCATTTGTGTTTGTGTGAGTTTTCTTGAAATAGAGCTGATGATTGCAGACTGAGAGTTACAAAGCCAGATGGTGTCCTGGGACCCTGCCCTGCCCCTGCTGTTGTGCTAGTTAGTCATCACTAGGACCTCACAGATTCAGGTCTTTAGACTTCTGGTTCTGGAAACCCAGGTTAACACTTTTGGTCCTTAGCTAAGTTTCTAACTTGCTGGGCAGTTTGGAAGAACCACTATTAATTTACTGTTCTAAAGAGAATAATGGTAGTGGTTTGGGAATGTTATGAGAATTGAAGGTGGCAAATGTTTACAAAGCCCTTAGCACTGCGTCAGACACAGTGGAAGCCCATAAGTGTTGCATATAGTAAACATTGTTTAAAATTAATTTTTTGTGGGGGCCAATGAAATAGCTCAGCAGATAAAGGCACTTGGCATCTTCTACTAACACTGATGACCTGATTTGGATTCTCAGGGCCCTACATGGTTGATACTTGCAAGTTGTACTCTGACCATGCACACATAAATAAAAGTTGATACAGTTATCATCATGCATTAATCCCACTTAAAAATGCTTGAGCTCCAACCACACACCCTATGGTCTTTCTGCCTTGTTACTTCATTTTCAGGGAATCAGATTAGACTTAAAGTCTTTAAGGTTCCAGTGTTAAAACTGCTTTCCCTGCTAGAATTCCAACCCCACTCCACCCACCAAAGCAAAATTGAAGCAGAGCTTTAAGTGCTTGTGTCCTCAAATCTGCAGGTGTGGTTGGGAACTTATGTCTTGACTTTAAGCCCTGTGAAGGCTGGAGAGAAACTCCGGTTTCGTGAACTGAGAGCTTGGTGTCTTAGGGAGGTTGAAAGATCTGCCTTACTGTGTGGTCATAGAAAGCTCATAGCAGCACCAGTGAAACACTTCTCACCCACAATACATAGAGAAATAGGATGATCTTGAAGTTCCCATCCTAGCACCTCATCTCTCAAGTCTGGGATTAAAGGTATCTGTGACCACTGAGGTTATCCAGTGTTAACAAGAAATTCTGCCAAACTAATTTTTATCAATGAAGAAGCGGACTTTTTAGAAGGGGAGGATTAAAAATGAAAAGGTTGAAGTCTAGTCCTGCATTGTTGTGAATCTTGTCTGGATCTTCATTTGAACAAACTGGCCATGAGATGTTCAAAGCAGGGTGTGGTGGCTTATGCCTGTCTTCCCATCACAGGGATACGGAGGCAGGAAGACAGTTCTAGGTCAGCTTGGGCTACAGAGTGAGATCTTGTCTCAAGCAGACAAGCTCCCAAACAAGTCCTTTTGATGACAAATGAGGAAATTTGATCATTTTAGGTTATATTAGGTTATCCTTTTTAGTTAAGGGCATATGGTCTTTCACTTGTTTTGAGTTTGTTGGTTATATGTTTTTGCAGATGAGCACTAAAAACTGTTAGTACAGCTTCGAAAAATGAGGCTTAAGGCTTTCCTATCCTGGTTCATGTTACTTTTTCTTCTGAAAAAGGCACATTAGGATTCTATGCATGGGAGAAGAGCAGCCTTCCAGCTCACCTGTCCATCTAGGAGAGGTGATTGGGAGGTAGCTGTGTCTCTTGGGGGAGGGGTAGTCACAAGGCCTCTTGAACTCTGAACCTCCTGAGAGACTGAGTCTTTGTTGGTCCATCCCTCTGGGTCTGCAGTGGTCCCAAGCCAGACTCAGCATTTTATGCTGTTACTCAGCATCCACTCTTGTCTTCCCTGGGAAACAAGCAGAGAAAGAAGGAGAGTGCCCCAAACCACAAAGCCCTCTTAAAAATGAAGAGCTTGGCAGATGGGAGTGCCCCTGTTCACAAAATCCAAAGCAGCTCAGAGGGGTAATTAGGTGTTGGGCTCTGGAAAGGTTTCAGTCCAGACTCACAGACCTCTCTTGGCTGGTCCAGAGTGATCTCAGGGAAGTGACCAGGAGAGAGGATGACCTTAGCCTTCTGGGACTGAGATTTTGATAACCACTAATGAAGACAACTAAGTAGAGGAAGAAGATGAAGAAATTAAGTTAGAACTTGGGCAGAGTGCTTCTTCCCTGATTTCTATGCCTTCCTTAGTTTGCCTATCTTTTCCATTCCTGATGCAGTTAGGATTCATGCAGTGCTGCCAAAGTTCTGAGGATCAGGCTGATGGCACAGCATCCCACAAGGTATAATTGGCTCACAGCCAGAAGACACATTCTACAACCAGATTTGTGTAGACTGAAGTGATTGTCTGGGGGCGGGGTTTCTGTGCCTTTCCTAAATGGGGGCTAGTCACTAGGAGTTAGCTGAGTTTTGAGAGGGCCAGTTTCCTACCACAGGTGACCTGAGAGGTGTCTGTCGGAGGATTTTCTGTGAACTAACAGGGACAGTCTTGACATGACACCTTTGTCGTTTGGCTGAGTCTTTGGACTGGCTGAACTCTAATATAGGAAAGGACCTTCCTGGCAAGGTGGTGAAGGTCTTCTTATCTTAGTCTAGGCATATGGCTGTTGATCACCAGAGGCTCATGCACATCCTAAAGTAGCCACGATACATGTTTTTTTCTGTTTGGTACTGTTTAAAACAGTCACCATGTAGTCTCAGCAGGTGCTCTTTACCCTGATTCCCATATGAAGAACATGCTCACAAGAGATTAAGCAACTATCCTAAGTGTTCAGAGAAACCTGAGGACATCCTGGACTCTTGTCTTTGTCAAAGCACATCTAATTCACCAGTACAATCCATTTGAACCTTAACATTTGCTTCCAGATCTAGATGCTTTTCTGTCTATTGAGTGTCTGAACTATACATTTTCTTAGGTTGTCTCAGCAGCCTCTTTACTATCTTTTTCCTGCTCAGAACCCTCTGGTGGCATCTCAGAACAGGAGTCCTTAGGGCATCCTAAGACTTCCTGAGCTGGGTCCTTCAAGCATCGCGCACTGTGTATCACTTTCTTCCTTCCCAGCTGTGCTGTAGTATGTCTGGCATGCTTCTGCTTTGGGCCTTTGGTTCTGGAATGCTTTGTCTCTGGATTGTGGTAATGCTGAGGCCTTCCCAGACCATCCTGCATAGTCTAGAAACCCTGGCCCTGGACTTCATCCCATCCCTCTGACCCTGCTTTGTCTTTTTTTAAAGCCTTGTTTCTACTTGGTCAAGGTGTCCCCAGTACCACAGCTGTAGTGGGCAGCTGGACGAACACATACTGATGAGCAAGTAAATGGATGGGTGTGCTTTGTGGGTTTACTGTGTGTGAGGTGTTGAGGATACTATAGTGGATAGGAGGATGTATACCAGAGTTTAGTGTGTAAGAAAGTGCCGTGTGGGAAGGGCATGTGTGGTGCAGCAGGACACCCAGTTCAGTTTAGCTCAGAGTTGCTGGGGAGCAGGGCTAAGCTGACATGGGAAGGGTTAGTGGGATGCTGAGAAAAGCCTGAGATTGCTTCAGTTTTGGTTGAGAGCAGGGTGGGGATCAGGTAACTAAATTCCCTGTTGTTGGAGTGTGGTCAACTAGCGAGGTGGGCAGTCTTGCTTTACAGGAGTGCCAAGTCCCAGCTATGAGGAGCCTGGGGGGATTTTGAATGAAAACTAATGTGGTCAGATTTTTTCCTTTTTACAAGATGACCTTGGCAGAACCTCTTACGTGGTTGAGGTTTCGTGTCTGATCCTTTGGACTAGAATTCCCAGATTACAAAAAGGAGCCCCACATGCTCCAGTGCTCTTCAGCCACTCTGCAGCACAGCCTTGGACTGTTCCAAGCCAGGTGCAGTTTCCTACATGTCTGAATGCAGCTGAATTAACTAACACTTGTGCTCAGGAACAAGGAGTTTGCATTGAGAAGACTGGCCTGTGTTCCCAGCCCAGGCCCTAGTTGTCAGCTCTGTTTTGATAGCTGTGCCCTGGTGATTGGTTTTAAGAGAATGGGGATTAGCTGGGCAGCGGTGGCATAGGCCTTTAATAGCCAAGTACCAGGGAGGCAGAGACAGGTGGATATCTTAGCAAGGCCAGCCTGGACTACATACAGAGTTCCAGGATAGCCAGAGTTTCAACAGAGAAACCCTGTCTCGGGGAGGAGGGGGGTGTTGAAATTTGAAGGGGCTGCAGAGATGGAATCCTCCTTTACAGGTTCATTCACAGTTAGGCTGCTGTGAGCACAGCATGGTCGTGCCAGAACAACTTAAGAGTACAAAGGTGTTTGGGCTTCAAGTTTCAGAGGGTTCAGTCTTGGGGCTGGGTTACTTTGGCCTGAGACAGGGATGTACATTGGATAACAAGAATATATAGAGGAGGGGACTGGACACATGTCCAGCCACCTACTTCAAACTGGGTCTCCACTTCCTAAAACATTTCTGGATTCTCTTAAAATTGTGCCACCAGCTGAGGCCCAAGGTCTTTAACATGTGAGCCTGTGGGAGCATTGCATATTCAAATCATAGCACCTGCCTTTGAGGACCACCAGGTGAAGGTGAGCTAAAGTGGGAGTGTGTACATGCTCTCAGGATCCCAGCTCAGAAACTTTTTTTTTTTTTTTTTTTTGCTTAACAGAGGATGTATTGAAGCCATTCTTCCTCATGGTCCAGCATCCTCTGTCCCTTGATTCCCTAGAATTTGGACCTGAGCATATAAAGGAAGGTAGTTAATGTCACATCTATCAGTTGGTTTTCCTGCCCCTGCCCCCTGCTGGCTTATCGTAGAGGTGATTTTAAGGACATTGTAAGAATCCCAAATCAAGAGTTTGTGTGTGTACGTGTGTACGCCTGCCTACTTGTGTGTTTGGAGGTCAGAAGACAACTTGCAGGAGTTGGTGCTTTCCACAGTGTGTTGCAGGGATTGAATTGAGTTCTCCTTTACTTGCTGAGCCATCTCACCGACCCCCAAATTGTGGCTCTTGGAATGTTTTGGTGGGAAATGGGCCTGGGTACTTTGTGGTAATATTGTCCATTTAGTGCTTTGGTGTCTTTCCACTGTTTTGGATTTGTTGCAGACAGAGAGATCTCTTCTCTGTGTATGTGAAAAAAGGTCAGCTAGCATCGATGGCTTGTCTTTGTTTTGCGGTTAAGCCCTATCATAAAGTCATCTCAGTGACTTTACAGTTAAGTTTTGGTGTAGGTGTGGGGGCAGCATTCGTGGATTTTAGCTTATTGGTAACTTTGAACAGTGTTCCTCAGTGAACATAGTACATTCTGAGTTCCTTGCTCAGTAACATTTGAACAGTTTAGGTGGTGATTTACTGAAGAACCTGTGGCTTCAAACTGGCTAAGTTCTAGTTTTGTTGATTCAGAAAATATTTAGACTCTATTAGTTGTCCCTCCTGCGCCCTCGATTAAAGTAGTAAGCAAGATAAATTTGCCATGGTGGGTCTCTTATTCCGAAAAAAGTCACAAGTAGGACAAGTATGGTGGTGCACATCTTTAGTTCTGGCTCCAGAGATGGAGGCAGGAGGATTGCCATGAGCTTGAGGCAAGTCTGAGATACTGTAGCAGGAACCAGAGTAGCTGGGGCTACAAGCCACCAAAACAAGGTGGGGGGGGGAGAAAAGAAAAAAAGCTGCACACGATGCATGATGGCATATAGCTTCCATCCCTTGGAAAGCTAAGACAGGTGGATGGGTTTCTGAGTTTGAGGCTAGCATGGCCTACATAAGGAGTTTTAGGCCAGGCAGGATGACATAATGAGACTCTGTTTCCAAAAAAAAGTCACATTATGTCTACCTGTGTCCACATCCTCATGTCCATTTTTGCCTCCTAACAAGTTTCAATTGATGTGCTTTATGAACACTTTAAAGGAACCATCCATAGTCTAAATTTGGGGAAATTAGGCTAAGTGTGTAGCACACGCCTGCTTTTAATCCCAGGACCTTCCCAGCAGGGGCAGGTGGACCCTTGTGAGTTTGAGGTCAGCTTAATGTACATAATGAATTCAGACAGTCAGGGCTATGTGGAGAGACCCTGTCTTAAAAGACCCCCCCCTCAAAAAAATAACAAAATGATCTAGAAGGTTGGAGATTTCAACTTTGTTTTAAAAAACAAAAAAAAAAAAAATGCATAAAGCCTTGCTGAATTGCATGTGGTACATGCAATTGAGAGAAATGGTCTTGGGTCTAAAGACACTATCACTGGCGATTGGTGGCCAAAGTACAGCCGCCTAGGACTACTGGCCAGTAGCTGTCTACATGTAGCTCACTTCTGGAAGTGCAGGCTCTAAAGTTTGCATTCTTCATCAGGCTTGATTCCTTCCAGCATGAAGCCCATGGGCCCAAATACTATGTTTCATCATCAAAGGAGAAGAGATGATGTTCTGTCTAAGGTCTTAAGACAAGGAATAACCTCGTAGAACAATTGAGAGGAATTGTTAGATGGGACATGAAGGCTCTCTAGAGAGAGAGAGAGAGAGACACTTAATTTTCTCCTGAAGGAGAGGGAGTGTGATGAGGACAGGATATTAAGAGCACTGTGGCCTAAGGCCCTGGAGCAAAGCTAAGGATGAGCTTGCCAAGGAAACTGTTGTGTTAGGCCCCAGTTAGTCTTTCCTTCTCTGTCCCTCCTGTGGACTGGGTATAAATAGCATCATTGATTTCAGTCTGTTAAGGACCATTCTACCCCAGTTGTCTTGTAGGTGTGAGCAACTAAGCAGGTGTTAACTACCACAATGTAAAGGGGGAAAGAAAGAAATATTTATGGATTGATAGGATGGATGGATCTCTCCATCCTGGGTAGAGAAGCCTTGTGCAGTGTGGTCCTGCTGTTTGAGGAAGGGAGCCAAGGCTCCCTTGGAGCATTTCTCTCAGGACAGAAGTTCCTCCCACACAGTGCTGTCCTGTGCTCCCTGTGGGGGGGGGGAGGGTAGGAAAACAGGCAGGGACATTGGAAGATCAGCTACTCTCACTGAGACTTGGGTAACTTTACTGAATTTCTCCACTTCCTTTCCTGCTTCTTATGATTGGAAGATGTTGAGCCACAAGATTTTTCAAGACTTCCATTAGGATTAAGTTCACTATCAATTGAGTCAGAAGTTAAGACCCTGATTGTAGATCTCATTCAGAGAATCTCCTACTTAGATTGGATCAGTTTTCCTCCTCAGAACTAGGCTAAGGCAGTGGGACTCTTAGGTATGTGGCATTGTGCTCTAGGTTTCTGGCTTATCCTGGGTAGAATGATAGTGAGTATTCAGCAGCAAGCAGACGGTTAGCACTTAGTGGAAGGAATGTAAGGATTCCTATATCCTGTGTCTGGTTCAATTGGGTCATTGCTGAGACATCCCCTTCTGGTCTGAACATGTAGAACTGAGGACTGGTAGGAGCCTGAGGTCCAAGTGTCAGCCAGCTCAGCAGAACAGAGGTAGATCTAACCTAAGAGGTAGGCTAGTATTCTAGTGCTCAGGCTTGTCCACACTTGCCCTATGGCTTGAACTTGACCTTTGTGTGACAGGCACTGCTTTGCTCCCGCCAGCTTGAAAATCACACAGTCAGCCATTAGTTTGGACAGGCTACTAAGAGTTGGGCCCTGGGAATTCTGCTGGGCACTAGGAGGCCTGGCCTCATTGTTTACATTCCCATAGGGAAGCAACTACCAATCATCTGTTCTGCACCTCCCAAGCAAGCAGCTTAAAGAAACAGCCATATTGAGGGTGTGGTCCTATTAGCCTAGCTACTCTTGAGGCAATTTCATAGAGAAGTACTGGGCAATGGTGCTACTAAGGTGTTGACTTGATCAGAGTGATCATTCTAGCCAGAGAGACTGCAGACATTTAGTATCCTCCAAGGACTGAGATGGCCTGTGTAGATGAGGGCTCAGAGATACTTAGGAAACACCACATTCTGTTTTGGAAGTTGGAGAGCAGAGACACTGCAGTATATGCTTTAAGATTCCTTGGGTCTATGGAGACTATGGATTGGGGAGCAAGGTGGAAGCACACATAAGTATAGTAGTAGATAAGAAAATAACGCCAGAGCTACTTGCCCCAGATCCCCTCCCCCCATACATTTTGATACTTAGTAGCAAAAATGATTTAGGAAAGGATTGAGCCAAAATTACAAGAAGTGCTAAAGGTTGTTTTTAGCTGTATTTTTTCTAAGGGACTTTAATAAGCAGTCCAGAAGGGTGTTTTGTTTGATCTACAACAGGACTTGAATCATGGTTTTCAAATGAGATTTCAACAGAAAGTTTTCCTTTTGCCTTCTGTCAGAGCAGAATGTAGCCAAAGTCTTTGTTTATACCTGGAAGTTTGCTTTCCTAGGAAATCTGTGGGCTGGAGAGAGGGGCTCAACTGGTTAATAGCACTTGCTGTTCCTGCAGAGGACCCCAGTTCTCTTCCCAGCACCTGTGTGGGGTGGCTAACTCTAGTTCCAGGGAATCTGATATCTTCCTGGCCTGTGGGGGTACTGCACTCACGTGTACATATACACACACACCTATACACATAATTTAAAATAAAGGAAATAGTATTGCGGGGAGGTTTCTGGACAGGGCTTCTCAGCATAGCCCTGGTTGTCCTGAAACTCACTCTATAGACCAGGCTGGCCTTGAATTCAGAGATTCACCTCTCTCTTCCTCCTGAGTCCTAGGATTAAAGGCATGCAACACTATTTAGCCTGGCCTAAATAAAATAAATCTTAAACAAGAAATACCGAGGAATGGGGAAAAGGAACAAATGGCTAAAAGACAAAACCATGGATCTGACCAGAAGCACTTAATTGAAGCATTCATCTGGTCCTTCCATTCCCAAAAAGGATTTTAGGGGTGGTGGCCGATTGAGTCTCCAATCGAGTCTCATGTAGTTCAGGCTACCCTAAAATTTACCATGTTACTGATGATGACCTTGAACACTCCTCCTGCCTCCCATCTGAATGCTGGGACAAGGGATTACAGGCAAGTCCTACCATGCCAAGCAGGACTTGATTTTTATTCTTCTCCGCTGTTTTTTGTTTATTTAAGATAAGGATGTAGCTGTGTAGTCCAGGCTGGCCTGGATGGAACACACTGAGTAAACCAGTCTGGCTTAGAATTTGTGATCCTCTTGATTTCAAGTATGTGCCATCATGTCCAGCTCCAGAGAAGGATTTAGGCTGGAGAGGTGATACAGTCTAAGTTTTCTGGACATGTTTGGGTTATAGAGTCTGCCCGGCTTTGTGTCTTTATCATAGTTAGGACCTGGTGGGCCTCAAAAAAAAAAATTTTTTTTTTTTATTTGAGTGGTTCTAGAAAAGCTCCAACACACATTCTTTGTTCATCTGAGGATATTTCTGACCGGCTCTAAAGTGTCCCCTTCACACATCTGCATTCTTTTTCCTACAGGAGATCTTGATGTGGCTACAGTCTTTGGCTTTGGCTGCTTCAGTATCTGAGTGTGGGGCCCAGTGAAGTTGTATGCTCTGGGCTTGATGGATTATATAGGATACTCTCTAGGCACCAGGAAAGTATAGAATCTATCCTCTTGCCTTCTTTTCCAGAGATACTGTGAGAGTAACCTTTATCAGAGGGACATTGTGGTGTTCACTTGTGGTCCCAGTCTAACTGAACTCGGGCTCCTTATTTTGTAACTGAAATCTGTTCTCCTGTTCTGCCTTGAAAACTGTTTTCTTGCCCCAAGCTGGAGTACTGCTTCTATTTACTATAACAGATTCCTAACTTATAACTAAATCCTAATTTGTACAGATTCCCACTGTGCCTTTTTTATTTTACCTTCACTAGCTCAGAAAAGATAGGAAGAAATCTTCACAGCCTCTTTTGGCTGCTTTATCTGTCTAAAGCCTGGAGAACTGGACTAATGTCTGTCATGCCATCCTACTAACTGTCCTAACATGAGCTGGAGCCCACCTGCTTTCCCACCAACTGTCAATTGACCCCTGCCTCCTTTATGCCCTAAGCCATTCCCAGAAGTCCAAGTGGCATGTAACCATAAGGAGGGCTGCACAGGACAAAAAAAAAACAAACAAAAAAACAAAAAACTTCTCAGCAAAGAAAGCATCCTACTACATAGCAGCATGTGGGAAGCTGAGAGAAGGAAAGGAATTTAAGGCCTGCCTTGGCTGCACAGCAGGTTTGGAGGTCATCCTGGGCTACATGAGATGCCTCAAAAGAAAAAAAAAGTAGTAACTTTATGAGACTATGATGGTTATGTTCTGAGTCAGCCTCCTGGTTTCCTTCCTTCCTCTTCCTCGCCCCCCCCCCCATCTTTTTCTTTTCCCCCTGATTTTTTTTTAAATCAACTCACTGTTTCTCTGTAGATTGCTGCTTATTTCCTCTTCACATCTCAAGTGCCTAGGAACTGAGCTAGTCATGCCATGCCTATCAGACAAGAAGCATTGGGGTCTTGGCTCTAGATCTTCTTGAGCTGATATCTCCATAATCTTTACTTGCTTGTTCCAAGCTCCATGCCCCTGCTGGGTGGAGGTGGAATAAGATGTGGAACGGTAGCATGGGACATCAGCATTAACAAGGCAAGGAATCACAAGTCCTGGGTAATGATCGTGACCTGGGTCTTTTTTTTTTTTTTTTAAAGTCGTGTGTTTCTGCAGAGGCTAGAAATGCCAGATTATGTGGAAATGGAGTTACAGGCATTTGTGAATCACCTGATTCCTGATTTGAGTGCTGGGAATCTAACTCGGGTCTCAAAGTCTGGTTCTCTGGAAGAACAATAAAGATTCTTCTCCCTCTCTCCTCCTCCTCCTCTTGTTCTTCTCTCTTCCTCTTTCTTCTTTTTAATGATTTATTTTTATTTTCTGTGCATTGATGTTTTGCCTGCATGTATGTCTATGTAAGGGTGTCAGGTCCTATGGAACTGGAGTTAAAAATAGTTGTGAGCTACCATACGTATGCTGGGAATTGAACCCCAGCCCTCTGGAAAAGCAGCCTCTGGCAGCCAGTGCTCTTAACTGCTGAACCATCTCTCTAACCCCCAACCCCCAGCCCCCACCCCCTCTAAATGGTTTTACTCTGTATCCCTGGCTGTCCTGGAACTCACTGTGTGAGACCAGGCTGGCTTTGAACCTAGAGATCCACCCGCTTCTGCCTCTAAGTTCTGGAACCGAAGGCATGCACTGCCACACACCACCCCTGGCTTGCAATACAGATTCTTACTGCTGAGCTGTCTCTCTGGCCCCAGTGACCCTGGGTCTTAATAGCTTTCTGTTCCTCTCAGGACAGAGACTGTTGTGTCAGCAACTGCTGTGGGTTGTTGTTAGTCTTATAATGCAGCCCTGGCTGTCATGGAGCTCACTATGTAGGCCAGGCTGGCTTGGAACTCTCTGCTTCCCAAATGCCAGGATTAAAGGTGTATGCCACCATGCTGGACCTTGCTGTGTTTTTGACCATTTGGGTAAGACTTTTCATCAATCAGTGGGCTTATAGCAGGCTAAGATGAAAGCATGAAGAAGCCAGTTCTGATTTTGACCTTTTCCCATCTCTTTTCACAGTGGGTGTTGTGTACAGCACTTAACCAAGCTGCTGTGCCTGTGTCAGCCTCTTGGCTTATTAGACCTAGGTTGCCCTAGAGATTCTGGTCAAAGTGCTGGAGTATCCTTGCTTCTTGTATGCTTATCAGAGTTCTGAGCCACCATACACATACCATTCATTATCTCCATTTTTACCACAGTCCTGTGGGGCCTAGTTCTGTGCGTGATCCTTACTTTATATAAGAAAACAGAGCTCCAAGAGGCTCAGAAATTAAAGCTGTGCAGTAAAGTAGTTAGTGAATAGCTGAGATTTGCTCATAGCACATTGACTCCAGAGTCAATACCTTTACTTGTTGCTTAGCCTGCATTCTTCCAAACCAAAGGTGTGTGTATATGCACGTACATGTGTACATATGTATGCACGTATATACATTCAAACTACAAAACTCAAGCTTTTTCTGGAAGGAGAGGGCCTATACTTAACCTTCAAGCTTCAGCCTGGAGGCCCCACTGCCCCTCTGGCAAGCTGGGATCTCTGGGCATAAAACTAGTGGGTATGAGCCAAGCCTTGGGAACTTTGGATCCTGCCAGGGAGCCTTGGCCCTTCTTCCCCAAGAGATGTTCTTTTTAGTTAGGGCCATGCAGATCTGCTGGAAAAGGGGATGCTGACCTTGGTGGTTTTTCAGACCTGGCCTGGAGAATAGGAAGTATAGGCGGCTCTCCACAGGCTTTGTAAGGTCCTCTGGGCTACCAACTATTATGTGCTGGACTTTATTAACTTTTTGAAGGCGGAAATCTTTCTAAATTACTCAGGCAATAACAATTCATTGTCGAAAATGTCCAAATAGATTTGAGCAAAAGGAAAACCTTGGCATTGTGTGCCATCAACCACCATGAGTACTAGTGAGCACTGATAGGAATAAATCTTTCTCTAAACCAGTACTACCTGCTAGAAATACAATACAGTGGGCAGGAAATGTTACTGAGTTAGTGGAGTGCTTGCCTAGCAAGCATGAGGGAAATTCTCTAGCTCCCAGCAGGCTTGGGAGAAGGAAGGCAGGAGCTCTAGCCAATGCTAGACAGCTTTAGAGGGAAGCACACACACCTGCTATTTGTGGCCCTCTCTCCCTGCCCCTTTTGACTTCCTGAGCTTGATGGGAGGCCACAGAGTCATGCTCAGAATTCACATGTGCACATGCCTTTGCCCTGGCTGAGAGAAGCTGGCAGTGTAGGCAGACTTCTTACCTTGGCTACTATGCAAGACCAGTGTTCTTCCCACCATACCTGCTGCCCTCTCAAGAGTTTCTGTTGCCTACTATTTGATTTTGGAAGAAGCTGTAGAAGAAATCAGTGGAGGTCAAGCAAAGGCCCCCATCTGGGCTTGTCCAGGGAGTGCCTCCAAACCCCCAGCACAGCCTTGGTAGATGCTGACAAGCAAGGCTACTGTGGGTACTTGACTCTCCTGCTGGGCTGCCTGGGCACTTCCACCCAGCTTTCATGTTGAAGGGCATCCTCTTGTGGTCAAGGTGCACAGGAGCCAGTTTCCTTGTTGCTTTTTCCTTTCATTCCCAAAATGAAACCTTTTCAGCTGCCTTCCGAGTACTGTTTGCCTGCTGCCAGACAGCTACCCCCTTGAAAAAGGCAGCTAGTTCCTCCTGCAGTGACTATGGTGTGTGCCTGGATAATATGAGTGGAAGTGGGCAGTGTAATGCTGTTGGAGTTTTACTGGAACAGCCAGTGAATTCTGTGCCCCAGGTACTTTTGGACTGCAGTGGCAAGGCAGGCCATCTCTGCTCTGTCCTGTTCTACTACCCTGCCCCATTTCCATTGGACTGTGTCAACTTGTTCTCTCCAGTCTGCTGCTACTCCACATGGGTGCTGTGATGAAGGGTGAAGGGTCTTTGTGGGATGACTTTGGATCAGCCCTCAAGTGGAAAGGAACAGGATTGCTGGTGATCAAGGGTCTGTCAACTGATTGTCCATGCTTGGCTATTACCATCATGCCTGCTACTATAAGCCAAATCTGAATGCTGGGAGGGATCTCCAGGGATCAAGAGATGGCTTGCTTGGCATTCCTTGGAGCTCTGTTGTCCTGAGGCAGGATGTTGCTCAAGATGGCAGTGGCCTACCAGCTACACTGTCCTTCTTTGTGGCTAAAACAGGTGATCTAGGACAAACCAAGCAGCTGTCAGATCTCCATCCAGGTCTCCTTCAGAATACTTGGCTTGAGTTTCTGTATTTGTTCTTCCTGGCTTTCTTTTCTCTCTTGGGAGAGCCCAGGCCTAGAGTTGTAAGTCTTGTTTTAAGTTAGTTGGTCCCTGGATGAAGACAGCATTGATTCCACTGTTAGCCTTGTCAGCTCATACCAGTTCCTCTTTGTGGGGCTGGCTTCCATCTTTCTATAGCTCCCAGCACATCATATGCCCAGACACTTGAAAGAAGAGCAGTGCTCATTTATTGCTGACTGGAGTTGTAAGAGTTCATTCACATTGGTGGCTGCTGTCCTGCCTATAACAGACATAGACCCCAGATTTTTCCTGAGTCTCTTGCTGCCTGAGATTCGTGAAAGCAGCACCAAGCAGTAGCATGAGCCAGTCACAGATAGACTAAAGATTCTAGTCTCATATGTTGAGCACCAGGAATGGGGATTGGCTGTCCAGTGACTATTGCCTCCCAGTGACTGGAGCCCAGGCCTGGGATCTCAAAAACAGTTTGCTGGCAAATGAACCCCAGAGCCTTAGGAATGCTGGGTGAGGGATTTATCACTGAGATATATCCATTGTCCAGTTCACTCTTGAGACAAGTCAGGAAAGTCATGTCTCAGTTCTATGGAGTGGGAAGACAACAGTTTATTCTAGTGAGGTAGAGGTAATGATGAGTGAGGAATACTTAGCCCTGGTTACCAAAGGTAAAGCCTATTTGATTCTCCCCTGGGTCTGAGAGCAGGACCTATATGCAACCCTGACTTTTCTCCTTGCTTCCCCTTTGCTGCCTCTTTTGACATTTTGATCTGTGGACTCTAGCTTCCAATATCCATCTGTCTCAATTCTGCTGCTGGAGGCAAACTTCTTTGGGGCTTTGGTTTTTGCTCAAACCCAAGACCTTGCCTTTCAGTAGGCCATGTTGCATTGTCTTTGGGATAATAGGAATTTTGACTCCTACCCCTCAACCTACCTCCTACACCCCATGTAGATGAGTCAATTTCAGAGAGCTGAATTTCTGATGAGTGGCCTCATTTCCTCTAAGGCTTGCAGAGTGTGGTGGTACACACTTTAATCCCTGTATCCAGGAGGCAGAGGCAGGCAGATCTCTGGAAGTTCAGTCAAGGTCAGCCTTGTCTACATAGTGAATTCCAGGATAGCCAGGGCTGCATTGAGAGACCCTGTCTCAAAACCACAAACAAACAGCAATAAAAACCTTGCAAGCTTGAGCTTGGATTCTTTTGGGGACATTAAAAACAAACAAAAACTCTAACATTTATTTCCTGTGTTGCCTATGCTTTCAGTACTTTGGAGTCACATACTTTACTACTCTGTGCTCTTTGGCTTAAGCTTTTAAATTCTTTTGTCTTTAGCTTTGAGTCTCTTCTTTTTTGTGTAAAGGCAATACACAAAGGCTTACACTGAGAGACCTGATTTCCTGGGCTAAATGCTTAGCAAGTAATATTAGCCATTATTTTAAGGAACTTGGACCTGGGACATCCACTAGGCAAACAGCAAATTTGGGATGAAGAAAAGGCAGAACAATGACTATAAGGATGACACATGACAGTGGTTTTTAGAGCTTTCGTTCTCCTGGCACAGCCACAGTTAGGAGGTTTGTTGTTAAGCTAAACCTTAAGACTTGCCTAGACTAACTCCCTGTGACCCTGTGTCTGCCATGGCTTTTAGCTCCAGAAGGCTCCAGCTTCTCAACCGCCATCATTCCTGGGGCTGAAATGCAGACTGGTTGGTAAATTATTCCCGGCTCTATGCTTACGCCATTAAAACTTCCTAACCCCTCTTCTGCAGGTGTGAGCCCCTAGCAGGAGTGGAGACCAATCCCCGTCACCACAGCTGGAGGTTCCAGCACCGCACACCTCCCTAGGTGGGTTTTTTGGGATTCAGAGAAAACCTGTCCTAACTCTTATTTGATCCTTAGACCACAGTGCCATGGCACTGCACGTCCCAGTGGTCACGTTTCCACAGCTATGAAGCGAGAGTTTTTCACACTGGTTTCTGGTCTGGAATCTAGTTGAGTGTCAAAGCAAAGAGGGGAGGACTTTGGGCCTGTTTCTGTAACAGCTATACCTTTTTTTTAAATTTTTTTATTTTTCAAGACAGGATTTCTTTGTTGTAACTCTGGCTGTCCTGGAACTCACAGAGATCCACCTACCTCTGTCTCCTGAGTGCTGGGATCAAAGGCGTGCGACACCCCAACCCCCACCCCCACCATCTGCTACAGTATTATCATTTTTAAAAGAAGCTCTTAATACAACACACAGCAGATTGTAATGTAAAAAAAAAATACTAGAAGAGGAATCTGGCTTTACCAGCTTCTGGCTTAAAGAAGCCCTGATTTTAAAATGTCTAATGTTGTGGTTCTGGGAAACCCAGGCCAAATTAACAGTTAAGCATCCCTTGGGTTAAAGTAAGTGCCAAGTTATGTCTAAAACCATCTTAGAATTGCTTGCTTGTGTGCTGCTTGGTCAGTATAAGGGACAGCATTATAATACCCAACAGATTCTTTTTTTGTTTTTTCCTTTGTTTTTCCCCCTTTTTTTCTGTTTGGTTTTTAAACCCAGGATCTCACTATTTAGTGTAGTTCTGACTGTCCTGGAACTCACAGAAATCTGCTTGCCTCTGCCTCCCAAGTGTTGAGATTAAAGACACACACCACCACCTTATTCTGCCCTAGCAGATTCTCCTCCTCCTCCTCTTCCTTTCTTCCCCTTCTTTTCCTACTTCCTCTTCCTCTTTCTATTTCTCTTCTAATATGTAATTTATATTTTATGTTCATTGATGTTTTGTTTTCATGTATGTGTGTGTGAAGGTCAGAGACTCTGGAACTGGAGTTATAAACAGCTGTGAGCTGCCAAGTGAGTGCTGGGAATTGGATTTGGGTCCTAGCTGGTGCTCTTAACTGCTGAGCCATTTCTGCAGCGCCCCTAGTAGATTCTTTTCCCCATCATTTTGAGCAGAAAGGTATAGATGGTAGAATGAGGAATCTACATATTGATAAAACTTCTCAGATAATAATTCTTCAACATTTGAAACTAGGTAGGGCTGATATCTTTGTATCTCTAGTTTCAGAGGAAGCTTGTCCTCGGCAGCTGGGTACTTTGGAGAGAATCAGTGTGAAGTGAAAATCACAGTGCAGGGAGCCTGGAAGGACTCCAGGCCACCACTCAACTCTGTCTCTCGTCCAAGGCAGGGGCTTTTGGGTTTGGACAGGAAGCAGTGGTCCCTCCCTGCCTCCCTTGATAGCCAGGTTTAGAAAATAACAAAGTACCAGTTAAATTTGGGTTTTAGATAACCGAATTTTATGAGTAATTTAAGTGTGTTCAGAGTATTGCATAGGACATAATGTTGTAACAGTTCTCATTGCCTATCCTAAATTCAGATTTAACTGAATGTCTTGAGTTTCAGTACACTGCCTGCCAGCCACATTTTCCCTTTTCCCCTCCTTTTGGGTCCTGAAAGATTAAAAAATTGCCCAAAGAAATGAAAAAGGGCTGCTGTGCTCCCTTGAGCTCATTTCACATTGACAGTACTGTGAGTGAATGTCATGCAGTCTCAGCGAGCAGCCTGCCTGGTTTGTTGTGAGCTTGAGTTTATCAGTTGTTGGTGATATGTTGCCCAGCTTACGTTATGGGCTACATGAGATATGTTGGTTAGTTTTGATCCATATGCCCAGACTTTGTGTGTTAATGGTGGCTATTGGTTAGCATGCCCAAAAATGAGTTCTAAAGTCCATGCCTGTAACCTAGAGGCTAGGTAGGTACATCGTTGGTGGAATTGGTTTGGGGTGGAAATTGGATCCCCTTTACTATTTTATTTTTTGAGACATAGGTTTCATTGTGTTGCTGAAGGGGTACCTAAACTTGCTGTGGTAGTTCAAGTTGGCCTCAAACTTGTGATCTTCCTGCTTTCCTGCTTGGATTAGAGATGACCTGATCACTCCGGGCACTCTCTCCACATCTGCTGAAGGGAATATGCAGTGTTTTAAAGACCTCTTTGAACAGGATCCAGGTAGGGCAACATGTTAGCTGTTCTGTCTGTCCCATTTTTTGTCATGCTGTCCTAGGCTTCTCTTTCCCTGTTGGTGCATAGCACACAGTACTGATTGGTGGTCTCTAGGAGCTGGGGGTGCTGCTTCCACTCAAGCATTTCAGTTCCCATTTCCTTTTTTGAAACCTATAGATCTTCCTGTCGCCATAGAAATAAGTTACTGTGTATTCTCAACTTGCCCAGTTGAATCTGTTGCTGTTCTGTAGCAACAGCAAGCCCACTAGTGAGGGGCTTTCAGGGCTTATCCTAGTCCTTGCTCCATGCCAAAACATGAAAAAGAAAGATGTCACTTCTTTTCGGTCAGAATTCTGGTGCATGTGAGGAAATGGATCGTATAAGCTCCATCAGTGAGTGGTGCAGGGAAGGAATGGTTCTTGTGAGGCCGCTTCCTTACCCTGCGAGTGGAAATGGGTGCACACAGCTTTTTGCTGGAGAGAATACTGGCTTTTCCAGTTTGGGAAGAGCTCTATCTTCATGTCCCGGTACCATCTCAACAGCAATTCACTGCTGATGTGGCCCCCAGGTGACTCTCAAGCTGTGCAGACTCCGGTATGCAATGAGTATGTTTAGTTTCTCTTCAGCCCTGGTCAGGCATCAGCCTATCCATTCCAGTAATGTGGACAGTACAAAGTATTTCTTGGAGAGTCAGAAGCCCTTCAACTGTCAACTAACTGCTTGAGATTTAGGGCAGTAGAAATGAGCTTTGAGGTGGCTCACATGTATGATATTGGTGCTTTGGAGGCTAGGCAGGAAGATTTGATACCAGCCTGGGGGGGCCCATTGTTTTTTATATGTATGAGGGGTTTGCCTACCTGTATCTGTGCTATGTGCATGCAGTGCATGTGGAGGTTAGAAGAGGGCATCAGACTTCCCTGGAACAGGAGTTGATACTGATTGTTGTGAGCTGCCATGTGGGTCCTGGGAACAGAACCTGGGTCCACTGGAAGAACAGCCAGTGTTTTTAAATGATGAATTATCTCTCCAGCCCCCCACCTGGGCTTCTTAGTTAGACCCTGTTTCAAAGATAAACAAACAAAAGGATTTGTAGTACTGGAGGCAGTTGCTCATCACCAGACAGAAATGATCTGCATTAGGGTAACATTATCTTGGGGACAGTTACAGTGGAATCCAGTTTGCAGCAGAGTACACTTGTGCCTGTGCAACAGGATGGAGCTTGGGAGTGACTTAGGAAGCCACAGGAATATAGACCATGGAAGTGTTTTCAGGAGTGAATTTTGAAGCTAAGGGTGGTAGTGCATGCCGTTAATCCCAGAACTCATGAGGTGGCTCTCTGTGAATTCCAGGCCAGCGAGGGCTAACATAGTGAAACCCTCTCTGGTGGCACTCAACCTGCAGTTCTGGTGCTTGGGAGATGGAGACAGAAGAATCAGGAGTTCAGGCCAGCCCAAGCTGCTTGAAACTGTCTCTCAAAAATCCTTCTTTGAAAAAACAGTTACTTAGATAAACAGTATCAACCAATGTGACTTTGCTGTTTGCTTGGTTAGGGACTAAGCCCCTCTTTTAACATTTGAGCCCCTAGTTCAGGGAACACAGTAGTGCTCCACCCCAGCCTCAGGCCTGGTAGTGGTTTATAGTACTGCCTGTAGGGGCTTCACACCAAAACTCGTGACTTGGGAGTTTGTTGTGCTGTTTCACTTACTGCACACTTTGAGACGCCAGCTGTGTGGCCTGGCTGGTTGGTTGCAGTGCGAAGGAGCACTTTCCTCTGTCCCTAGGAGTTGAGAGATAACTGTATGTTTGTAAATATTTACAGTGAACTTTTGAAGCAAATACTGTAGTCCTAGATTCTGGGGACCTGCACTTGTAGAGTCCCCAGTAATTCTCTACAATCTTGTGAGGCACAGACTACTTACTGGGTTTTAGTTTACCTCTGCTACCTGCTAGTTGAGTGACCTCTGAGCCTTGGTTTCCTTGTCATTTAACTGTCATCATAATGATGCCTCCTTTCTTGAATGGTTATGAAACATGAGTGAGGTGTGCACATAATGGAGTTTGGTGGTGATAATGGTCCATCCCACCAGAGTGAGATATGTTCATGAGTACTGGCATTTCAGGGGTCAGAAGGCTCTTGGAAACCGTATACCATAGACTGAGTTAGAATCCGATCTAGAATTGCTTAGTAGGTAGAATCTTCCTATGGGCAGTAGTGGAGGAGGGGGCTACTGAGGAGGCTTTACACTGAGGCTTTACTTTGTCAAAGGAAGGATCAGCCAGTTTGCTTCAACATACCCTCCCTTCTCTGTTTGCTCCACAACTAGAAAGGTGGCATCTTTTGGAAGGGACTGAGTGGTGTCTAGTTAAAAGATAATATACTCAGTTTTTGCATAAGTCAGCATGCAGCTGAAGGTTGTAGTTGTTGATCTGACTAGAGTCCAGTATGCTCTTCAGAAAAGGCCAGTCAGGGAGCTGGGATTTCAGCCCTTTATCATTAATCAACTTTTGGGTAGGGCTGCAAGGTCCTTGTCTGGGCAGGAGGAATGGGAGCTTTGAATGCCTGGGTCACCACAAGCTAAAGATAGTCCCCTGAACTGGCCAGGCTGGCAAGCCTTAAGTGACTGTTATCTGGTCTGCCCTCTGCCTAAGGCCTGTGGATTCATGCATTGTGCCACAAGCTGGATGCTGGCCTTAGCTTCCTTTCTGCAGGGCTTTAAGATGGTCTGACCTCTTGAAGACCACCCCACCACCCCGTCCACAGCCCCTCCTGTATTTTATTTGTAGACCTGGGGACTGAGTTGGGGAGGGGTAGAGGAGGCCTCTGAGAAGTGGCAGCCAAGGCCACAGAGAGCCCACATATAACGTATGGAGGCTAATTGGACATTCTTTTTTACTCTGTAGAGAAACATCCTGTTGGGGGAGTTGCTGGGGTCTGTAGGAGTGGAACAAAGACTTGTCCATCTCTAGGTTTTGACTCTAACTCTACCCAGGCTGGCCTAGGACAGGCACAAGTGGGTCACCCATCCACCCCCATGGCTTTATTACTTTCCATAGTCAGGACTCTGGGCTGGGATGAAGCAGAACCCTGTGCTCTGGTATGAGGTTTGGCTGAGGGGCCTTACTGGGGTAAAGTCTGTGATGGAGGACCTTTGGGGAGGCTAGGCAGTGTGATCAAGTCACTGACACACAAGGCCAGTGCCATTTGACCTGCTCTGTAGCCCCTAGCTTCTTTCCCATCTTTTCCTGGTGGTTAAGTCCTGGCCTTTAAAATCAGAATACACACTTTAGGTCTTGTTCTGCTATTTGTTGACCCTGACCCTGGCCAATACTTCTAACATATGTCTTGATTTTTATTTATTTGTTTCTGGGACCAATGAAAGAACTAATTCATGTTTACTTTAAGGATTATGAAACTCATGTCATGTTTAATTGTAGCTAATATCATTGGCATCACACACTTGCTTGGATTGAGCTTTTGTTTTTGTTGCCTTTTCTCATACTTGTAGAACCCTGTCAGCTTTGGTGCAGCTGAGGAAGGTGCTGTTGGGAGGATGGCCAGTAGTGCTCTCACAACCATGCACCTGATAGAATTGGTACCTGGCCTCTGGTGCAGGGCCTCTGAGAGTCAGTAATGTCAAGGCTGATTGTTCTCTTGTCTCCAGGAAAGCTCAGACTATAGGCCAAAGGTTGGGACAGGGACCTGGAGACTCATAAGTCTACTGGAACCAGGCCCTGAGCTAGACACTGTGCTTGCTGCTGTGAGAGCAGCCTGGTCCCTGTACTCATCAGGAAGCCTGTTGTCTGGGCAGGCCAGCAGCTAACTGAGTAGTTAACATATACTGTGTCCTGGGAGCACCTAGTAGGAGGGTCTCGGCTTCACTCAGGTTATAGTCTCCCAAGAAGGCTTTGGCCAGGCAGGGGAGGCAGAGGGATAGTTAGCTAGTTTGTGAATCTCAGGCAGCCAAACCCAGTTGTCAGGCTAAACTCAGGTCAGTCTGTCGATACTATACCAGCACCAGGTAAATCTGGGACCACCCATTCTGGTCCCACTCTGGCCACTCACTCCTTCTATAGACTTACCCAACTAGCTCATGCCATTCTTCCTTTTGCATTGGCTCGTAGTTTCATTCCAGACTTTCTTCCCCTAGCCAACCTTTGTGCCATGGCCTGACAGGGTTGGATCACTACATATCTTCTCTACCCCCCAAAACAAACAAACAAACCTAGTTACTTTTTGGGTGGTTGTGGTGGACGCTGTGGGTAGGTTTTGTTAAAAGAATTAGCAGCCTTAGGTCTTTCTAGAACTGGACAGTAGAGAAAATACTTGGTAGTCTTTGTACCAGGTATTTATGGGTTTAGCACCTTTGCTGGGCTGGAGGGATTCCTGGGTCTTAGGCTTTCTTCCTTTTCCTGAGTGAAAAATTGAATTCCTGAAATTCACTGAAGGAGTCCTAGGCCTTTCTTCTTCTCTAGCAAAGCGCAGCTTTATGCCAAAGCTGCAAGGGTAAGGGGCCAGTAAATTTCCTTATTTAAACTGTAGAACTCTGAAGGTTTTCTTCTTTCCTGGGAAAACACGCTTCCTGGAGCCTAGCTGTCTATGGGGCAGTATGAAATTCCCACACGTGTCTGCCTAGGAGACAGGATTGAGGGTCTGATTTGTAATCTGGGGTGGAAGTTGAGGGGACTATTCTAGAGATCTCCTAGAATGGTGATCTCCCCTTTGAGAGATGACGAGGTGGCTTTTTTCACTACTGAGATGAGGGTTATTGGTAAATACTAACTTCTCCGGGTGAGGATTAGGGTTAGGTTGTAATATTAATATTTGTTAATATTTGTTGAGTGCTTTACTGTGTGCCAGGCATTCTGTGCTTTGTTCACTTAAACATTCCAATGGGCCTCTGACGTAAGTATTATCTCATTTCTCACAGAGGAAGTCCAGACTAAGGGATATGCTTAACTGTGCCATCTGGCTTTCCTAGGTATTTGAGTGAAGGGCTGCACACTGGAAAATGGAGGCTCACAGACATACCTCTGTTGTAGGCCCTGCATTATAAAGGTCTTCCCTCCTTCCATCCACCCTGTCATAGCTCCAGCTGATGATTTGCAGCATCTAACACCAACCACGTGTCTTTTGTTTCTTTCGTTCCTCCACTCAAAAAAAAAAAAAATCTTAAAATAACCAAGAGAAAAAGAGTTTGCTCTGTAGATACAGCTTCAGGAAAAGGCCCAGGTGTCCCCTCCAAAAGTAGACTATGGTTTTCAGAGGAATGTTGGTGTATTTCCTTTAGGCTATTGTTTAAAGTTTTTTTTTTAATTTTTATGTACTTACTATTAAATATTTTAAATCTTTAATTATATGGGTGTTTTGCAAGTGTGAATATCTGTGCATCATGTGTGTCAGTGCCCGTGAAGACCAGAAGAGGGCATTGGATTTCTTGGGACTGGAAGTGAAGAAACTGTTTTGTTTTTAAGACAGGGTTTCCCTTTTAAAAGTCAGAGTTGTAACTCTGTCCTGGAACTCACTCTGTAGACCAGACTAGCCTTGAACTCACAGAAATCTACCTGGCTCTGCTTCCTGAGTGCTGGGATTAAGGGCATGCACCACCACCGCCACCACCCAACTGGGTACTAGCAATTGAACCTAGGTTCTCTGAAAGAACAATCAGGGCTCTTAAATCACTGAGCCATCTCTCCAGCCTCACACTCTATTCACTTGTGTGTGTGTATAGCATACATGTGGAGGTCAGTTGCAGGAATCAGTTCTCTGTACTTGGTTGGCCTTGTTCCTCTGAGACAAAAGATGATTGATTTCCTCCTCTTCCATGTACCCAGTATTGCCTCTCATTCCATTAAGGAGGACAGCCTGGGCCTGTCATGTCACACACTGACTCTCCTTCTCTGAGCCCAAATTGTGGTAACTAGTTGGGAAAAAGTATGAAAGAGCCCTAAATTACAGTAAGAACACACCTTTCCTGCTGCTAGTGGATGTCTGAGAACCCATGGAGTCCCTTGCAAGAGAATGAAGCCTTTTAGCTCCTAACTACTTTAGGAAAGTCCCTCCTATGTATAGCCAGAGTTCCCTATCTGCAAATAGTGGGGTTAGAACTGTCTTGCATAGCTTTTTGTTTGTTGTTTGTTTTTTGCATAAGTGACAGTGTGTCCTGAGCTTGCCTGGGTCTTTGGTGGCAGGTGCAGGTTTTAGAATGCAGAAGTAGGAGGGCTGACTTGACTTGGCCCAGGATAGGCATCAGGGTCAGCGTCAGCACAAAGAATTGGTTTTTTATTGGAAATGATTTCAGATGCCGAGTCCAGCTGGACCAATGTTTTGTTTGTCTCTGCCACTCTACCCCTGCATGTATGTGCATGTGTGCCGCATCTACAGTGGGTGGCTGGGAGGGGGCCCTAAAGGTAATGCATGTGTGTTTGAGGTCAAATGCCAAAGCCTAGCCCTCTTTTCCAGCTCTCAAAGAGCACTGGTGGCAGCTCATCAGAGCATTGCTGGATTTCCAGGGGCCTCCATGTGGTTTCCCCTCTCAACTGTGGAACTTGTTGGAGGCAGTTTGAGGTGCTAGCAAGGAGCAGGGGAAAAAATGGGGCACCATGGATTCTCCTAGTAGAGAGCCCTCTGAGGATATAACTTTCTAACAAACTCCATGTAGGACTGATTTAAGACTGTTCAGTGTGATCCAGACAGGCCACCTTCCCCTCCCCCGTCCCTTGGTGGATGCTCAGATAGGAATGATAGGCTCCTCCAGGCTTTCACTGTGTCCTGGAGATAGAACTTGCAGTCCATGACCATGTTCTGCTGAGATCTCAGGGTGATCCCAGTCAGTACTGCTTAGTTTTGAGAGTTTTTGTAAGAAATAAGTTGGGCAGTGACACACATCTAGAATTTCAGTACTTGGCAGGCTGGGGCAAGGGGATTGCTGGAACTTTGAGGCTGCTTTGGCCTACATAGCTTGTAAGACACCCCTTTTTTTTAAAAGGAGAAAACTTAAAGTGATTTTATTACATTTACTTATTTGGGGGAAGGGGAACACCAGTGACATGCCCTGGAAATCAGGACAGCTTGTGGGAGCTGGTTCTCCATTTCTAAGAAAATTTAAAAGACCAGGGGAACCTTTTGCCCTCTATTCAGAGATGATCTTCAGTATACCTCATTCCCAGACCTCATGTACTTCCTGTTAGTAAACTAGTAAACTAGTCCTGGGGCCTGATTTCTAGCTAGCATCCACCTGTGCTGTTGAGCACATGAAGAAATGATTCCAGTTATAGCTTAGGTGGGTGCTAGCTGGCCTGAAGCAGGTGAAGTTTATTTTTGTTTTTTGTTTGTTTGTTTGTTTGTTTTTGTAACAGGGTCTTTCTCTGTCCCTGGCTGTCTGGAACTTGCTATGTATACTAAGCTGGCCTCAAATTCCCAGAAGTCTTCCTGTCTCTGCCTTCTGAGTGTTGGCATTAAAGGCTTGGACCACCATACCTGGCTCAGGTGAAGATCTTTATACTAGTCAAGGAGCTACTAGATGGCATGTGGCTTTTCTGAGTCAACCTGGGGCCACAGGACAGTGGTTCTCTTGCAACTGAGGTTTTTTTTAGATTTCTGCTGTTTGCCCTGGAGAGTGAGGGTGTTGAATGCTGTGCTCTACAACCCCAGCCATCAGAAGGCATGTGCCTACCATGAGGGGCAGTGATTGGCTCCAGTAATGGACCGGAAGCCAGGAATCCATTGGCTTCACAGTTAGAAGTTGGGCAAGGACACTTTCTGCTCATTAAAGGACATGGTCTGATGAAGAACCTACTTGTGAGGCCAGCTGGATAGATTTCTGTGCTCAGAGGTAGGGACAGTTCCTGACCTGGCATGCCAGGGAAGGGAAGCATAAGCTAAGTAGGAGAGCAGAATCCCAGGAGATATCTTTTCCTATGGATCTATAGAAGAGGGAAGGATAGACACCCTTGGTTTTCAAAGCTGTTGGGAAAGATACCTGTGTGTAGACAGGATCAAGCTAACCAGAGCTACTTCCTTTTAGAAAAGAAAAGGCGACGTGCGTGTTACGTTCTTTAAAAGCCATCCTCGTCTCTGTAGAAGTTTAATATACCCTTCATTCCTAACACTTACACATCTTCCCAGAGTTCTCCCTGTGGGTGTGTGAATGTACACATTCTTATCTGTTCTGTAGGAAACAGATCGTTTGTAACTGGCTGTCCATCTTCATGTAATCTGTGAGTTCAGCAGTCTGGTGCATGGCAAGGTCCAAGCCAGTCAGGGCTACAGTGTGAGATGCTGTCCAGAAAGATGAAACTGTAGAGTCAAATTGGAGTATATTTTCTTGGGAGTAACAGAGAAGCTGGGTCTTGCCTCAGCTATGGGTCATCGAGGACAAAGCAGACCTTGGTTTGGCCCTGGACTTGTCTGCTTACATGTCTTTAGCTTCCCTTTCTCGGCTCATGCAGAAATTTATAGGTTTGACTTATTTTCCTTAATAGATTTTGCCATGGTTTTGGAACCCTGACTTACAGTGCTGATTTGGGATGGGCTACTCCATTGAGCCTCAGTTGGTACCTTATAAGAAATACAGACCTGGACTCTATAAGAGCTCTCCTACCTCAGAGTTGGGTTCTTGGGGACTGGACTGTCTCCCCCTTTCTACTGTGGTACCTCGGGGAACCCGCAGGTATATGGCGGGATGGGCATGGTAGTAACACAGGCTCTAAACAATTGTTTTTTCTCTCTTTATTCCCACAGAACCCGCTCCAGCCAAGGTGGTAAGGGCAGCTGCTCCTAAACAGCGCAAGGGCAGCAAGGTAAGGAGTAGGAACAAGTGACTCCTGCAGGTGATTCCTCTTCTTGGTCTAGTGAGCACTTTGGTCTCCTCTCTGAAGAGCATAGAAACACTTTTTGGGTGCCATTGCAGGGTATCTGAGTGTACAAACTGATATGGCCCCAATCTTTCAGGGAAACTAGAGCTCGGGTGCGGGGCAAAATGACAGAGGCCTTCATAGACTTTGGTGGCCTTCATAGACTATGCCTTTCAGGTTGGTGACTTTGGAGATGCAATCAACTGGCCTACACCTGGAGAGATAGCCCACAAGAGTGTCCAGGTGAGTGTGGGGTTTGACTGGCAGGTTCAGGAGCTGCCTTTACAAACTCATTTGGCTTTGGTTCAAGAGCCTGAAGCCTTACCTTTTTTGATTTTTTTTTTTTTTGAAAAGGGGTAGTTGGCCAGCAGGGCACCATAGTGTACTTCTGTAGTCCAACTGTTCATAAGAAGGATGACTACTGCTGAGTTTAAGGCCAGCCTGGGTATCAAAGGACATCACCTCTACCCCCTTCTGATCTGAATAAACAAATGGAGACTATTTATAAAAGGTGGGCAGCAATGAAATAGGAATTACTATCATGTGAGCCTTTGCCTGGTTTCAGGAGCTGCCAGTCACTGTTCATTTCTTCTTTGCCTTCCAGTGATTTGGGCCCCAGAAGTTAGTAGCTCTTGATGGTTCTGTGGGTTAGGAGACAGCTGTGTTTTCCAAAGCCCATATTTCTCCATCACCATGCCAGGATTTTCTGTGATCAAGGGAGGTATCAGGTCAAGTGCTGGCTCCAGTTAGGGAAGAGAGACTTGGTTAGCTCTGTTCCTCTCAGCACTTTTGTTCTTAGCTAGGGACCACCTCTCTGGGTGGTCCTTTACTATAGAGGTGGTACAGACAGGCCAGGGCCAGCATCTCTTCCACCGCACAGATTTGGATGGGCTAGAGAAATTAATTGTTCCTCCTATGTCATGGCCTGTGTGGCCATGCCTTGTTGTGAAAGTGTTTCAATGTGAAAGCTAGGCCTTAAGATGTATCCAGTGTAACTTGCCCTCAAACCTTCCCAATGACCAGGTGCGTCCTTCCTCCAGCCCAGTCTAGTATGGACTCTCTCCCTTTCCTACTGCAGCCACAGTCCCACAAGCCCCAGCCTGCCCGAAAGCTGCCACCCAAGAAGGACATGAAGGAGCAAGAGAAAGGAGATGGAAGCGATAGTAAAGAGAGCCCAAAAACAAAGTCAGACGAATCAGGGGAGGAAAAGAATGGGGATGAGGACTGCCAGCGAGGCGGACAGAAAAAGAAAGGTAATCAGCTGGGCAGGATCTGGGAGGTGTGGCTTGCAGAACTTTTAAATGACTAAGTCTGGAGGCTGCCGGAGGGTCTTCAGGCTAGAAGGTGACTGATTGTTTGGGACAGCCATGTTCTCAGCCTTAATTTATCTCTTTAAGGAGGCATTTACATGGATCACTGAAATATGATATAGTCGTGACTGCTTTCTCTCACAGAAACACTCTGTGTCTGCAGGCCAGGCCCGAGGTGGCAACTCTTAACTGAATTTCAGTTCAGCACATCAGTCTCTCTCCATCCAAGATGGCTCCTTGACCTTGCTCACTCCACCTAGAATAGTCCCTCACAGTCTTCACAGAAAGTGATGTGGCACATATGTGAAGGGAGCCTGGAAAGTCTTTATTCTGGGCAGCCTTGTGTCTGGCTCCAGAAAGTGATTCTTACACTGAGAGCCACTGGCCTTATTTTATAGATTAAGAAAAAAAGAGACCCAGTGTTTGCAAAGAATGTGCCTATAGCTACCAGATGGACATTTGGGCCAAAACTGGGGGATGGAAAGAGCCATGTAGGAGGGGCCTGCCATGCCTCTCTCACATGCTAATGCTGTCCCTCAGGGAACAAACACAAGTGGGTTCCGTTGCAAATAGACATGAAGCCTGAAGTACCCAGAGAGAAATTGGCCTCACGCCCCACTCGCCCGCAGGAGCCAAGACATACACCTGCTAGCCGAGGGGAGATCAAAGGTATGTATTACCTGCAGTGGAGGGTCTGGATGAGGAGGATATGCTCAGGATTTACCTTGTACTCCCTCTCACCATAGGATCTGAACCTGCCACCTACATGCCTGTATCTGTTGCCCCACCCACCCCAGCCTGGCAACCAGAGACCAAAGCGGAGCCGGCCTGGCACGACCAGGATGAGACATCGAGTGTGAAGAGTGATGGGGCTGGTGGGGCGCGGGCTTCCTTCCGTGGCCGTGGACGGGGGCGTGGTCGTGGACGGGGCCGTGGACGGGGTGGCACTCGAAGTACGTGAGGCCCCTTTGGGCTCTGGGATGTCTAAGGGAGTGCGGTATGGGTAGTAGGCAGGAATCTTCTCTCTCTAATGATGCCCATTCTTCCTGTAGCCCACTTTGATTACCAGTTTGGCTACCGAAAGTTTGATGGTACAGAGGGCCCTCGTACCCCCAAGTACATGAACAACATCACCTACTACTTTGACAATGTCAGCAGCACTGAGATTTACAGTGTGGACCAGGAGCTGCTCAAGGACTATATCAAGCGTCAGATGTGAGTGTGCAGGCTCTTCAAGTCCATGCTGTAATGATGCCCAGAGCAGGGTCTAGTGAGCCATGGTTGTAGTAGCCCTGTTTAATCTTTAAGCTTTTCTACTTTCACAAAATACTGTTCATTACAGATGTAAAACCACATTTACCTTAAGGAAAGTGGAGACTACCACTAACAGGCAAGTAGCCTGGTCCCCTTCTGTACTCCTATAATCACAAAGCAGCCTGTCAGCATGGTGGATGCTGGCAAAAGGATGTCCTTGAGCTGTCAACTGTCGTCAGACTTGCCTTCCCACAGTGACAGCTCAAGGACACCCTATACTTTCTGTATGCTGAACACTATCACTATTTTATAGGGGAGCAAGCAGGCCAGTAACTCATCCAAAGTCACAGCTAATAAGTAACAAAGCATAGGGTTAAAGCTGTTTCTGTTTAGCTATACTTTGCTCTTCTTCATACTAATGTGCTAGCTCACAGACCAGAGGAGAACATATACAAGGAAGCATGTAGTGTAGTTAAAGGGTTAGTGTTTTAGGAGCAGAACAGTGTTGGAACTTAGTTTCCAAAGGAGAATTAGTTTGCTTGGCACACCTGCGATAGCTGAAAAGCAAAAGTGGTGCTTTGACTCAAAGCAGCAAGACATCGTTTCTTTTAGCCCTTAAGCTGTATGGCAGAGGAGGAGTGAGAAGTCCAGAGATGTGAAATTGCCAGGGTGGATAAGGTGCAGGGAAGGCCCATAGCCCTTCAGTGATGCCTTTTTTCTCCATTTAGTGAATACTACTTCAGTGTGGACAATTTAGAGCGAGACTTCTTCCTGAGACGGAAAATGGATGCTGATGGCTTCCTTCCCATCACCCTTATTGCTTCCTTTCACCGTGTACAGGCCCTAACCACTGACATTTCACTCATCTTTGCGGTATGTCTCCTCCCAGGGGTGAGGGTGGGGAAAGAAAGTCTTGCCTGTGAGTCCTGAGTTGATGGGAAGAATCCCCAGTAACTGCTTCTGCTGAGTGCCAAGGTGTCACCGTGGTAGAGTGAGCACCTTACCAGCTTCAGCAAGAGTCAAGTATAGCAGTCTTACCTGTATACCCCTCAATCTGCTTTTGCTCATACCTTGTAGATCTTCCTAGAACACCTAGCATTTCAGTAACCACAGCATCATCACAGTTCCTCAAAATTGTCAGATACCCAGTACAAATCACATCTGCCCATTTCTTCTTCCTTGTTATGTATTTGTTGGATAAACTAGGCCATGTATCCTATACAAAATTGCATGTCCATGGGACAGAGGTATCATCTCATGTTTGTCTGTAGTCCTGAGTTGAGTAAGTTAGTATCTAGAGGCATGAGGAGATTCAGGGCTCTGTAAATGGCTAGTGTTGTCTTTTGGGTGGCACGTGACAGTCTGTCTCCTGAGATAAAAACTGCTACAGTTATTACAGAGACAGTTTCCTTAGGGGTTGCCAAAACAGTGGTACTCTGATCCCATTAGTCAACCTTCACTTAACTAGTTTGAGGAGACACTGATCATTGGTTGTTCAGTTATCAAAATGTAGAAAAGGAAGGACAGATCTATATGGGCTTGACCCTCTTTACTCTGTGAACAGTTTATAGAACTCTGAGTTGGTTCCCCATGTCCTTCAAAAATAACTGGTAGGATTTCAAGACTTTTCTTCCAGCACTGTATGTTATAAGCAGTATGGACTGCCCTATATTTTTTTGCAGTCCATTGTTGGCTCTCACTCTCCTATATTTGGTGAGGCCGTAGTTCATCCTGCACATTTCCTGTTCCAGGTGGGCTGCTATACTAATTCCTCTTCAGAGGGACTGGAATTAAGATACCATACTCTGAGTCATAGTTAGAGTTGCTATTGCTACTTGGTTGGTTATTGCTTTTAGGTTAAGTAAAGTACAATATGAGGTGAGTCTTTTCAAAGAATGTTACTATGTAGCCCTGGCTATCCTGGAACTTGCTATGTAGACCAGGTTGGCCTGGAAATTCTTAGAAATCTGTCTGCCTCTTCCTTCCAACTGCTGGATTAAAGGTGTGTGCCACCATGCTCGGCTTAAATGTTTTTAAACTCATCCCAGATTCCAAATTAATGTTTTCATCCATAGTTTATATATATTGTTCCTATAATTCGTTCACTACCACTGCAGACTGGCTTTAATTTTCTTTTTGGTAATTTACATGATAAGGTAAATAGCACTTCAAGTCATGAAAAATATCTTTGTGATGCAATATCTTTAACTTGATATGTATTAGTTTCATTTTGCACTCAAATTTTGAGTATTATATCAGCTATTATAATTCCCAATTAAAAAAAATTAAGAACACATGATTTCAAAGTGTCTACATGTATATAAGTATTAAAACAGTCATTTTTACCTTTCTGCATTCACTTCATGTAGTTTGTAACCTTTTCTGTTTTGGTTCTTTTGGGAGAGGGTGGTGGAGGTTAGGGACAGGTTTTCTCTGTGTAGCCCTGTGTCTCCTGAATGTTGATCAGTACACCAGATTGACCTTGAACTCAGAGGTTTTTTTTTTTCTTTTTAAAGATTTATTTTTGAATTATGTGTGTATATGTGGGTGTATATTCAGGAGGGTAGGTGCCAGAAGAGGTATCAGATTCCCTGGAGCTACAGTTAAAGGTGGTTTGTGAACTGACCAATGAATGTGGTGTTAGAAATTGAATCATGGCTGTCTGCAAGACCGTATACACTCAACCTCTGAACTATCTTTCTAGGTCCATTTTCTGAATTTCTATGCTTGGGGTTGAGGGAAAGCCAAGTATGTTTGTGCATGTTTAGTAATCCCAGCACTCGGGATGCTGAGGGAGTTCATGGCAAGCCTCAGCTACATAGGAAGTTTAAAGCCAGACTGGGCTATGAGATGCCTCCCCAAATAAAAGAAAGAAAGACAAAAACAAACAAAAAAACCACTCCAAATAGCAAAGTTTTTTTGTAATTTGAAAAACATTTTTTTCATACAGTATATTCTGATCATATCTAACACAGTAAAATTTCTGAATTATTTGAGTTTTAAGGAAAACATATAGATTATGTACATACAGCTGTTGCTGGGGGTTACAGATTTTTTTTTTGGGATTTATTTATTTTATTTGAGTGCTCTATCTGAATGTATACCTGCAGGCTAAGAGGGCATCTGATCCCATTATAGATGGTTGTGAGCCACCATGCTTAGAATTGAACTCAGAACCTCTGGAGGAGCAGTCAGTGCTCTTAACCACTGAGCCATCTCTCCAGCTCTACAGATAAATTCTTACTGGTCATCCATAGGCCTATATTCATTCCCTCCCTTTCTAGATAAACAGTGATAAGCCACACATGTATCTTATAACTTCCTGTTTCACTTTATGTATTTGGGAGCTAACTACAAACTTATTTAAGGTTTCACAGTACACCATCCATGGTGTTTCACCATTAGATAGAATCATAGTTGTATCCAGTCCCTTAGAAGTATGTGTGTGTGTGGTGAGGGAAGATATGTATGGATGTTTTGCTTGTACGTATGTCTGTGCCTGAAGAGGTCAGAAGAGGGCATTGAGTTCTCCCTGGAACTAGAGGAGTTACAGATGGTTGTGAGCTGTCATGTGGGTGCTTCAAATGTAACCTGGATTCTGGAAGAGCTCGTTGCTCTTAAATGCTTCCGGTCTTTTACTAATATACAAACAGCTTATGTCTATAACAGGTGGCCTTGTGTATTTAGCTTTCTGTCTTTGGCATAGATTTCTAGAAGTAGGGTGACTGAGCCAAAGGTGAATGCAAACTAATTTTACAAGACACTGCATAACCCTTTCTAGATGTGAATCTTCTGCACTCCCACCTGCAGTATCTCTGTTGTTCTCTTCCCTTGGGCATGAGTTAGTTACCACACAGTTAAGTTTTCTCTTTCCTTCTTTCCCTTAAAAGATTTCAAAGAGTTTACATAGAAAAACCTCTAAGCTGAGTGTAGTGATACAAACCTCTAATCCCAGTATTTGCGAGGCAGATGCTGGTTGGATCACTTGAGTTTGAGTGGCATTGGTCTACAAAGTGAGTTCCAGGATAGCTGGGACTACACAGAGAAATCCTGTTTCCAAAAACAAGAATGAAAGAGAGAAGGAGGGAGGGAGGGAGGAAGAGAACAGCTCATTATGATTTATTTGTGACTTTTAACAATAGCTGTATCATATAAATCTGTATGTTTTTCTTAAAATTTAAATAAAAAGGACTGGTATTTGCCCTGACCTATACCTTCATGTATTATGGTTTAAATGCCAGCAAGATTGCAAGTACCTTTTCTATTACAGTCACTGTTGCTGTGAACAGCCTTTTGTTCAAATCTTACGCATACAATCTCCTTTGCACGGGTGTTTTTACAGGCTTGTTGATTAATTTTGGTTTTCATGTTTATGCCTCTTATGTTCCTGTCAGTCAGGGAAGATGATGTGACCAGATATTTATTACTACTGCTGGCCTGAACTTAGAGCATCCAGGTGCTTATCTCCAGATCTCTGGCTGCCCTAGGTGGTCTTCTTCATTCTTCCCCCCCTCCCCCCTCTGCAGGCTCTAAAGGACAGCAAAGTTGTTGAGATTGTTGAGGAGAAAGTCCGCAGGAGGGAAGAACCTGAGAAGTGGCCACTTCCTGGTCCTCCAATAGTGGATTATTCACAAACCGATTTCTCTCAGCTTCTCAACTGCCCGGAGTTTGTCCCCCGACAACACTACCAAAAGGAGACAGGTAGGTGCCCCATTGATGGCTAGATACCTTCTTATCCTCCATCATACAGTCACCTCAGGGCTGCCCTGGAAAGGACTAGGACAATGAGGCCCCCACTTTTTCTCCCTTCAGAGTCGGCACCTGGCTCTCCCCGTGCAGTCACCCCAGTGCCAACCAAAACAGAAGAGGTCAGCAACCTGAAGACGCTTCCCAAGGGCCTGTCTGCCAGTCTCCCAGACCTGGATTCTGAGAGCTGGATTGAAGTGAAGAAAAGGCCTCGGCCTTCACCAGCACGCCCTAAGGTGGGTGAGGCCTGACTCTGGTCCTAAGGTCTAAGCTGAGAACCTAGGTGGCGCTGGGTTTTTTGGTGCAGGAATGCTGATGTAGCCTGTTTCTATTCTTGGGGATCTCCCTCAGGATATCCAACTCAATTCATGTGTGGCTTTTCCACGGTATAAGGCCATGCAACTGTGGCTTGAGTTTCTTGATTTGTAGCTATTCCTTATATTTTCAGGGCCATTTCCCCAAATCTGTCCTTGGTCTTATGTGTGTAAGTCCCTCAGACCTTTAGAAGAGGCAGTGGATGGGGTGCAGGTCTTCTGTAGTGGTGGTTAGTAACTTTGGAGGTTATATCAAGGTCTCAGTTTCTGTCTTAAGATTCAGAAAGTCAGAGTCAAACTGCTCTAGAAAGAGGAAAGCAGTAAGTGTGTAGACTATGGGTGGAATCAACTGCTATTGAAGTTCTTTCCAGGCACCAAAATTCATAGCCTCAGCTCTCTCTTTGGAGACCTTTGGTCTGGGCCTTCCTTGTGAAGTGGCCTCAGCTGACTTTGGACTGTCTTCTATATAATTGTGCTTCTATATGTGTTTTGTCACTATGAATAGCTCTCCTATCATCTCCTTTCCCTCTCCTGCCTGTTCATTCCTACAATATCTCACTGTTCTTGGTTGCAGCCAAGAGATTGTGTAGACAAGCACCTTCCAAGGCCCAGGCAACTGCACAAGCTCTGGAAGAATAGGAGTCAGGGTAGCCTCATTCATTCCTCTTGCATAGTCTATTTTTGAAAGAACTTTAAAAGGAATGGCTTGGAATTTTTCTGGGATGTATGTGCCCTTCAGAGAATCACCTCTTGGATGTATACTATGTGGGAGACATGCTTCTTCTAGTGTTGGGCAAATTCATTCTGTCACCACTGAAATGTTTTACCTTGCTTTCGGAAATGCTCTTTTCTGTCTAGCCCACTCTGTTCCTGCCTGCATCCTTTAGTGGCCTGTTCTAGGAAGCTAGAACAATAACCACTCAACTATGGCTGGCTCAACTCCCTCCTGTTTAGAGCCTTTGCCGAACCACACTTCAGATGGCTGCTGGTTCACTTTCTCCTGCTCAGCTGTGAAGTTCCTAATTATAGGGCCTTGTTTTGTTCATTCATGCTTTCATGCAGAGCCTAGTACTGTTAGGTGGGTGCTCATTCATCAAATTGTTGAATATCTGCTATGGTTCAGATCCAGTCTAAGTACTGAAGGTACTGAAACAAGGCTGCTTGCCTTGAGCTTCCTGTTTGCAAGGTGTCGAGTAGACTGATGATAGATGGTTCAGCTGAACTGTGCTTTGTGCCTGTTCCAACAGCGAGTGTGTGGGCTATGAAGGTAAAGAGGAATAGTTGTGAATGACCGTGTGTGATTGTGAGTGAAGGAACTGAACTCCTTTGGGTTGTTTTCTTTCTCCTGAGTCCTGAGCTGAGCTGAGTCCACCTCAGAAAGGACACTGTGATTTGCTGGTGTTACCAGGGTTACAGTTCTGATGTTTTTGCATTTAGAGAACAGAGAGCTTGTTTTGGGGCAGCTAGAAAGCCTGGTCCAGGGGCCTCATGTGTAATTTCTAGGTCATTCCTCTTTGCTGTCTGTCACTATTTCAGAAGTCAGAGGAGCCCAGGTTCTCCCACCCAACTGCTCTGCCTCAGCAGCTTCCCTCCCAGCAGCTGATGTCTAAGGATCAGGATGAGCAAGAAGAACTAGACTTCCTGTTTGACGAGGAGATGGAGCAGATGGATGGGCGGAAGAATACCTTCACTGCCTGGTCTGATGAGGACTCTGACTATGAGATTGATGACCGGGATGTCAACAAGATCCTCATTGTCACTCAAACACCACCTTACATGCGTCGGCATCCTGGGGGGGACCGCACAGGCAACCACACTTCTCGTGCCAAGATGAGTGCTGAGCTGGCCAAGGTCATTAATGATGGGCTCTTCTACTATGAGCAAGACCTGTGGACTGAGAAGTTTGAACCTGAGTATTCACAGATCAAGGTGAGGCTCAAGTGTAGCTATGAATGAGGATCTGGGGTTCTTGTAACATGTGGAGAAGTGGAAGGCTGATTGGCCATGTGACTGTGGGCAGGCATCTCTGTCTATAGCCTTTTGTCCTTATGTATGAGGGAGTGATTGATGATTGGCACTGTGGCAAGAGGAAATGTGTAGGTATAGAGTGTAAAAAGCATGTGGGGTGACTAAATAACTATCCAGTCTAACCAAGTTTGATGTCACATAGTTGGCTAGATCCTTGTGGAAGATAAAATAACGATTGGACCATTACCTCTAGTCTTAAGTAATCAGACACATACAAACTTTTAAAGTCTTTTTAAGGATCCTTCTTAGTGGAAAAATGGAGAAAAGAGAAACCCCTGTTGAGACATTTCTTGTCATTTTTAGAGTGGCTATGTTTGGTGCTGGGTGGGCCTAATGGTGAGCCTTTGCAATGAACAAGAAGCAATGTAGAGATAAAAGTGGCTGGCGCTGTCCACATAGTTGTTGGAAGAGACTCAGGAAGTGTCAGGATAGTCTGAAGTAAGTTATTAGCTGCTGCCCAACAGGTTTCAGCGTCAGGCCAGGGAAGAGGAGCAGTGCCAGCACTGACCTCTTTGAGATCAGTACCCTCACGCTGAGGGATGGTGGTGGGAATAGGATCCTGTTTGTGGATGGGGAAGAAGCTATCCTCAACAGTTTCCTGCCAGTTTTGATTCCTGAGCCAGCCAGAGCATCTTGCTGACTAACAGCTTCCTCACCTACTTCACTTCTGCAGCAAGAAGTTGAGAACTTCAAGAAAGTGAATATGATTAGTCGGGAGCAATTTGACACACTGACACCTGAGCCCCCTGTGGATCCCAACCAGGAGGTTCCACCTGGGCCACCTCGGTTCCAACAAGGTGAGGGGATAGCCACCTGAAGCCCTGTGTGGGTGAGACATATTGAGCCCTAGCCAGAGATTTCCCTGTGTGCTAACCACACTCTGCCTCTGCAGTTCCTACTGATGCCCTGGCCAACAAGCTGTTTGGTGCTCCCGAGCCCTCCACCATTGCCCGTTCTCTACCAACCACTGTCCCAGAGTCACCAAACTACCGAAATGCCAGGACCCCCCGCACACCCAGGACCCCTCAGCTCAAAGACTCTAGTCAGACACCACGGTTTTACCCAGTGGTGAAAGAAGGACGGACCCTAGATGCCAAGGTAAGGTGCTACTGCTGAGTGGGATCCTGCCTGTCTTACAGCCTGTCTGAGCCAACAAGGGGCCAAGATCCCCTCAGGCAGCATCCTTAGTCTGAGAGCTCACAGAGCAAACTGAGTATAGGCAGGACCTGCAGAGGCTGAAGGAGGGCAGACCAGATGTGAGGCCTTAGGCAGATCTCCTTGCTCCTCAGCCTCATCTGTGAGATAATCGGGAAATACTTTTGTAGGGCCAGGGGTGTAGCTCAGTGCTATTGCCCTTGTCTAGTGCACAAAGCCTTGTGTTCAACCTCCCATTTACCAAAATAAGAAAATACTTTTATAAAATGGATGTCCTGCTGTTTACTAAGGACAGCTGGATGTTCATCATGGTGGGAGATGTATAGATAACAAGTTCTGGTTTCATCTTTACAGATGCCTCGGAAAAGGAAGACAAGGCACAGTTCAAACCCCCCCTTGGAGAGTCATGTGGGCTGGGTGATGGATTCCCGGGAGCACAGGCCCAGAACTGCTTCTATTAGGTACTGTGGCCAGGGCAGTCAGGTGGGGCATGTAGGACACATGGCACTCACCAGCTGAGTCTAAATCCGTACAGCAGCATGGGAAAGCTTTGTCCAAGACCTGGGAACCAGGAGCTTCTTTTTGTTTTGTTCTTTTTCTTCTTATTTTAGACAGGGTCTTACTATTACAGTCCTGTCTGGCCTGGAACTTGGTTATATAGACCAGCGTGGCCTTGAGCTCAGAGATCCACCTGCTTTTGTATCTCTAGTGCTGAAATTAAAAGATACAGACTACCATGCCTGGCTGTTAATAGATAGCTACCATGCCTGGCTGTAAGGACTTGATGTCATAGCCACACAGAACCCGATTTGAATATACTTGGACAGTGTGATTCTAAATTCCTTTCCAAATCTGTCCATCTACTACCTGCCTAGAAGGTGGGCAATAGCCATGCTACTAGATAGACCTGTGTAGGACTCAGGGTGGTTCTCAGTGAAAGCTATACATCTGCCAAGACTGGGTTTTGTCCCCAGCATTGTAGTTCAGTGACTCAGGTACTCAGTGTAGGGCCCAGATACTTTTTAAATTTATTTTTGCCAAATCTACTTTAAAGTCATCAATCTCTGTACTCAGCTTCCCACAGAGATGGGAGAGACTAGAAATAGGTAAGGTTTTGAGAAAAATACAGGTTATTTATCCATGATGATTAAGGAAAATGTAATATTGTGAGTTCCTTTTGGCATTGATAGATCTCTGCCACCTCTGGGGCAGTGTTTCGAGTCCTGTGAGCCTCAGTGACCTCTCAGATCTCTCCAAAGGTCACTGCAGAACTGGCTGTAGGTTAGGACCAGTGCAGTACTGTAGTTGTTTGCTGCTGTGGGAGCTCACCAAGAGGGACAAGGAGGCATTCTCATATATGCGAACTCTGCCAGACTTTAGCAGAGGGAACCACTGTCCTGACCAACACCATACTCTCAGTGGAACACCAAGCATCTGAGCTCAGATGTTTTATTGACTTAGTACTCCTCAGATGCAGATCATAAGCAATCAAACATCCCTCACAGAAATCCAACACCTGCAGACAAAACAAAAGGCCAAGGCCTATGCACCCATTTTTCCAACAGTGCACAAAAACAATTATTTTAAGCACAACTAAAAATACACTTCCATAACACAGTACAAGACTACACCCTGGCTGGTAAGTCAGAGGGACCTTTCTTAATCTTAGTGTGAGACTCAGTGGGAAATGTGTGACTGGTAACACCATCATTCTTGTGGCTACCATAGCTCCAGTCCTTCAGAAGGAACACCTGCAGTTGGCAGCTATGGCTGTACCCCTCAGTCACTGCCCAAGTTCCAGCATCCTTCCCATGAGCTGCTCAAGGAAAATGGCTTCACACAACATGTCTACCACAAGTATCGGAGGCGCTGCCTTAATGGTAAGTAAGGGCTGGCTGGCTCAGTCCCTGGCCATTGTTTCAGAACTGCTCCCGCACCCCTCACAATGCTCCAGAGTATAAAGGCTGGAGCAGGCAGGACAAGCAGCAATTGACTTTTTTCTTGACCTTGGAATAAAAAAAAAATAGCATGATGCTGCAGAAAAAGAAGGGGTGAAGTTAGGAGATTCTCACGCCTGTACTTGCAACATTCTTCTGGAAGCTGGTAGGGGGTAGGGTAGGGGGTGTCTTGAGTTTCAGGCTCCATACTGAAACTCAAAAATAAAACCTTTAAAAAAATTGACATTAGACTTAGGTAGGATGGTTTTAAATGCAGAAGCTAAGGGACTATGATACCCAGAATATTCTAAACTTATATCTTCACCCATCAGTATAGGAAATGCCAGTTTTGCTACATTTCTGGCAATATTGCTGGGTCAGTTGTTGCCGGTATGTCCATGTGTCCCAGACAAGGCTTTCAGGGTTGGGCTGAGACTGAGTGGGAATTTCTGGATAAAGGTTTCAGTACAGGTTAGACCAGGTTCTGTTGAGTGGCTCTAGAACCCAGACAGCTTTTCTTTTGAAGAGGTTATATGAAGAGAAGAAACTAGACAAACTTGTGTATGTCACCTGCAAAGCCTGAGTGCTTATTCTCTGCCCTTGTGTAATAAATGGGTTACTGGCCTTGCTCTGGAAGATGGTAGGAGAGAACGTTGTTAGTGCATTTGGTCACATGAGATAACATAAAAGTGTATGACTTCTGATAAGTTGGCATGAGACTATGCATATAAGTCTGTTTCCACTTGGTAGGTTGGTACCTGTCTCTCGATATTTCCTTATTCTGGGAGTTGAATGGGTGGGTGAGAGTGTAACGTACAATACAACAGTCATGTTGGTATCTTTTGGCGGAAGCAGGTGTTTTTTTGTAATGGTGGCATTGTATTCTGTCCTGTCTTAGTAACTTTCTATTCCTGTGATGAGATATCATGACTAAGTTGCTTATAGAAAGAAGACTTACTGGGGCTTACAATTTCATGGCAGGAAGCACGGCAGCAGGCAGGCAGGTAGGCAGATATGGTGCTGGAGCAGTAGCTGAGATCTTACAGCAGGTAGAGGGCAGAAAGAAAGAGGTAGCTGGGAGTGGTATGGACTTTTGAAACCTCAAAGTCCATTCCCAGTGGCGCATCCCTCCTCTTAACAAGTTCATATTTCCTAAACCTTCCCAAACAGTTCCACCAACTGGGGACCAAGTATTCAAATGTGATTTATAGGGGTTATTCTCATTTAAATCACCAGAGTCCTTAACCTGAGCATGGGCCTCTGTTTTCTCCTTATACTCCCAGATTTGCTTTCTTCTTATGTAAGACCATCCTAGCAGGTGTAGGTAGCATCTCTTATTAAAGTTCTGCTTTGCTTTGTTTCTGATACTCATGGAGTTGAGCTCTTCATAGACTTATTGAGCCTTCTCAGTTGTCTCTGGAGAAAGGATTATTCAGATCTTCTTTAGCTGGCTTAGTATTGCCACATCACTTTATGGTAGAAGTTGTTCTCTTCCCCCCCCCCCTCTTTTTTTTGAAAATATATTTTGAGTCAGGATCCACCTATTTTTGTCAGAGAATCTCACTTGAACCTGAAGCTCACGGATTTGACTATCTTGGCTGGCTGGTAAGCTCCAGGGATCTGCCTGTGTGTGTAGTTCAGGTTAGCCTTTGACTTTGTTAGCCAAGTCTGACCTTGAACTGCTGTCTCCATCTCCCAAGTGATGTATTTTATGTGTATGAGTATTTTACACACATGTATGTCTGTGTATCATGTGCATGCCTGGTACTCTAGGAGGCCTGAAGAGGGTGTTGAATCTCTTGGAACTAGAGTTATAGACGGTTGTGAGCCATGATGTGGGTGCTGTGCACTGAACCTAGGTCCTCTGTAAGAGGTGAAAGCACTCTGCAAGTGCTTTTAAGTGTGAGTCATCTCCTGTGTGTATACTTTTTATGTTAACACACTATACTTGCTAATACTGGTTAATTTATTGAAATTGTGGTTTGTTTGTACTTTAGGCCTTCTTCTGCCTATTCCTCTAAGTGATAGCAGGTGAGACTCAGAGCTAGACAGATGGCCAGGTCAGAGGCCACCTAGCAGCAAGGCCTGCAGAGTAGTTAGTACTGAGTGAACAAAGGGCAGCTTGGCCTAACCCTCACTTGTCTTTTCCATTAGAGCGGAAGCGCTTGGGCATTGGCCAGTCTCAGGAGATGAACACCCTCTTCCGATTTTGGTCCTTCTTCCTCCGAGATCACTTCAATAAAAAGATGTATGAGGAGTTCAAGCAGCTGGCGCTGGAGGATGCCAAAGAAGGCTACAGGTAAGTGGTCCAGGGACTCTGGTACTTGGATTGGTAGGGCCCCAATGAGTCAGCTACCAGAACTGAAATTGGAAATTTAGAGATAAGCAAGGTATTCACATACTTTAATATTCAGAGTTTAAAAGGTTAGGTATGGTATGAGAGGTGGCTTACATAGAAAGGCCCTACAAGATTCTAACAGTTCTAGTGTCCCTGGGTTAGGGGCAGGGATAAGAGGGACTTTCTACCACATAACCTTTTAAGTTCTGAATATTAAAGTTGGCCTTTGTTTTGTACAGAATCTTTTGGTGCCTAGTCATCCCCTTTATCTAATGCTTTACCTTGGTGAGCATCCCATATTTGGAGCCTGTTTATTTACCCATACCCTTTTTAATTTTTTTGTAGATTATTTTTGTGTCTATGGGTGTTTTACCTCTGTGTGTGTGTGTGTGTGTGTGTGTGTGTGTGTGTGTGTGTGTGTGTGTTTGTTTGTTTTAAGCAATACTTACGTGTTTGGTGTTGTGGAGGCCCAAAGACTTCGGATTACCTTGAAGTGAGTTATGAATAGTTGTAAGCTACTATGTCGATGTTGGGAACTGAACCTGGGTCCTCTGGAAGAGAAACCAGCACTACTAAGCCAGAAGCCATTTCTCTTGACCTCCTTAATTCATGTTATTTTGAGGCAGGGTCTTGGCTATGGTAGCCCAGGCTGGCATTAAATTCACAGCAATCCTCTGGAATTGATAATCACAATTGCTGAGATTACAGAAGCATACTACCACATTTGGATTCATCTATTTATTCATCCATCCATCCATCCATCCATCCATCCATTTATCCATTTATCCATTTGTTTTTGAGGCAGTCTTATGTAGGCCTGGATGTCCTTGAATTTGATATGTAGACCAGACTGGCCTCAAACTCAGAGATTGACCTGCTTCTGCCTCGTAAGTGCTGGAATCAAAGGTGTGAGCCACCACAACCAGCTACCATACTTGGTTTGGTTTTAATTTCTTTCCCTTCTACCAAATATTGTAGGAATTATATAGAAAATGCAGATGAGAAAGATCACTTGAAAATCATATTCCTAACCCAGCAGTGGTGGTGCATGCCTTTAATCTCAACACTTAGGAGGCAAAGACAGGTGAATCTCTTGCATTCAAGGCCAGCTTGATCTATAGAGGGAGTTCCAGGACAGTCAGGGCTACACAGAAAAATCTTATCTCGATCTCGTTAAAAAAAAAAAAAAAAAGAAAATTACACTCCAATGTTGATGATTTTTTAAGTTTTTATTTTTACAGGCTTGATATAGGGGTATGAATGTTGTTATGTGGTGTGTTTGTTCAAACAGGTCTCCTTTGTTTTTTACTCCTTTTCTCCCTGGTTTGCTCAGTTTTGCATTTATGAGATTAGCAAATCTATCTATGGGAGCCAGAGATGCCTCAACACACACAGAGTAGGCTCTTAACTCCTGCCAAAAAGCAAAGGGGGGGTCATCTGCAGAGTACTGTGAAACACAGTGTTATAAACACAGTCAGCAGCATTCAGTGAATTTCAGTGGGAACCTCCTTCGCCCCAAGATACGATTTCCCTGTGCAGCCCGGTCCTGGAACTCATTCTGTAGACCAGGCTGGCCTCAATCTCAAAGAGAACCACCTGTCTCTGCCTCCAAAATTCTGGGATTAAAGGTGTGTGCCACCACCACCTGACTTCACTGGGAACTCTTAACAATGTAAATCCATTGTAAAAGTGCCAGAATTTTTCCAAACCTCTTCTCTATTCTAAAAGGTTTGTGCAGAGTTTTTATTTTGTTGTTTTGTTTTTAATTAATTAATTTACTTGGTTTTTTGAGACAGTTTCTCTGTGTATCCCTGACTGTCCTGGAACTCTGTAGCTAGACTGACCTCTAACTCTGAGAAATCTGCTTGTCTGTGCCTCCTGAGTCCTGGGATATAAGATGTGAGCCACCACCAGGCTCTGTGTTTACTTTAATAGTGTCTGTAAACTATAAATCTGTATTTTTGGTTGTTTCCTTGATATCACATTCCTAGTAGTGAACTTTCTAAGGTAAATGAAGAAACAAACCTGATTGATGTCTGTCAGAGACCTGGTACAGGGATGGGCATGTTTTATAGAAAGGAAATGATTTTGAATTTGTGAGCTGTGAAGTCTATTCCTGCTTTTGGAGCAAAAAGCATCAGTTAGAGACATAGAGAAAGCAGGTCAGTGTGTTCGGTGTGGAGGGCAGAACTGGCCAAACCCTGACAGACTGTGCTCTTCAGAGCTGGTGTTAGTGCTGCTGGTCTTTTTGCAGTGGTCTGCCATGTTTCCATCCAGGATAGTTCGCTGTCTTAACTATTCCAGAGTTCCTTTACTAGGCCGATAAGCCAGCTAGCCAGCACCCTCACCCCTGACCCCTTACCCCTCACCCCTGGTGTTCCAGTGGGCACTGTGCCAAGTTCACTATCTCCTTCCCTTCACAGATATGGTTTGGAGTGCCTTTTTCGATACTACAGTTATGGTCTGGAGAAGAAGTTCCGGCTTGACATATTTAAGGATTTCCAGGAGGAGACCGTGAAGGACTATGAGGCTGGTAAGAGTCTGTCAGAGCTGCAGTGGCCTCGCTGTGTGTGTTAGGCCTCATCTTTCCCTTCATCTTCATAACCCAGCTTCTCCTCACCTCTCCCCTTTCTTCACAGGCCAGCTCTATGGATTGGAGAAGTTCTGGGCCTTCTTGAAATATTCCAAAGCCAAAAATTTGGACATTGACCCCAAACTTCAAGAATACCTCGGCAAATTCCGACGTCTAGAAGACTTCCGAGTGGATGTGAGTTAAAGCCTCTCTTCTGACTCCTGATTGTTCTATAAAGAGCAGCATTCCACTCCTGTCTGAAGGGTGAGAGTGTACGGGTGCTCGCTAGAGTTGTCAGCCTCCCTCCTATTGTTCGTCCCCTTGTGTCACAGCCCATCTGCTTACTCAGGACCACTACTGCTAGTTTGTGTCAGGATCAGGACCAGCTACTCTGATAAATATTCTTGTTGCTTCTGGAAAGGATCATAAATTTGTAAATTAATGCCCAGTTCTCCATTGTTTGGAGCAGTGTCTAGACAGTGACATCCTGTGGTAAGTCTGGGTATTGCTTCTGTGTTATCAAAGGCTACCTTTAAAGTCAGCTTAAGTGACTCATCATCATTGATGCCTGTGCCAGTTGCTTCAAGTGAGAGATTTTCCTTAAAGAAGTCTGTGATGCTGGGTGTAAGTAAGTAAGGTACATGTTTAGCCTGTTCAAGGCTCTAGGTTTGATGACCAGTCCCAAAGAAGACAAAAGGTCTCAACCAAAAAGTTTACAGTATAGCAATCTCTGATACTCATGTTGTTCTCTTGAACTTGTAGCAGAAAGCAGTAGGTGTAAGCAGTAGCAGTAGTCCTCAGTTATTTTAAAATCGACAACCGTTTGCTGTGCTGTGCGCCAGACTGCTGAGCACACTGTTCTAGCCACTCAAGCCCTAGTGGTGAGCATAGTATTGTCAGAGACCTATAGGTAGCTGGGTAGACCAGTGTCTTGATCCTTGTACTTGGAAAGTGCTTTTGTTGGTCTTTGGTAGGGGCAGACTGAATCACAGTCTTCATTGTTGGCTCATGGGTCTGGTGAGTGCTGGAGTAAGTACCAGTGTATATTGGGCCCTGTGGAGCCAATACATGCACCATGCTGCATACCACATACTATAGGTCATTTCCTAAGTAAAAGACCCCTTCTATGAAGGAACAAAAATTTGTAGAATCAAAATCTGGTCTTTAGGACATGCACCTAAAAAGAGACCTTTGACGTTATTTTTCTGTGTTTGGTTGGTTTGCTTAGCTCTTAGGGTCCACATGAAAGGCCAGGATGGGTCCTACATCATTTATAAACCAAACTGTTGTCTACATTTGGAAGTGGAGCCTCTGGTCCTGGGAAGTAATATGGCTAGTGATCTCTGACCACTTGTGACTCCTCTGTTACAGCCCCCGATGGGCGAGGAAGGCAACCACAAACGACACCCAGTGGTAGCAGGAGGCAGCGGTGAGGGCAGGAAGCGGTGCCCTTCCCAGTCTTCCAGCAGGCCTGCCACTGGGATCAGCCAATCCCCTACGACACCTACTGGCCAGGCCACTCGGGAAGATGCCAAATGGACAAGCCAGCACTCGGACACACTGACTTTGGGAAAGTGAACACCCAGAAGCCCCCTGGGGTTTGGGATAAAAGGGGTAGGGTGGGCGAGGATCCATGGGGGTGCCCAGTCCTAGGAGAGTGGACAGAGAAGAGACAGACCTGGAGTTATTAGGATGGGCCTTTGCGCTAAAGAGCAGTGTACACCATTTGGGCTATTAGCGGTGCCCCTGGGCAGGAGCCTCCAAGCACACCCTTCCCCTTCTGTCTCCATGACTTCCATCTTAACTTCTAAGGGGGGAGGGGAAGGGGGGAGATTTATATATATATATATATATATATATATACATATATATATATCAAGTTTTAAATTATTGATAGTTTGTCTGAATTACCAAAATCACTCTTCAGCCCTTCCTGCGGCTGTTAGGCCGTACCTGTCTCCCCTGCCTCTTCCCGCTCCCCTCAAGCCAACTATGCAGCCCACCAGAAGGTTCTGGCGGTGCCCATGGGCCCCAGAAGCACCAGCCCCTTGATCAACTGGGGTTTGCCATCACCGTGTCCCCTGCTGTTCCGCATACCCTTCTGCCACCTCTGGGGGAAGGAAACCAAAGGATCTCAGAGTGGGGGTTGGGGAGCTTTAGCCTCTCCTGCCCTCTCCCCCCTCTCCCCAGCCCAGAGACGCTGCTCAAACCAGAAGAGACTATTGAAAGATGATTCATTTTATTTTTTCTCTGACCTTTCCATCCTTGGGAAAACAGAAAAAAACAAAAAAATAATAAGAAAAGGAAAAAAAAAGAAAATGGAAAAAAAAAAGACAAAATCAACCACTAAAAAAATGACAAAAAAAAAAATCACAACCCACCTAATCCATAGAAAGTGACGTCTTTCCCCCTCCTCGGAATTTTTCTTCTGTTCTGTTTTTGGAAATAATATTTTTTTAAAAGTTGCCTTATTGTGGAGCGGGAACCTGAACTAATGCCCAACGCCTGTTTTCCTCAAGCCTCCCGAAGAGCTCCACCTGCCTGGGATGTGCCTGGGCTTGGACTGACTAGAACTTTCCTCGGGACTGAGTTGCATGTACAGGGCCTCCTGCCTGGAGGCAAGAGAGTTGGGGGCAGCTCGATCTGAGCTGTGCCCAGGACACCCTGCTGTTGCATCGTCTAGAGCTGATGTCCTGTGTCTGCACACTGCTGCCACTGTCCTTGTTCTCTTTGCTGTCGCCTCACCAGGCCTGCCCCGCCCCGCCCTGCCCTCGGAACCCAAGGCCAAGTTTGCTTCAGACTGTTGTAAACAGAGTCAGGCTTGTCTGGCACACACACGTCCTCAGCCTGCATGTCTCCCCAACCCCAGAGCAAGGGGGTGAACACCTACTTGTGGCCACAGCTTAGATCTGTGTCTGACCTTAAAGACCTTTGACCTCAGGAGGTTTGTCTCACAAGGTGGAGAAAGTTTCCATTGTCCAAGGGTCTGGTGTGGTCTTCCTATCTTAATACACCCACCCCCTGCAAGCCATCTCTGCCCACCCTCTCACTGACCTGCCTGGGATCAAGCAGTGAGAGGAACCGAGGGCTGGGGGATCCTGCCGTTTGGTGAAGCCCCATGGCAGGAAGGTATATGTGGACATAGAGTATACCTGACTTCTCTTCTTAAGCCACTGAGTGCCCGAGCTGCCCTGCATATGCCAGAGGAATGGCTGGAGGCTGCTGTCATCGGGAGCCTGGGAGGGTGATAGACTGAGTGTACAGGGTGGGAGACTGCATGCTCAGCCCCACACAGGACTTGGGCAGCACAAGGGGAATGTGGTCTTTTTTGCTCAGTTATTGAAACTTGTGTGGCCCTTCTCATCAATGAGTTACTCTGGTGTCCCAAAGGCTGGGACTAGGAGACAGCATCCCAGGCTGGCAAGAGCTTGCCATCTGTCTTTGGGTACCTTGTTGCTTGTAGCTCATGCCCTCCTGGTGCTTAGTATGTGGGAATCCCCTGTCAGCTCTTGTGACCCAGTTGTTTCAGGGTTTGCTGATAGGATCTGAGGCCTTCCCCAGAGTCTGGTACCTGCCCCACGGTGCCTCTTCACCAAGTAGTGGGCTTCCTTCTCCTTCCCTTCTTTTCCCCTTTCCTTGCTCAGCCCTATACTGTACCCAGCACCACAGAACCTCAGGGCTTTGAGGCCCAGTGTCGGGAAAGGTGGTTCTCATCTAGACTATCCAGGCTAGGGTTGCCATCCTCTCCCTGATCCTCCCAGACCCCCCGAGGGAGGAAGCCCCTTTGGGGCGGGAAGGCGAGGTTATCATCTCAACACAGGCTAAGGAGGGGTGGGAATGTGTGTGTGTTTGTTTTTTTTTTTGTTGTTGTTGTTGTTGCTTGTTTGTATTTTTTGTGACATGTTAGGAGTTGACATTGCAGAGTAGTTTACATCTTCACCTTCTGAAGACACTTGAATTTAGGACCGATGTATCTGTGATAAGTATGCCAGGAGTGGCAGGGTCCACCAGAGCACGCCACTTCCCTATCACTATCTTCCCAAGGGATCCAAGACCTGAGACAGAGACAGCCTGCCAAACTGAACCGCCTTCATCCTCTGCCTGTGCAGGGTTGATCATCTGCCTGGGCCCAGCAAGGGCAGATTTTGCCCTCTGAGCCTCGGAGCAAATGCGCTGCTGGAAGAGAAGGCTGCCTGGCCCTGCTCCAGCCTGGACCCCAGGTTCAGACAGAGGTGCTGAGCCCCAAGTCAAGTTGTTAAATGTTTTATTCTTTTCCCACTCCTTTTTGATGACATTAACAAAAGAAAGCAAGCTGTTTGGAAGGCCTGGAAGTGAGGGAAAGGGCATGAAAACAAGGCTTATGGTGGAGAGTTCCAGAGGCTTGGGTTACCTGGTCCCCCTGGATGAGAGCCCCAGAGTACCTCTTGTTAAAGGGCTTCTGGGTTCTCCCTGCTCCCACCCTCTCCTCCAGCCGTGGTGATGGCAGAGGCAGAAGAGAACTCTCAGCCCCGTTCTCACAGGAAAGGAAAACTCGTCATGGGCTTTGCAGAGAAGGTTCCACCTTACGCTCGTACATTGTCTTTACCATGTGCTAGGATATCACATTCAACAGGACAAAAAAATGTAAAATACTTGAATGAGCTTGTATCATAATATTAATATTATTGAGAGTGTCTGCTTCCCAGGCTGAAGTGATTCATTCATTATTCTGGTCCTGCTCTAGTCCTTTGTAATTGGTGGTAATTATTATGCTTTTCTTTTTAATACAAAAAAAATGTATAAAAATAAAAACTTGAAAAGGCAAAACACTGGCTGATCTCCCACCTGGGAAACTGCTGTTGGGTGTGAAAGAGGAACCTGGTGTGTGGCCCCAGATAGAAGCCACATTCTGCATGAACATAGTGTACAGTACAGCCTCTAAGAAGAGGCTGCTGTTGGCTCTTGGGCCTTGGTGCTACTAGTGCATCCAAGTGCTTGGCCAGCCTTGACACTCACTGACCCCGCATACTGTGAAGCTTCAGAAAGGATGGAGTTGGGTTTCCATTTCCTCAGGATATATGCAAGAATTCCTTATGCAGAGTGTTTACAGAACTACAGGTATGGCATGGCATGGCCATGGCCTTCCTCCAAGACCTGACATTGCTAGACTGTCTCATCAACTGGTGTGATCACTGCCACCTGTGGCCTCCACTCTATAGATTATCAGATGAGCCAGACATTCAATCACATTAGAAATGGCTGTGCCAGCTGGTTCAGCTAACTGGCCTTAGTTCCCTAGTGTTTGGGAGAAGGGGGTGATGACAATGACACAATCTACTGGAATTAAATGAAGACTTTATGCTTCTCCTTTGCTATGTTTTGTTGGAGAAGTTAAGGCCTTGTTCACCAGTGTTAGGGCCTTATAGGGACAGGCCAGATACCCTTGACAGTATCTCATAATCTCCATCTTTTGATGAGCATTTCTCTAGATGTTAATCTGAGGAAGGGAATGGCTGCTAACCAGCGATGGACATGGGGTGAAGAAGTGGGTTGATTGAAGGAATCTAAGGGCACAGGTCACAGGAGGCTGGGGCTGCCTGCAAAGTGCTTGTCAGTTGGCCCAGGCTGTGTGGACCTCAGTGCCATGGGATGAAGACCTGTTCTAGAGAACTGGCTCATCAGATATTGAGGATTTGCTATGTTGTCCAGGCTGGCTTTGAACTGGGTCTAAGTTCTGAGCACCTGGGGGTACAGTGCAAACTATTGTACCCAGCTGTCTTAAGTACTTTATTTAAGCCACAATAGGAAGTTTTCTTGACTAACCTTGAACTGGAAATGTAGGCACAGTTAGGCAGAGATTTAGTAAATGGTGACAATGGCAGCCTTGGAGATATAATCTAGATACACGTTTTTGGGATCCCAGGGTTCCTGGCCATGAGCTGCCAGAGTGGGGCCTGGTAAAACTGCACTGGAGAAACCCTACTGCTATTAGTACTCCCTGAGCCTGTTTACCATTGATTTACCATTTGAGAGAAGATGGGCCTACTCTGGCCATATATTCTGAGGCTCATTGTTTGGGGATAGACTATGGTTTGGGTTTAGAGAGCAGTTGACTGGGGTCCTCCCCCACATGAATAGTCCCTGGAGCTCAGCCCCAGTTTCCACACAGGCACAGGGTCTGGGGTACACCTCAAAATGGGAAGCTCCTATAGGCTGTCATTGTACCTTCTGGGGGATTGGTGTCTGTCTGGCAAAAGAGAACCAGGCTTTCTTGGTGGACAACAGGGATGACATCTAGCCCATCAACACATCTGACCTGTGACTGCCACAAGGTGCCCTGGCTTTGAGAGTGAGAAAAGTTGGAACCAGGAAGCTTCCAGTCCCACTGCCACCTCACTCTCTACCTAGGCCACAGGGAGCTCTGTGGGAGCTGGAGCAAAGGACCAGGGGATCCACTCAGGCTCTCACTGATTTTTCTCCTCTGCCTGGCCTCCAACCTAAATAGCTAGTTCTTGTTCCCCAACTCACTAAATGACAATGAGTAGAGGTTGGGGGAAGTCCAGATCCTATCATGTTGGCAGGAAGCTTCCCTCTACCCTAACGGTACAGTCCTTGGAGCATAGTAGCCAAAGGAAGCAAGTTGTTAAGGGCCGCATGGCCCCCAGACAGTCTCTACTCCTATTTTTGAAGAAACATCCCAGGTGGTCGAAGCTTACTCTCCATCTTCTTTGGAGGATCAGGGATGCTTTCTGAGAGTGGGGTGAGGCCCAGCAGAAGGACATGCCTCTCGTAGGCCTTGGTCTGCTTAAACATGGTGTCAGTCCCATGTAGGTGATCCAGCACTCCCAGAAACCCATAGCACTGGTTGAACCTGAAGGAGGGAAGAGCAAATTGTCCCGCTGACACTGATGGGAAACTATGGATCTCACTTGTTTCCCAGCCCTCCTTCCCCCTTGCTGCACAGCTATGCCAGTAGAGCCTGAGAATTCTTTTATAGGGTTCCTTTTGAGGGTTGTTTAGGATTTTTGTTGTTTTTTAGACAATCTCACCAAACTGAACTGAAACTTAAGTATAGGTGGCTTGAACTCCTGGCACCACTCCTGCCCCAGCTTCCCTGGCATTAAGGTTGTGAGCCTCTGTGTCATACTATTTTTGAACTGGAGGATTGAACCCTAGGCCTTGCACATGCTAGGCAAGTGGCTTACTAGCCTCCTTTCTGCATGTTGTGCATGACTACTTGCACAGAGACCAGAGCTGGGCATTGATATCTTCTACTCCTACCACCCTCCACCTTGTTCTTCCTGAACTTAGAGTTCTCCTTTTTGGCTAAGCTGACAGCCAACAAACCTCAGCTATCCTCCTGTCCCCTGTCCTCCATGCTGGGGCTATAAGTATGCACAGGACCAACACTGACGTGTGGGGGTGCTGAGCTCTTGCTGTATCCTGGCTGGCTTACAACTCTCCCCGTGTAGGCCAGGTTGACCTCACGTTCTAGAGACGCACCTGTTGAGTCCTGGAATTAAAGGCCTGCCACCATGCCTAGTTGCAGCAAGCACTTCTCTCGGGAACCTCCCTACCTACTTCTGTTGTGTTTTGGTGTACAGACCTAGGCTTGATCAGGAAGGGTGAGGGGCTGCTTGCATCAGAACACCTTGGAAGACATTGGGCAGCAGGCTCCCAGGTATTCTCCACAGGTACTTCGGCTGGTGGGTTTGGAATGGGACTTTGGGCTTGTGACTCAGGAAGCTTGAGGATAGTGCTTTGAAAAGCCTGGGATGAGGCTGGTATGGTGTAGTGCCTTTAATCCCAGCACAATAAGTTCCAGGACAGCCAAGACTACACAGAGAAACCCTGTCTCAAAGCTAAGAGCCCAGGAAGCATAAATGTGCCACATTTTTAGGCACATAGGTCCTGACTCCAGACCCACAAGAGATTCAGCAAGTTAAAAACCCCTACTGTGGGGATGACCTGGTGTCAGAAAAATGGAAACGACCAAGGTGGCCCTATCTAGTCAGTATCTTCCCCATAGCCAGGTGTCTCCCCTGGCTGGCTCACATTCAGACATCACTGTCCACTGAAACACTTGTGCATGGATGCTGTTGACTTACTTGAGATGGTGGTAGTCATGGAACTCTGGTGAAGGCAGGAACGGCAGGTGGTAGCCACAGTGGGAGATTGTGGTGATGATGGTAGCCAGGGACAACCACACAGTGATGGAGGACAAGTGACAGCCCATTGCTAGAGGACCCACCATTACTGGCAACATGTTGGAAACCTGCAAAAGAAAGGATGGTTCCAGGAGGTGGAGGGACTAGCTAGGTGTCCACACTGTCCCGCATGGTAGGGAGACCCCCTTGGCTTGTGCCTTGGGACTCACTTAGCTCCACCTTCCTCTTCAGCAGAGCCAGTGAGTAAAGGTTGTTGGGGAGAATAAGATACTGCATACTGGGCACCTGGCACAGCCAGGAGATGGCAACTATTCAGTGGGAAGAAAAAAATAGGGCAAGGAAGCACCAGCTTCCACTTGTGGGGCCCCAGAGGCTATATTTACCACATGTTCTAAAGGATGGGAATAGAGTGCAACCACACCAATGGGTGCTGTCCATTCATGATGTTTCTTGTGAATTTTCTTGTACAGTGTTGGGTGGTGAAGGAGCCTGGAAAGATAATTTGTAGATGGTAATTGCCAACTCCCCCTCTTCCTCCATCCTGAGCAGATCATCAGAAAGCAAAGGTGGGAATGAGGTCCACATCTGAGGAGTTGGCATCTACTCCTTGCCCTCCTCTAGTCTGACTGGATGATGAAGCTGGCTTACATTGCCTGCCAACCCCGGTGGTGAAGTAAACTGATGCCCAGAAAGGACTTCCAGGAAGTGGTTGGGAACTGGCCCTCCCACACAAATGGGGCAGCTCATCCTTCACCGGGCATGTGTGTCAAACCAGAAAATCAGTTGTGTCTCTGGCAATTGTTGGGTAGTGCCTGAGGACAGAGACCACAGTTCAGTGGCCTCTGCTAACCAGGCAGCCGTCCCAGGATGAGGCCAGCTATAGTAATGTAGAGCGCTTACCTGTGTGAGTAGTAGAACCAGATTTCCTCCACAAGGGTAAAAAAGGCCAGCTCCACGAGGAACCAGTGGAAGGTGGGCAGCTCTCGGCAGTAGAGATCTCCCCTCCACTTGAAGAAAGGGTAGGAGATGACAAGCATGGGGACAGAGATCATGGTCTGGTTGAAAAGAACTGTACCTATAGACTGACGCAGCTTTATAGGGTCCACCTGCCGGGTGACAGAATAAATGGGGAGAGGGGGTACATGAGAAGTAGGTCTCTACGTGATCTGTTCAGGGCAGGTTTCTGAGAGTGACTGGGGTAATCCACAGTCTGGTGCTTGCCACAGTACAGTCCTGGCTTGACCTTGGGAATGTCCCACCATAATATAGGCTTTGTGGGCCAGAGTTCATCCCTGCTGAGTTCTGGCCCTCAGAACACCTAGTGTTCTATAGGGAAAACTCAATAATACCAATTAAACAGAGGAACATATAAACAGTTGATTGGTTCAGACATCTCGGTGAAGGATTCCAGAAGAGATCTGTGTGATCGCAGAGTAGGCTACCCTGCTCTAGACTCAAAAAGGGAGTGAAGCATCTGCATGGATGCCAAGGCCAGCCTGGGCCCCAGCCCTCAGCTCTCTCTGCTTGGGGCCCATCCAGTGAGGCTGGACAAATGACAAACTGGTCTCGGGAGGAAAGGCTAAGTGGTCGCTCTGGATTGTCAATTTAGAGCTGCCTCCAACCCAGTGCTCTGGTGGCTACAGGATACCTGCTGGGAGTATATGGCCTGAGAATTAGACCACTGGTGCAGTCTACAGAAACAAGAGAGAGGCAGCAGCATTATGGGAAAGAGACTAGAAACAACAGTAGTCCTCCAATGTCTCAGACTTGGAACAGTTTAGGAAAAAGATAATATATTTAACAGAAAAGGGGAAAATTGCAGAATAAATGGATGACTCTGAAATGGTGTGTAGATGAGTCTCATATATTTTTCCTACATTTCTATCTTGTTTATGTTTAAAACTTACTCATTTTTAAAAGCTTGGAAAAAGACAGCCAAGAAGAAGGAGACCTCTTAGCTCTGAGAGGCAGCATAATGGGTGGTGGTGTGCACCTATGTTAGGTGGGGTCGGGCTGGTTTTGGTTTTGGTTTTTTGAAACAGTCTTGGGGGCTGAAGAGATAACTCAATGGTTAAGAGCACTGGCTTTTTCAGAGGACCCAGTTTTATTATCAGAATGCATATGGCAGCTCAATCATTATCCTCTTCTGGATCCTGTGGGTGCTGCATATTTGTGGTACACAGACATACATGCAGACAAAACACCCATGCACATAAAATAAAGGGAAAAAACAAAGTCTTGTGTAATTGAAGCTGGCCTTGAACTTCTGATCTGCACCTCCTGCCTCCCTCTCAAATGCTGGGATTCCAAGTATATGCCACCATACCAGTCAAGGCTTGTGTTTTATTTTTTAAGGATGGAAAAATTAAGCATATATGAAATAATGCAAAGAGAAATAAACTGGGTTGGGAGAGACAGAATATAAGAAAGAGGAAAGAATGAAGCCATTTCCTAGAGCAAAAGGACAAGAGCCAGGAGAGGTGGCAGGCACAGCCCAGGACAGAGCATGAGACTCAATGTAATGGGAGCGGAGTATGGGGTTTGCCTTCATTTCCTCAGTGCAGTGGGGCCAGGTTAGGATGGATGTGTTGGAAGAGAAGTGTGCAGGCAGGGAGACAGGAGAGTGGCCTTATGGTTAGGCAAGGATCCAAGGCATGCTGGCTGCCACCAGCTCCCACTGCTCTGTTGCTGGGATCCTTCCAAAGGCAGCCCTCCTACACCTAGCCGGGGACTAGACGGTCCCAAGGTCCTTCCTGATGTGTCTGCAGCACAGGTGTGCTGACCTTGGAGTTACATGGGTTGATCTCTGCCTCCTCGTCCTGGAAAGTTAAAATTTGAACTGGTCACCCCTAGAAACTTGGCCTCTGGGAGAGGCCTGGACACTGCCTACTGCTCTCTAGTCACTGCATATAGAAAGTTTTCTAGGTGACACATACTCAGACAGACCTGTGGGCTGGTGAGAATCCAGGACTGGGAGTCCTGGAGCTGGAAAGCCCCAAGGTAGGCTTGGGATATGGCTCAGTGGGTAGAGTGTCTTCTTGGTATCCTTGGATCCTGGGTTTGATCCCCAGCAGCATAATCAAGTGTGAGGTAGAGGAAGGAAGATCAGGAGTTCAAGGTCATCCTCAGCTACATAGCAAGTTGGAGGCTAACCTGGCTACATGAGACGCTGTTTTGAGTGGGAGAAGAAAGAAGAGGTTCTGCTCTTATCTTGTGTCCTACCCAGGGACCATTGCAAAGCCTCATCTGAACCATGACAGTCATCACAGTGCTCAGCCTTGCAGGATGAAGGCATTTAGTCAATGGGAGCTGCCTCAGAGACAGCAGGCCTTTGAATGAAAAAGATTTTACAGGACAAATGCTGACACTTAGGGCTCCAGTCTGTTCTGCCAGAGTAGGCTGGAGGAAGCCCTCCAGCTCTCTGGCAGCTGTCATTTCAAGAGAGGACTACTTCAGAGGACTCCTGTTTACCCATCCTGCCTTTGGTGCCAGGCTGGACAGACTGCCTTGAGACTGGAGGTGACTCACCCCGCACCTGGGCAGATTAAGAGCTGATTGTCTTGGATAAAGTCTAGGTGGGGCTGAAGGAACAGCTTCTTTTCAGAATCAGCCTCTGTCTTGTTGTGTAAGGGAAAGCTGTCTCTGCAGGTCATCAGAACACCAAGAAGGCAAGTACAGGTGCAGTGTGGTGACTCAACCTCTGCAGTGAGCAAATGTCGCTGCTTAGAAGCCAGGCCTGTTCCTGCCTTACTGTGGTTTGTCCTGACAGCTCACACTTCTGGTTGCATTAGAGGATTAAGGAGGATCTCAATGGCTGGTGGTGCCCCATGACTTTAATCCCAGTACTCAGAAGGCAGAGGCAGGCAGATCTGTCAGTTCAAGGCCAGCCTGGTGTACATAGTGAGTTCCAGGACAGCCAGGGCCATATAGAGAGACCCTGTCTCAAAACAACAACAAAAAGGATTTGATGAAAATAACCACCACATACATTCAGAGTTTGTACTTCCCCCTGCCACAGTGGGGATGCCTCCCTTGGCACAGTGGGTATGTGGCTTGAGATCCGTGGGTAAGGTGCTGCTGGCATTTCTGGGACAGTCCAGGCTGAGGCAGTCATTTCTCTTCCTAATGTGATGGGTACAGTCATGGGGCAGCCTGGGGTGGGCATCAGGAGACCAGCACATTGGTCTAGACTGGTCACTGGCTGAGTAGCCTTTCAATTTCTTTTTCATTTTCATTTTTTACTGGTGTGTGTGTGTGTGTGTGTGTGTGTCAGGGGGTATGTGGATGCCTTTGTGCCTTGGTGTGAATATGGAGGTATGAATGGAATTGGTTTTCTTCTTCCCTTTTGTGGGTTCCAGGGATCAAACTCAGCAGGCTTGGCAGCAAATACCCTTACTTGCTGAACCATCTCACCAGCCCTTTTAGACAGGGTCTCATGTAGACCAAGCTACCCTCAAACTTCCTATGTGGCCAAGGATGACCTTGAACTTCTAATCCTTCTGCCTCCACTTCCCGAGTGTTTGGATTATAGCGATGCACTCCCCGTGTGCCCTGGGCATGGAACCCATAGCTTCTTTCCAGCTAGACAAGCATTCTACCAACTAAGCACGCCCTCCTCCAACTCCCCTTCTAATCTGTTTTCGGTTCACCTCAGAGATAAGTCTTTGACTTGCCCTGATTTTGGTCCCTGCATTCTTAGCACTAAGCTGCAATGACTTACCGGCTCATTCTTGCCAAGTTGGATTCGGTAGCGGGAGATGAAGGTGGGTTTTCCTGTCGTGTCCACCACCAGTAGAAGGGCATTGAAGATCCAGTAGCATAGCCCAGGCACCTGGACAGTACCTGAGGCAGAGAGCAGAGAGAGTTAGAGCAGTCCCAGGTACTACAGTGGCTCACCAGAAAGTGAGTGAATGCAGGCACCTGCCCCCTGCCTGCTGACTTGCTGCTCATGTCCAGGGGGCTAGCCATGGGTCCTGGATAAGTCACTAAGTGCCTGTATTTATTCTCTGTCTGTCTGCCTCTGTCTCTCTCCTTCCTTCTCTCCCTTACTCCCCACTCTCTGTGCCTGTGTGTTTGAGACAGGGTCTCACTGTGTAGTGCTGGCTAGCTATGTAGACCAGACTGGCCTTGAACTCAAAATGGATTCCCTACTGCCTCTGCCTCTAGATGCTGTAATTAAAGGTGTGTACCCCAACATTTAGGGTTTTGGGTGTTTTCTTTTTCTTTCTTTCCTTTTTCTTTTTCTTTTTTTTAACTTGTTTTGAGACAGGGTCTCACTCTATCCCAGGCTGATCTGAAACTCACTGTATAGTCCAGACAGACCCCAAACTTACGGCAATCTCCCTGCCTCAGCTCTCTGCTGGGATAGCAGATGTTGTTGCTACACTCTCTCAGCACAGTTCTGATGTCGCCTCCTTTTGCCTTACAAGTGTTCCTATCTGGATGATGAAGCAGTTTGACCACCTGATTTGCTATTCCCCAGGACTGATGCTCTCTAGAGATGTTCTTTATAGTCTATTAAATATTTTAGAAAATACTGAGACATAGAAGTTCAGTGGTCATCCTCAGCCTCATGGCCCATTCTCGGACATCCTGGGACACGTGAAGCCCTGTGTCAAGAAGAAGAGAAACAGCCTGCAGGGGGCTCATCGGGTAAAGTTCTTACTAGGTGAGCCTGATGACCTGATCTCCACCCTAAACCATGTGAAAGTGGAAGACAGCAGCAGCTGCAGAGCTGTCCCCTGACCTCCACACACACTGGCATGTGCAGGTCCCACCACATCACACACAGTAATACATAGAAATGCCGACCACGTCGCACTTTGCCTGGCTTTTCGTTTCACATCTCCACTTCTCATGTCTAAGTCTCCCACCTACAGTACTCATCTAAGGAACACAGCAGTACCTAGCTGCACTGACTCCCAGGGACAAGGACGCTGTTTCACTGAATTCTGTCTCCATCACCTTCCTAGTCCTTTCCTGTCCCATCAGACACAATGCCTGGGATAGGAGGGACACAGGAAGGACTTGGCCAGACCTATTCTGCAGGACAGTTGGATAGACTTTGAAGTGAAAAAGAAAAGAGGCAGAAAATACACTTATGTTTGTGCATAGAAATGCTGATATAACATCTTTAAAGATAACAAGAAAACCCAGGCAGTGGTGGTGCATGCCTGTAATCCCAGCAGTTGGGAGGCAGAGACAGGCAGATCTCTGAGTTGGAGATGAGCCTGGTCTACAGAGTGAGCTCCAGGACAGTCAGGGTTATATAGAGAAACCCTGTCTCAAAAAAAATCAAAATAAGGAAATCAATCAATCAATCAATAATAATAAAAATCATAAGAAAACCTGAGGGAAGGCTCAGTATTTAAGAGCACTGGCTGCTTTCCAGGACCTGGATTCTATTCCTAGTACCCACGTGGTGGCTTACAACAGGACTCCCAGCTCCTGTATGAACATAGTAAATAAACAGTATTTTTTTTTTATCATAAGAAAACATTTAGAGCAGCCCAACTGTCCATTAGTAGGAGATGAAGAACTAAGAGTCTTTCACATGACAATAGAACTGGCAATTTGAAATATTAAGCCCTTGCTCATTTGGCAAGATGGCTCCAAGTAGTCAACAAAAGCTTTGGTTAAAAACAGGCTGGATTAGTGCATGCTATAATCCCAACACTCAGGAAGCAGAGGCAGGAAGAGCTCTGTGGGTTTCAAGACCAGCCTGGTCTAAAGGCAGCCGTGGCTACATAATGAGACCCTGTCTCAAAACACAAAACAAAACAATAAAAGGTCAGATTGGGCCCGTGAGACAGAGCAGCAGATAAAGGCACTGGCAGCCAAACCTGACAGCCTGAGTTCGACCCCCAGGACCCACACGGTGGGAGGAGAGAACCAACTTCTGAAGTTGCCCTCTGACCTCCACACGCACATGAAGCAAATATAATAACAATGACACAATAAATAATATCAATGCAATTAATAACAATAATGATAACAATAATAATAAAGTAGTGTGGGAAAAGAACAGGTGTGGAGCCCAACCCAGCCCTCTGGCTGGAACCTCACCCATAATGAACAGGATCCACTCATTGCCTTCGAATGTAGACAGCAGTTTCTCCCACTGGGTCTGCCAAAAGTAGCCCGAAGCACCCCAAAATCTCTGAAGATGCCTTGGAAGGAAAAGCATTCAGGTTTCTGGAAGAAGACTGGGAAGCCAGCTCTTTCCTGTCAGGCCTCTCACCCGGAAGGTCTGGAGGGAGCGCACTTACCATGTGACTGAGTTCCAGAAGGCCACAGACAAGAGCAATCCAGAGCCCAGGATGAAAACTGTCTTCCTCATGGAACCCCAGATGTGGCCCTCCTGCAGGAGTTGAGAGTGTCAGTCAGGCCAGTCAGGCTCCTACTGTGAACAGGCTGCTAAGCTTTCCCTGTCTGGAGAAGGTCCTTTTGTACCAAGGGCTCTTGGCTGTATGTGGGTGTGTTTATAGAGATCAGAAGTTTAGGTTGGGGGAGGGAAGAGGATTGCCCCAACTCCAGAGAAACTGTTGAGGAATGCTGCCTCCAGATCTGGTTGGGAAGGCTTTTAACAACTGGCCATGTGTGTCATCAGACCTCTTGGCAAAGGGAAAGAGCCACCCTGATGTTCCCTTTTTAGTTATTCCAATTACAACAAGGTATGATGGCACACAACTGTAATCCTAGTTCCTGGGAGGTTGAGTCAGGGAGATCAGGAGTTCAAGGTTAGCCTGGCCTATCTGAAACCCTCAAAAAGAGTCCACCGATAACCAGGCAGTGATAGTGCATGCACTTGGGAGGCAGAGGCAGGCAGATCTCTGTGAGTTCAAGGCCAGCCTGGTCTACAGAGTGAGTTCCAGCACAGCCAGAGTTACAACAGAGAAACCCTGTCTCAAAAAACAAAAACAAAACAAAACAAACAAAAAGTCCACTGACAACCACTGGATGATGGCTCTTACACATTCAATAAATAAATAGATAAATAAATAAATAAATAAATAATCAATCAATCTCTAACTAGAAGTCATAGAAGGCACCAAGACCAAATGGCAAGGTCCCAGGTCTCTCGTAGTGTGACATCCACATCCCTTGTCCTGTAGACAGGAATGACAGGGTCACGCCACTCTTTCTAAGCCCAGATGGGCTCTGCTCATATTCCTTCAGAGAACATAATTGGAGGTGGTAGTTCCTATGATGTGAGCACCTGGGCTCACTCGAGCTAATGAATAGAACAGGCATGGATCTCTGATGGGCTGATCTGAGAGGATACCACCAGGCTCAAGACCTGAGGGGTAGATGGTTTCTGCTGGTCCAGTCCCAGAATCTTCAAGGCGTTCTCAGCCCTGTGCATTGTACCCTTCTTCAGAAGACAAAAAGCCCTTTTCACTGCCAGTGAAGGTGCACATGCCTTCAGGGTGCTGGACTCAGGAAAGTGCTCTCTCTTGTCTCTCTTTTCCTGCTCTGTGATCTTGTTCTCTATCTGCCTGCCCTCTGTCTAGATTGGACTGCCCCAGATGTGTGCGTGTGTGTGTGTGTGTGTGTGTGTGTGTGTGTGTTGTTTCTCAGGAGCTATCCACCCTGGTTGGCTGGCCAGGTGGTGTGTTTGCCTCACCAGAACTGTGATTACAAGTGCACGCTATGGTACCCAGCTTTTACATCCCTTCTGGGGACTGAACTCAGGTCCTCATGTTTACATGACAAGTATTTTACTGACCAGAGCATTTCCCCAGCCCAAGAATTCATTCTCTGACTCCTCTCACCTAACTGTGACAAGCTTCTTTGGGCTATTCCAGTGAACCCCTTTATAGTGTTCTGAGGCGCATTCGGCAACTCTCTGGACTGCTGGGGGATTCTTTTTGTTTGTTTAGTTTTTGGTTGAGTCAGGACCTCACTGTGTACCTCTGGGTTGGCCTAGAACTCAATATGTATACCAGGATGGCCTTGAACTCACAGAGATCTATGTGCTTCTGCCACCCAGTTGCTGAGATTAAAGGCATGGGCCACTATTGGGGAATTCTTAAACTTTTGGATTCAATAAACTGAATTGTTGGTAAAAAGTTGAATTTCAGAGCTGGGCATGGTGGCACACACCTTTAGCCCCAGGATTTGAGAAGCAGAGGCAGGTGGATCTCTGTGAGTTCAAGGCCAGCCTGGGCTACAGAGTGAGACTTTGTCTCACAGATAAACAAATGAGTGAAAGGAGACTCGGCGCTGAGGAGCACTTGTTACTCTTTCAGAGGACCAGGTCCAACTCCCAGCACCCACGTGGTGGCTCGCACACCCATAACCCCAGTTCAGGGGACCCGATGCCTTCTTTAGACCTCTACGGGCACCAAGAGAGCATGTGGTGCATATACATACATGCAGGCAAAACACTCATACACATAGAATAAAATAAATCTTTTTAACAATTACAAAAATGAAAAAGACTGAGTTTCATGTACAAGTTTGGATTCCCTCGGTGGGCTTCCTAATCTCCGCATTAGATCAGATGAAGGACAAAGGTCCCCTTGGAGTGCAGGGACATGCAGTACAGAGCTGAGCCGGGTCAAGGGATGTCCCTCTACCTCTCAGCTCCATGGCAACTCTGTTTTCTCTAGAGCTGTTGAAAAAAATGACTGGTTCTGAAGCTCAGGGCTGAAGTAGAGAGTGGAGGGTCAATGAAGGACAATTGTGGGCTTTCCAGCTCACACCATGCACACACTTTCATGTACACACACACACACACAACTAAGTCCCTTGTGTAGTCCAAAGGAGTTTGGAGCCTGGTGCTCTCTGCTCAGTCACTAAAATGAGAATCTCACCTTGGAGCAGCCACCCCTAAAACACTGGAGTGTATAAGAAACATAATAGAATCAGGACATAGTGGCACAAGTATTTAATCCCAGCACTCAGGAGCCAGAAGGAAGAGCATATCTCTGTGAGTTCAAGGCTGTTCTGGGCTACCAAAGGGAACTGGAAAATATGGACTTCCCCCACGGAGGGGGAGGGGTGTGAGGGGCTACCACTAACCAGCACAGTAGGGAAGCAAGTGCTTACCTGGTTGGACTTCTCATGGTGTCTTGGGCTTTCCATGTCTCCTGTCATCTGGAAGATAAAGTACAAGTTTTAGAGTTCCTGCCATGTGCAGCTGAAGAGTGGACAATGGAGGAAGTCAAGGCTGGCCCCAGGCAAACTGATCCTAAAATTTACACTGGGGAAATAAATACATAGAAAATAGCTAGGAAAATGCTAGACAGGAAGAGTGATGGAAGGGGCAGAGACAAGGGATATGATGCCTTACAACTACGAAGGCAGAGCTTCAAACAAACTGATTTTGGAGGCTGGAGAGATGGCTTATTGGCTAAGAGCACCAGTGCTCTTGCAGAGGACCCAGGTTCAGTTCCCAATACCTACATGATGGTTCGAAACCATCTGTAACTCCTGTCCCAGGTTTCAGGGAATCTGATATCCTCTCCTAGTGCACTCGTGGTATATATACACATGCAGGCAAATAATCATACACTTAGATATTTTTTAAATAATTTATTTTTATTTTATGTGCATTGGTGTTTTGCCTGCATGTATGCCTGTATGAGGGTGACAGATCTCTTGGAACAGAGTTACAGACAGTTGTGAGCGGCCGTGTGGATGCTGGGAATTGAACTCAGGTCCTCTGGAAGAGCAGCCAGTACTCTTAACCACTGAGCCATCTCTCCAGCCCATATTTAAGTCTTAAAATGAAAAAAAATTTTTTTTCACGTGTGTTTGTGTGTGTTGTGGGTATTGCATATGAGTGCAGGTCCCTGTGGGGGCCAGAAGAGGGCATCGGACAGAGTACCTGGAGGTGGAGCTGCAGGTCATTGTGGGACAGAGAACGTTGGTGTTGGGACCTGAACTGGGGCCTCTGAAAGAGAGCACATTCTTATTGGCTGAGCTATCTCTCCAGCCCTGCCCTTTCTCTTTATTGTACTTCTTGGAGCTTCTACTCTATTCAATTAGGAGTGTGTGTAAGTGCTTCTCAATAGCTGACTTGGAACCACAGTTCTCTGGGAGGGGTCAGCCCGGGACAGCGAAGGTATGCTGAAAGGCCATCAGGGTCTAGTGCCTGCCTTGATTTGCCCCTGGCTTGGCTACTGAATATCCTGTTGGTTTTATGACAGAGCTTTAATGAGCCCATGGAAAGATAGTCAGCTTCAGGAACTGTGAGGGACAATGAGGTGTCACCTCACACTGGTTAGGACAGCTGCTGAGAAAACACAACACAGGGCTGGGGATGGTGCTTCAGGTCTCCTAGCCCTAGTTTTGTTTTTTGTTTGTTTTTTTTTTTTGTTGTTGTTGTTTTATCCCGTGCAGCTTTCTGTATGGTTGGATGCCGCTTGGGCTTCTGGGAACTTTGCTTAGCATATAAAGGAGAGCAGGGGCAGTTGGAAGTTGATGGGTTGGTTTGTGAGATGCTATGCCAGTGCTCTCAGATAGATGCTAGTTCTCTCTGCAGCTCCTGTTATCTGAGCTAAGGATACCCAAAAGGGGCAGTGAACATTTCCTTTTCTTTCTCTCTTTCAAGGCTGCCTGCAAGAGTGATGAAGATTTCTTCTGTCTCTCCTGAGCTAGATGGTAAAAGGCACAGTGGCTTTCTACTACAAGAAAGTGGAGAGCTGGGATCAGGGTCCAACTTCTAACAGGACTTTGTGCTGCTGAGTGGTGTTTTCCCTTTTTGGTAATACTTGATTGTATTTTTCTAGATGCCATGCTTGGTTTCCCTTATTCTAGATAAGTGCTTCTCAACCTTCCCAATGCTGTGGCCCTTCAGTTCTCATGTTGTGCTGACCCCCAACCATAAAATTATTTTCATTGCTACTTCATAAGTGCAATTTTGCTACTGTTATGAATCATAATGTAAATATCTGATACGCAGATGGTGTTAGGTGACCCCTGTGAAAGGGTCATTTGAACCCCAAAGGGGTCATGACTCATAGGTCGAGAATTGCTGTTTTCAGTGGATGCTGGGCATGAGCCATCTCAGGAAGGCTGCTTCCCTTTGGCCTGCTGCTGAGCCTGGAGAAAGGAGCATGCCTGTGGTTGGTGTCTGGAAGCACTCAGGTGCCCACCAATCCCACTGAGAATGATCTGACAGACATTCCCAGGAGAATGACCTAACAGTAGGCAAGAAACCCAAGGCATCTGGATCCCAGCAAGGGGGAGCAGCTCATGACAGAGAATGGGGCTCAGGATATGTGGGGTAGGCTGCTGGGCCTAATTTTCTCCTGCCCCTTAAGGAGCTCTTGCTTGATGATGCCAGGCAGAGATCAGGGAGCTGGTAGTAGGACCTGGCAGAGTCCTATCTATACCACCAGGAAGCCTCTAGGATTCTCTTCAGTGAACACTCCAGGACTGAAGCCTGGGTCCAAAGGTGAAGCAGATGCATCTGGCTATTATGTTAAGAAACCAGCTTTTAAAGGGATTGTGGAGCATTGTCTTTTGAGGCAGGGTTTTAGTTGCCCAGGTCAGCATTAAACTTGACTTTGAACTTCTGATTCTCCTGCCTTCAGCTCCCAAATGCTGGGATTACAGCCAGAAGCTACCACTCCTAGTTCATGCGATGCTGGGGGTCAAACCCAGGGCATCATACATGCTGGATGAGCATGCTGGGTGAGCACTCAACCCTCTGCATATCCCTAGCCCAGGCATTTTCCTTTAAATCATTGCTCGCTTTTTTTTTTTTTTTTTTTTTTTTTGCCTTGTTGACCTGAGAAGTCCCTATGATTCCACCCTGATCTGGTCCTATCCCCCAGTGAATGGGGAGGTCACAGAGTCTCCTTTCACACACCACCAGGACTTTGGGCAAGGTAGGTCTTTCCTGTCAGATCCCATAGAAATCTCTGAGGAGTCTCACTCAGGACCTGTGGCTCCTCCCAGCACTTCTCACCCTGCCCCCACCCTAAACCTCTCCAGCCCAGAAGCTGCGCTTCCCTTTCTCTGCTCTTTCCTATAGAACCTGCCATTTTGGCTTTGCGGTGAGCTCTCTTGGTCCTCAGCTCCCTAGGTCCACTTGCCCTCGCTCCTCTTCTCTCTCTCTTCTCCCCAGCCCCCTCTTGCATTGCCCAGTTCTGTTTGGACCCTTCCAGGTGCCTCTGGCTGAACTCTCCCTCATATCTACAATAAAATGCTTTTCACTTACTTCCCAGGCCTACTGTTTGCTTGCTGTCTAGGGACCTGAAAAAGCATGGCTCATGAAGTACAAATGGGAGCTAGGACTTCCTGTTGAACCTAGTGACGACTTGTGGAAAGGGGCCAAGTGTCAAAGCAAATACTTCAAGTTGGGGTGTCCAGACGTCTGCAGAATGGCCCACAGGTTCCTCCTCTTTGGTGCCCTTAAGCAGTATGAGGTGCTGCCAACACGGTCAGGATGACCTTTCACTTGCGAAGGAGGCTGGAGGTATTTTTGTAATGTTTGTTCTTTAAGCTTCCAGAATTCTTGCTGCAACACCATTCAGGGAACCTCCCTTCCAAGTCAAAGTCTCACAGCATCTTCTCCATCTAATCAGCACCATTATCATTACCAAGAGCTTGTGAGAGGTGACCTTTGACCTTCCAATAGCTGGTCCACACCTTCCAGAAGCTTTTGTGAAGCTTCACTGTGGACAAGGGCCTGTGGCAAGCTCTGGAGGTGAAAACCTGAAGGAAACTTTCAGTTTAGACACAAACACCCATACTCTCCAAAGAAGAACCAAGCCAGAAGTCTGGTGATGTGTACCTGTCATCCTAGCACCTGAGACCTGAGGGTCAATGTCGAGGACAGCCTGGGCTCCACAGTGAATATTCCATGCCAAACTGGATACATAGTAAGATCCCGTCCCCCAAAAATTAAAAACTGGGGCTGGAGAGAGGCCTAGATTTCAGGGTTTGCTAACAGCTCACGGGGCTGTAACCCTAGCTCTAGGGGCTCCTGTGCTCTCTGACCTCTCCTCTTTCCATGTACATGCATAGCCACATACAAACAAATAATTAAACATGAAAACAAATCTTTAAAAAACAATGACGAATTAATAAATGACTTAAAAATCAGTGCCCCAAACTGAGACAGTGCTGAGGAGGCCCGAAGTCCTTGGATATCCAGGGTTCTTCTCCCAGTCCTTGGGCATGCGCCTCCCAGCTTACAGTGAGCTGCCTCCTCCCAGATGGCTTACCTCAAATTTAAGATTCAGCTTCAGCCTCCCAAGTACTGGGATTATGGGTGTGTACCATCTCAAGTGGCCCAGACTGGATTTTAGTTTACACGCTGGAAGCTGAGCTTTAGTCACACCACATATGTTTTCAGTCAAGATTTAAATGCGATAGCTATAGCTGAGTGAGTAGAGTGCTAACCAAGCATGTGCGAGGCCCTGGGTTTGATGTCCAGCACTGCGTAAACTGGGAGAGACGGGCATTCCTACGAACTCAGCACTTGGGAGGGTGGAGGCAGGAAGATTGGAGTTCAAGGTCATCCTCAGTTATTTAGGGAGTTTGAGGCCAGCCTGGGCTACAGGAAACCTTCTTGTCATAATAGACTTAAGATTCAGCTTCATGAATGTGGTAAATGCCATCAAAGATATTCCTTCTCGCCATTGTCAGTTTCCATGGAGATGCATCACTCTCTCTGAGGACACAGATCAGTTCCACTGAGGACAGCGGGACAGAGCTCTCCTCTCTGAAAGCTTTCCATGGGATGCAATTGGAATCCAGGTTTTTGGTTTTTTTTAAAATAAGTTTTTTAGGCCAGGTGGTGGTGGTGGTGGCAGCAGTGGTGACGGTGGTGCACGCCTTCCACCCCAGCACTCAGGAGGTAGAGGTAGGCAAATGTCTGTGTTCGAGGCCAGTCTGGTCTACAGAGTGAGTTCCAGGACAGCCAGAGCTACAATGGAGAAACCCTGTCTTGAAACAACAACAACACTAATTTTTAAAGATTTACTTATGTGTATGGGTGTTTTGCCTACATGTTAGTGTATGCACTGTGTGCATGCCCGGTGCCCATGTAGTTCAGAAAAGGGTATCAGACTTCCTGGAACTGGAGTTAGGGATAGTTGTGAGCCACCATGTGGGTAACTGAACCCAGGTCCTCAGTGAGAGCAGCCAATGCTCTTAACTATTGAGCCATCTCTCCAGACCCTCCAGTTTTGTCTTTTTAAGATATCTATTTCTGGTGTGTCTGTGAGTGTGGGTGTGTGCCTGAGGTCAGAGGCCAACGATGGTGTTCTTCACCTTCTGCCTTGTTGGAGACAGAGCCCGTTCACCACTGTACTGGTGCTCGCCCTGTCTCCTCCCACCTCCTTACGGGAGTGCTGAGACTCCGGATGCACATCACTGTAGCTGCTTTCATGTGAGTTCTGGGGTTCGCGCTCAGCTCCTCATGCTTGCAGAGAAAGTGGTTTTACCCACCGAGCTGTCTCCTCAGTCCATGAACAATCCCACGTTTACCCTGCTGTTTCCCTTGGATAACATGAAGCTTGGAATTCAATTCAATACTCCATTGCACTTCTTTTTATTATTTTAAAATTTATTTTATATGCATAGGTGTTTTCCTGTGTGTGTCTGTGCACCATTGCACCTCTTGAGATTTTTGTTTTCTAACATAGTCCTGTGTGTGAAATCCTGTATATAAAAACTGATATATATATAAAATCTATATATCTATATATATCTATATATCTATATCTATATCTATATATATGTATATATATATATGCATAGTGGCTTCCACAACTCAAGATGCAGAGGAGGCAAGATCACTGCGAGTTCCAGGGGAGAGAGATGGCTCTGACTACCTGAGTTCAGTCATCTGGACCCACACCACATGGTGCAAGGAGCGAATGGACTTCCAAAAGTTGACCTCTGAACTCCACCCATGCACACTCACTCACACACATTCTCTCTCTTTCCATCCTAAACACACACACACATCAAATAAATAAATGAATAAAATGTAATTTAAGAAAAGAAGCTAGAGAGACAGATGGCCCAGTGGTTGAAAACATATACTGCTGTGCAGAGGACTCGTTTGTTCCCAGAGCCAACATCAGGTGGATCATAACTGCTTGTAACTCCAGCTCCAAAGGACCTGACACCCGCCTCTGACCTCCACAGGCATCCGTACACACATGCGCATGTACACACACACGTGCACACACATAACACATAAATAAAATCTTTTAAAACAACAACAAAAACCCCTCCACTACAAACAAAAAGATGTATGGGGGAAGTTGAGGGTGGGTATGACCAGGACACATTGTAGGCATATGTGAAATTGTACAGTAAATACACTTGGCTTTACTGGTTCAAACAGGAAACAATAAATGACAGTATTTCACTTCATGTTAGTGAGGAGGGCTTTTTTTTTTCTTGCTTGTTTTCTTTTTGTGTGGGTTTTTAAAAATTGTTTTTTTGAGACATGATCTCATGTAGTCTCAGCTGGCTTCACTATGGTGACTGGGGATGCCCTTGAAGGCCCATTCTCCTGCCTCTACCTCCCCTGGGCTGAGACTGGATGTGCACCACACCTAGCAAGAATGGCTCTTATCTGAAAGACAGCAAGTGTTGGCAAAGACCAAGGAGAAAGGAACCTTTGTACCCTTCGTGGGACTGAAGACTAGCACAGCCATTAGGAAAATGAGCACAGAAGTTTCTCTGAAATTAAAAATGGAAGTAGCATATGAGCCAGCCATATCACTCCTGGATATACACCCAAAGGACTCTATACCCTATGTCAAGGGTTCAACCAGTGAGCCACAACCCCTTTGGGGTCAAACGAACCTTTCAAGGGTTCATCTAAGATCATCTGCATCCATCAGGTATTTATGATCCGTAAAAGGAGCAAAATTACAATTATGAAATAGCAACAAAAATAATCTTATGGTTGGGGTCACCACAACATGAGGAACTGTATTACAGGGTCGCAGCACTGGGAAGGCTGAGAACCACTGCCCTATGTCTTAGTTATTCTTCTTTTACAGTGAGGAGACACCATGGCCGAGGCAACTTTTAAAATAAAATATTTAGTTAGGGGTTTGCTTAGAGTTTCAGAGGGTTAGTTCAGGGTCATCATGGGAGGAAGCATGGCCAAAGGCAGGCAGGCAGGCACAGTGCTGGAGAAGTAGCTTAGAGCTCACATCTGATCTGCAAGTTGCCCATTTCCAGTGACACACCTCCTCCAACAAGGCCACACCTCCTAATCCTTCCCAAACAGGTCCACTAACTGAGGCTCAAATATTCAAACAGATGAGCCTTTGGGGCCATTCTCATTCAGATCGCCACATCTACCACAGAGATGCTCGCCCATTCACGTTCACTGCCATTCTGTTCACAATATCCAGGACATGGAATCAGCTTAGAGGTCCATCGGCAGATGAACTGATGATGAAAATGTGATACAAAGGTGTATAGACACGATGGAATTTTATTCAGCCATAAAGAAAAATGAAATTATGAAGTTTGCAGGAAAGTGGATGAATTTGGAAAGGAAGTGAGGTAAGCTAGTCTCAGATAAAAACTTCACGTTCTCTCTCAGATGTCACCCGTAACATTGAATGCTCATGTGTCTGTGTGTGAGTGGACGGGAGAGTGGGCACAGGCTATGGAACCAGACAGAACACCAGAGGGGAAGCTGGGGACACAGAGACAGACAGGAGGCTATGGAGAACGAGAGAACAAACGGGGTGGGGAGAATGGAAGAGAGAAGGATGAATGACAGCAAAATTTGTTTTTAATGAAACTAACACTTTGTATGCTGATAAAAAATAAATAAAATGGAACTACTTAAAAAAGAAAAAGAGAAAAAGGAGCTACCAGCTAGCAGCCAGGTGTGGAGGGTATGCCCTGTATCCTAGCACTTGGAACTCACAGGTGATTCAGGGTTAACCAACGGGTGGACCTGAAGATCTTAGTACACTGAGATGTATACGCTCCCATGTCTACTGAGATGGAGTACCTGCCAATGCAGTGGTACATACCTGGAATCCTAGAAACCTGGAAAGCCTCTTAGATAATTTAGCAACATCCTGCCTCAAAAAAAAAAAAAAAATTAAAAAGAGACCGGGGTGGGGATGGAAGGGATGAAGACATGGCTCAGAGTCTAAGAGTGCTTGTGGTACAATCATGATCCCAGAACCCGTGTAATGAGCCAGGAGTCCCATAAACACCTGTGACTCCAGCTTTAAGGGACCCGATGCCTTCTGGTCTCCACAGGAGTGCACAGATGCACACACCTACACTTGTGTATGAGTATGTGCTCTAACAGGCACACACAGTACAGCTTTTTGACAGTTTAGAATACCAAGAGGCTGAGCAGCGGAACCTGCAGGAAGCCTCTCTTCCAAGGTAGCCCTGCCCTCAACAGCCTGGCCAGATGACAACCACTGCAGCCAGTGTGGCTCATGATGGGATGACAGAGTCATGCCCACAAGAGAGAGACTTCAGTGGGGGTTGTAATGCTGAACCCACAAAGATTGACATCCCTTACCAGGGAGCCTCAGGGAGCCTGGCTGGCAAAGCAGCAATCTGCGAGGTCTTGCATTTTTGAAATCAGTTTCTGGAATGTGCTCAGAACCGGGTAACTCTGTGAGGGCTTCAACAGGGTGCTGTTCTTCAAGTGCAGACTTGAAAATGCACGGTTAACTTGACTAAGACGTTCAAACTGAAGAAATGGAAAGTAAGCTCTGATGAGCAAAGTTACTTTAGGGTAAAAGCCTTATTGGCAGTGGAAGCGTGAACCTGAACTGAACCTCTTGTTATTAACAGCTTCAGTAGCCATGGAAAGGAGTGCCCACTGTGTGGAGTTCACTGAGATGTGTAGGGTTGGGCTGTCCAAGTGTTCATCTTCCTTGAACTAGCTGTCATGTTTTAATTGTGAGTTAATTAAAATAAAGTGACTTTATTCCAGGAAAAAATATGACTTTTTTAAAGGGAGATGTAGGGTGTAGCTCAATGACGAAGTAATTCCCCTGCATATGAGGCCCTGAATTTAATCCTCAGGACCACACTCAGGAGGGACAACTTAATTGTCCATCAACAGCAAATGGACAAATCAAAACCGAGGTATCTAATGGAATGGTACTCAGCCATACAAAGAATGACAAGAAGAACCCTGTCATTTTCAATACAATGGATGGAGCCAGAGGTCACTGTGTTCAAGGAAATAAGCCCAAGCTGAAAGACAAGCACCAGGGTGTCTCACAGATGGAAGCTAACAAAGTTGACACCGTCAGTTGAAAGAATGGTGGTTCTGAGAGTGTGGAGGAAAGCAGAAGGGAGGGAGAGTGAGAGACCCTGTCTCAGGGTTCTATGTTACACCTGAATAGGAGCAGACTCTCTGGGGTGCTGTTGGTTCAGTGAGACCAGACCCTGGACCTGTGATAGTCATGGTCATTTAAGGGGCAGAGCTGAGCTATGGGATGCAGGTACTTCTGAGAGACAGGGAGGAGGCACTGCTGAGGCTGGACTCTGCTCCAGGAACACTGTGGCCAAAGAGATAAGACTTTCCCTCTGCTGTGGGAAGGCTGGGGCTATGCAAGTAGTGGAGTTTATCTACTTACTTATGATTTCCTGAGAACCACAGAGCTTTCCTGATGTGCTTTTTGTTGTTGAGTTATGCCAGCACACCAATGTAACAGGCCCCAGACCTTAATAGGCCCTGAGACCTTAGTACAACTGACTCCATGATGGAAGTGCCATTCAGGCTGTAAGACTCTGCACATAGACAGCACTACCTACCAAAAATAAAACAAAGGCCTAATCCATCAAAGTCCATATAGTACTGAGAAAGTCTCAAAATGTACTAACCTTGCTTTTTTAGCTTCTGTAGTTCTGCTTCTGGCCATCTTGTTAACTGAAGTATGTCGTCCAGAATATGGTTTTTATGCTTAAAAGCTCATCATGAAAAAGGCTTGGGGCTATACTGGGATCCCAAACACCCAGTGTAGTTGCCAACTGATTGATAAGGATTTTCTATTAGCTTAAACCTGTGTCTGAGCAGTGTTCTTTGATGAATACCCTACATCACTATGAACTGTCTCTGAAGATGGCCATCAGGTACCCGAGTCCCTGAAGATGAGATATAGTTCAAGGATTTTATGTCAAGTACTTTGCTTCCTGAGCCCCTCTCTGCCTGGTGTGAACAAATTTTCAGTTTTATGAGGGCATATAAAGTTTCTAGGGATGGGCTCCCATGGGGAGGAGGGGGGAGGCAGAGGGTCCTTACACACAGAAATGACTTTGCCTGTTTGCCAGCAATGCAGGTCAAAGTAGTAGTTTTGACAAGTAAAATGAATAACATTTATAAATATTTATAGTTCTACAATCATTCTCATTTTCTCTCTCTCTCTCTCCCTCTCTCTTTGAGACAGGATACAACTGTGTACCTCTGGCTGGCCTGGAACTCACTATGTAAACTCACAGAGATTCTCTGCCTCCAGAGTGCTGGGATTAAAGGGTGTGCCACCATACTAAGCAACACTGTCCCCCTCTTGCCCCCCCCTTTCCCTTAGGCTTTTCAAGACAGGGTTTCCCTGTTGTAACTCTGGCTGTCCTGGAACTCACTCTGTACACCAGGCTGGCCTCAAATTCACAGAGATCAGCCTGCCTCTACCTCCTGAGTGCTGGGATTAAAGGTGTGCCCCACCACTGCCCAGCTAGCAACATCTCTTTTTAAAATATGTTTCCAGGCTAGAGAGATGGCTCAGCGGTTGAGAGCACTGGCTGCTCTTCCAGAGGCCCCAGGTTCATATCCTAGCATCCATATGGCAGCTCACAACTGTCTGTAACTCTAGTTCCAGGGGATCTGATACCCTCACACCAATGCATACAAAATAAAATTAAATAAATTTTAAAAATATGGTTCCCTTCTCCTACTTGATGGCTAAATTATTTTTCTCTATCTTTAATTTAATTTTTTCAATTGGGCTGTGTGTGGCAATGCATGCCTTTAATTACAGCACTAAGGAGACAGAGGCATGTGGATCTCTCTGAGTAATAGGCCAGGAAACATTGTCTCAAAATGCCAATGTGTGTGTGTGTGTGTGTGTGCAGGTGCCCATGGAGGCCAGAAGAGGACATCAGATCCTCTAAAACTGGAGTTCTAGGAGGTTGTGAGCCACCTGATGAGGGTCCTCTGGAAAAGCAGCAAGTGGCTTTAACTGCTGAACCATCTCTCCAGCCTCCTTTTCTCTACCTTTTGAGGTTTCCCAAGTTGAAGAGCTGGGAGTTATTTTAGGCTCGGCCATGTTCTGATGTCCCTGTGCGGTAATAGTTAGAGAACAGCATCACAGAAGTCAGCAGAGTGGATCCCACCCTCATAATCAGCAGCCTGTGAAAGCAGGACCTGAAACAGCAGGACTCTGACCTCTGGTCCTATGTGGAGATGAGGCTTTAGAAACTACCTAAAAGCTCCTAACACTAGGCCAGGAGGCAGCTCAGTGGGTGAAAGCATTTGGTTGGCAGCAAAAAAAAAAAGAACAAAAACAAAAAATGAGTTTGATCCTCAAACCCACACCAAAGGAAAAAGCCAGTGCAATGGTACTCCTCTTTAATCTCGGCACTTGTAGGGAAGATGGAAGGCAGAGATGGGAGACTCAGGGGGAAGTTCAATGGCATAAAGAAATGAGAGACCCTGCCTCAAAGCAAGCTGTAAGAAGAAAACCAATTCCTATTCCTCTGGCCACCACACTCACACACGCGCACACACACTAGATGGGTGGATAAAATAAGTAAACGATCCTAACATGATCATCTATCCAGTGACTTCCTGTGAAGGAACAAATACTCTTGTCCCTTCACTTAGGAGTTAATCCACGTGAGCCTGTCAACCACCTGGTCAGCAAAGAGCCCTTGTCCAAGGTGTTTAAGAAACAGAATAAAGCCTCCCTAAAAAGTTATCAGCACAGTGGTGTCTCTGGCATTGTCCATTCTCTCCTCTTTAGACTGTTCAAGTCTACTCTCTCTCCTCAAGAGTACCTTGACTTACTCTGTCATGAACTCTGTCTTCTGTAGCCCATTGCACCTCATCTGAATTCTTTTCATGGAGATCAAATGGATTGGGGGATTAAACAGGAGGCCCTGGGATGATCCAAGGTTGGACTCCACTTGCTGGCCATAAACAAATCACTAGTATGTGTTGCACTGGTAAAGAGCATGTTTTCCCTATCATATTCATCATGTTGTTTCAGTGATATTGTTTGTCAGAGCTGGAGATGCAATTCAGGGGAGCCCAGGAACCAGCTAGCCTGGAGTACATATGCAGTGGTAAGTGACAAGAGAGGCCCTGTGTCAGGTAAGGCAGACGACAAGATGGACACCCACACTCACACACACATACCTAAGCACATAATAAAAAAAAAAAACACCAAAAAGACCTTGGAGGTCAGCATCAGCCGCATATCAGGTTTGAGGCCAGTATGGGATATACAAGACCCATTGAATTAAAAAGAGAAAGAGAGAGAAAAGAAGAGAAAAGAAAAGAAGGAAGAAAGACACTCCTTGTTTCTAACTTACAAAATAATACTATGTAACTTTTCCAGATGACACAGTATTCAGAAGAGTGAGAAGCATTTAGGATCAGAGACACATTCTGGAAAGAGAAACACACACACACACACACACACACACACACACACACACACACACAATAATATGCAGTAAAAAACTGAGGCTTCTGGTATTTCGATGGATTGATTCTCCCTTAAAGTGAATTTGGCTTGCACTGATTTTTCCAAATTTAATACTTTTCAGCATTGTTCTGTGGAAAGCAGATGGTAGGAGATGTGCTGGCTTATTAAACAAACAAACAAACAAACAAACAAACTCAGTTTAGATAAACTGCACCTTAAGAATCTGAGTGTTGGACACTCAGCAGAAGAGGGTGAGGTGGGCAGAGTGACGACAGTGTCATATTGAGATTTGTCTGTGGTTCGGTTCCTTCTTACTTTCTGATTCAAGGTTCCTGGGTGTTCTGTGTGGAAGATGAATGTCTGTTTTATATGTTGTCAGGTCCAAAGCCCGCACCCCATTCCATTCCCCCAAAATGACAATTTTGGTGACATTGTCCTAAACAGAAGGGCTCTGGCTGGGTACAGGAAGGATTTTCATTGGGTGAACAAGCCTAAAGGGAGGTTCTGTTTACTAGAAAAGCAGATCTCTTAAGGGGTCCCTGTTTGCTAGGTACCTCCCTTAACCTTCCCCCAAAGGTCAACTATCTTAGGCAAGGGACCAGATCTGGAGAGCCTGTACAGCTCAGATCCGCACTCTGCTGACTGACATATTAAATCTGCTTCCCTTTATCTTGCTCTCCTCTCTACCCCAGTTGATCCCCAATAAATCTTTCTGCCCACAGAGCGTGGTCTAGTTCACGCTAGTGTGGTGTGTGTTGTCCTTATGTGAATGAGTATATAAATATAAATATATATAGAAGTATATATATTATATTACATATATATAAGTAAATATAAATGAGTATCATTTACATTTAAATGTTTTATTACATTTTAATTAATGTATTTGTGTGTGTGCACAGGCAGGCCATAGTGCACATACACAGAGGTCAGAGGGCAACTTTAGGAGTCAATTCTGTCCTTCTACCCTGTGAGTTCTGGAGACGGGACTCAGGCTCTCAGGCTTGACTACTCGTACTTTTACTAACTAAGCCAGTTCCAAGTTTTACTTCTCTGTAAACATCTTATAAAATTATTTTAATGATTTGTAATTTTTTTCCATACAAGATTTTCTGTGTAGCCCTGGCTGTCCTGGAACTTGTTCTGTAGTCCAGGCTGGCCTCAGATTCAGAGATCTGCCTGCCTCTGCCTCTCAAGTGCTGGGCATAAAGGTGTGCACCACCACCCCCCCAGATTTATTTTTATTTTTAATTATTTATGTATGTGTGTGGTTTTTGTGAGTACAAATGTCTGTGGAGGCCAGAAAAGGGTGTTGGATTCCTGTGAAGCTTGAATTAAAGGCAGTTGGAGCTGCCCAATGTGGGTGTTATGAACTGAGCTCAGGTCCTCTGCAAGAGTAGCAAGTGTTCTTAGTCCAGTGATTCTCCGCCTTCCTAATGCTGTGACCCTTTAATACAGTTCTTCATGTTGTGACCCCCAACCATAAAATTATTTTTGTTGTTACTTAATAACTGTAATTTTGCTACAGTAATGAATTGTAATGTAAATATCTGATATGCAGATGGTCTTAGGTGACCCCTGTGAAAGAGTTGCTGGATCCCCTAAGAGGTCACGACTCACAGGTTGAGAATCACTGTTTTAACCACTAAGCCATCTCTCCAGATTTTTTTATTTTGACAGCCCAGGTCTTGAATTGACTCTGGCTCCACTTATGAGTGTTGGGGTCATAGCAAAATACCACATCCAGCTTGCTTTGTCTTTGCAACAGGGTCTCTTTGTAACCCAGGATGACTCCATACTTGCCTGCAGCCTGAATGCTGGGATCACAGGTGTGTGTGATCACACCTGTCCTAATAAAATATCCTTACAGGACAAAAAGAAAACCAAACAAAAACCAAACAAAATAAACAGCCTCAACAAAATTGCTGCTGTTGCCTCACGCCTATAATTCCAGCACGGGGGAGGCAGAGGTGGGAAGATTGGAAGAGTTTCAGGCTATCCTGGGCCATATAGTACATTCCAGACCAGGCAGGACTGGCATCTTATCTTATAAAACAAAAATGACCTGGGTGTGATAAGTCAGGGCAATCATCCCAACACTTGACAGGTAGAGGTGAGAAGAGCTGGGAATTCAAAGCTAGCTTTACCTAATGAGTTTGAGGCCAGCCTGGGTTACACAAGACCCTGTCTCAGAAAACCAAGAAAGTAATCAATATCAAACAAACAAAACCAAACCACCAAATTCAAAACTAGACCCAGACCTCATGGTCATCTGGTCCTGGTACTGTTTTATAGCTCAAGAGACAGACCCAAATAGCAGAAGTGACTTGCTCCAGGGCTGAGAAGATGGTTCAGTGAGCAAGAGTACGTGTGGCACAGGCATGAGGATCTGAGTTCAAATCCCCAGGATCCACATATGTGGCAGATAGATACAGGAGTATTGATGGGGCTTGCTAGTGGCCAGCCTGACATCAGGAGGAAACCTGTCTTAAAGTATTTTGGCTGCGAGCAGGGCACCTGGCAGCCTCCTCTGGCCTGCATACAGGCATGCAAATACACACCTACACCTGCGAACACACACTAAATACAGAAATAACTTTTTAAAGTGACTCACTCCAAACTCCAGAAGGCCTCCAGCAGAAGCCAGGCTTCTTAACACTTTGTCTCAAGTTGCATGTTCTTTAGGAATTCTATTCCACAAGTGAGGAGATGAGAGAGTCAGTAACTGCCATGACAGCCTGCACACCCCCAGCCTCTGTGCAGGCTGTTTGAATCCTAGGGAAGATCCAACCAATCTGGAGGGCTTCCTGGCCAGTCACCAGCCTCAGCGGCAGCAGCCCAGATAAATAACTCCTGCAGACCGCTCATGGGAGCTGCAGAATGCTCACGGGAGCAATAGTGGCCCTGGTCTGAGGAGAGGCAGAGGGAGAGGTGGCTGGTATTGATCCGAGGGGATGAAGGGCTCCCCAGAAGGTGAGACTCCCCTTGGGCAGTGTCCCTTCCTCATGATGCTGATGTCTTTTTAAGAGTTTCTAGACAGCTGGGTGTGGTTGTGCACATCTGTAATCCCAGCTACTTTGGTTGCCAAGAGCAGGAAGATCACAAGTTCACAGGCATCCTGGACAACTTGATGAAACCTTGTCTCAAAATAAAATTAAACAGAAAAAAAGAGAAAAAAACAGGTGTGGCTGGATGGCAGGCCACAGGTCCATCTGTGAGGCTGTGGGTTCTATCCCTTGAGCAATTAAAAAAAAAAAAACAAAAAACAAAAAACAGCCAGTGCACAGCGGTTGTGTCCGCGGTGGCGTCAAAATGGCAAACACGAGCTTGGCACACAGCCCACATTCAGGAACCACTTGCTGAATAAATAAACACAGAGCCCAAAATAAGAAAAGCGTTGTTTTGGTTTTTGCTCCCAGTATGTCCAGAGTTTGTGGCTAAGCACTGTTAGTGACTTGCTTGGTAAAGGCAGAAACAGATCCTCCTTGCATATATTTATTGATTTGATCTCTCCGCCTCAGTTGGAAGCTGAGGAATCCAAAGCAAAATTGGCAGCAACTCCTGTGCAGCAGCACCCTGTCTTACCCCTGCTTAGGCACCAGAAGGGCTCTGGGGCCTCCCTGCTAACCCACTGCTCCACCTCTATCCAATAGCTTTTCCAGGAGTCCTTCCTCAGGACCCCTAGACACACCGATCTCGTCGGAAACCTGAAGCCACTGTAAGCTGTACTGAAGGAGCTTTGACCTGGCTGCCCAGCTCGCAGCCTACACATCCTTTAAGAGACTTAAGAGTGTGGCAGTTTACCCCAGTCCTTCCCAGCAATCTCTTCCAGTTTCACTTCCCTTTTGGGAACTGCTCCTCGACCCACTTTAGAAGTAGACCCAGTTCATTAGAACGATGACAGTTTTGAGAGCAGCAACATTATGGAGGAGACAGAAGGTGCAGACACAGGCAGGTGGTGCCAACTTGGCAACACAGTGAGGAACAGGTAGGGAACAGCCCAGGACTTACCACCTGTGGAGGAGGAGGGGCGAACCTGGCCTTCCCAAATAGTCCCCTCCCGACAGTCCCGTGCTCACCTCTACAGAGGGCTGTTCCTAAAGGCCCCTGTCTCCAAGTCACAGGTCCAGCCTGCAATGCTTCTGTTTCTTTTTTTTTCCTTCCGTGGGCGTGTGTGCGTGTGTGTGTGTGTGTGTGTGTGTGTGTGTGTGTGTGTGTGTGTAGCTCTACAGGCTAACCTTGTTGTTATCCATCTCAGCTTGGGTGAGTCGGGAGGCTGGCCCTGATGATCAAATTACATGGCTGCCTACTGGCTCTGGCCAGGCACGTGATGAGAAAAAGTTTAGGTCTGCGTGGGCTGGAAACACAATGTCCTTTTGGAAGGACAAGTCCTTAATGAGAGGACAGTTTGAGAGCCTGCCAACAGGACATGGGCCCAAAATTTGCTCTCCCTGTACTTTCTTTTTCCCTTTGTTTTCTCCAATTTTAGAAATGTTAACACACAGGAAGACAGGCAGAGGAAAAGATACCGGGAGCAACAGTGTCTGAGAAAGAGGATTAACTGATTCACTTTTCCTTCTCTCCCTCAGTCCTTGTCTTTTAAAAATATATAGTATATGTATTTGAATTTAAAATTGTATTTATTTATTTAGGGTTATCTGAGACAGGGTCTCTCTACAAAGCCCTGGCTGTCCTGGAACTCACTCTGTAGACCATATTGTTCTAGAACTCACAGAGATCAGCCAGCCTCTGCCTCCCCAGTGCTGGGAATACCATCACACCCACCTTTAATTTTTTTTTTTAAATTTACCTGTGTAAGAGTGTGTCTGTCTGTAATATGTACCACTTGACTGCAGGTACCCCAGGAGGCCACAAAAGGGTGTCTGATCACCAGTACTGGATTTACAGGCTATTATGAGTTGCCCCATGTTGATGCTGGGAAATGAATTTGAATCTTCAGCAAAAGTAGCAAGTGCTTGTAACCTCAAAGAGATTTCTCCAGCCCTATTGCTCTCTTTTTGAGAAAGAGCCTTATGTCCTCAAACTTTCTCTGCTGGATAGTTAAACGTCAAATTGAAACAAGCTGGGGTCATCTTAGAGGAGGGAACCTCAATAAAGAAAATGCCTCCATTCTTCAGGCCTCTAAAGGCACCAGGCATGCATGGGATGCACAGAGATACACATAGGCAAAATACCCATACACATAAGAAAAAAATCCAAAAAAAAAAATTTTAAAAGCAAATGCCTACATTGATGTGGGAGGGCCCAGCCCATTGAGGGGGATTCCATCCCTGGATTGGTGGTCTTAGGTTCCCTAAGAAGGCAGGTTGAGCAAACTGTGGAGAACAAGCCAGTAAACAGCACCCCTCCATGGCCTCTGCATCAGCTCCTGTTTCCAAGTTCCTGCCCTGTTTGAGTCCCTGTCCTGGCTTCCTTTGATGATGAACAGCGATGTGGAAGTGAAAGCCACATAGACCCTTTTCTCTCCAACTTGCTTTTTGGTTATGGTGTTTCAACACAGCAATAGTAACCCTAACTTACAAATAAGTCAAAATTGGCCTTCTTCATCTGATCTTCCTACCTCAGCTGAGGATGCTGGGATCACAGACATGCACTACAATGCCTGGCTACACATCATTTTAAAAGAACACGGGTCTGTCACTTTATGATGGGTGTATGTGTGTCTGTCACTCTTTAAAAGGCCAGATCCTACAGCCTGCAGGGATCAAACTATGCCTCCCTTCAGCTCTCTCTGTGAGACAGTCTGTGCTGTTTGACTCTATAGCTCCCAAGTTATGATACCTGGCTCTTCTAAGCGCTTTGTCATGTACTCTATGTTGAAGCAAATTCCATGATCTGAAACTTCCCATCAGTGCCCCAAAACTCATGAAAGTCTGATATTTGCTAGGGAAAGTGCTCTGAAGGCTACTTTCTGAAGAGGCTTCTCTGGTTCCCGCCTCTTCCATCCATCCCATAAAGCCTTAGCTGGTCTGGACCTTACTATGTGGATCAGGCTGAGGGTACAATCACACAGACCCATCTGCTTCTATCTCCCAGGTTGGGGGATTAAGGTGTGCTACAATGCTTGGCTATTTTATTTTTAAAACTCTGTATGTATCACATGATTTCAGTGCCAGTGGAGACCAGAAGAGGGAGTCAGATTCCCTGGAGTTGGAGTTATGGGCAATTATGAGCCACTCTAAGTGGGTGCTGGGAACCAAACTCTGGTCTTCTGGAAGAGAAGCAAGCATGCTTAATCTCTGGGCCGTTTCTCCAGCCCCATTCCTAATTTTTTTTTTTTTTTGACAGGTCCTCATGTAGCCCATGGCTAGGCTTTGACTTATTATGTAGCCAAAGATGACCTTCTGTTTCTGATTCTCCACAACCCCCACCATTAGAGGTGAGACTTCAGGCAAGTGACAGAATTGGCTTCTATGGTGTTGGGGTGGATCATGGCCTCATATGTGCTAGGTCTGGACTCTTCAAACTCTTTCAGAAGCAGAGTACATTTTCCCTGTTCTTTCCTATTTTTTAATATTGCTTTAAAATATTTATTACATGTATATGTGCATGTCTGTTTATGGGAATGTACATGTGTGGGTCGGGGTACCTGGGGAGAGCTAGAGTTACAGGTGGTTGTGAGCTGCCTGATAGGGGTGTTGGGAATGGAATTTGGCAAAAGCAGCAAAAGTTGAGCCATCTCTCCAGCCCCTATTTGTTTATTTTTTTGAGACAGGGTCTTAGGTAACCCAGACTGGCCTTGAACTCCATCTGTAGAAGATGACCTTGACCCTGGTCCTCCTGCCTAGGATTATTCCTTGATTTTTTTGTTGTTGTTTGTTTTTGTTTTTGAGGCAGAGTTTCTCAGTGTAGCCCTGGCTGTCCTGGAACTCACTACGTAGACCAGGCTAGCCTTGAACTCTCAGAGATCCACCTGCCTCTTTCTACCTAAGAGGTGCCATTAAGCGATTTCTTAACATTGTACAAATAGTACATTGCTGTGTTTGCCAGTGTAGTGGTGCTGGCTTGTGACCCCAGCCATCAGGACAGGGAGGAAGGAGGACTGAGCACTGGAGGGCAGCTAGGGTTATGCAATGACACTCTGTCTCAAAAAGCTAATGTATAGATGTGTCACACTTTATTTGGCCAATAAAAGACTTGTCTTAGTCATATTTTTTTTTTTGGACCCAGTTTGTTGCATTAAGTCAGGGCTCAGTAAACATTCAATGCTTGCTCAAAAATTAATTACATGGTTGGAACAACTTGTTCAGGGTTTTCCTTATCTTTGAGAGACACCAGTATACTTTCCTCCATTTCTTATATGTTTACATAATGAGCTTATTGTGGTATGCACTGATCAGATGTGGCTCTCTGATGTCCAAGGTCAACCAACTCTGGGTCCTGGCACTGACAGTGTCATTCAGTGGGTTGGGTACCTGCATACCATGCCAGAGGCCCTGAGTTCCAGCACCACCTAAACTTACTCTGGGTCCCCTCTTGATATCATTACACACTTCCCCATACGCCAAGTGTCACTACCACTGGCAAATTTTCAAACTTTGTAACTTTCACTTACAGAGACGCACAGGAACTTTCTGTTTTCTTTCATCTCTGCTTGAACAGCCCCTCCCACTCAGGATGTCTCTCCTGTCCTCGCCCACTCTTATGCCTCTGCTTCCTTCTGTGGTTGGAAACTTCTACGAAATTCTGAAACCTCTGGGGTCCCACGGCTACTAGAACATTATAGAGTATCATGGTTCAGAGGAAGGTTCTCAATGCTAGTCATTTAAAAATAAATCAGGAGCTGGAGACAGCTCAGAGCTAAGAGCCTATATACTGTTCTTCCGCAGGCCCCAGCACCCATGTCTAGCAGCTCACAGCCTTCTGTAACTCTAGCCCCAGGGGATTCAATGCCTCTGGCCTCTGCAGGCACCTGCATTCACAGGAACACACACACAGATACACATAAATTTTAAAAATCTTTTAAAAATACGAGTTACTTTCATTTCATTTTTGACAGTTGGCTACAATATTGGAGACTGGGTTTGCTGTGTACACAAAGGGCAAGGAAAGTTTCAGGCGTGACAAAAGTCAGTGGGCAGGTTTCCCTCTCACCTGCCTCTTTCCATTGGCCTGTATTTCCATCTGCCCAGCTCTATGTAGGTCGAGACCAGCATTCTCCTTTGTGCTGTGTTCACTTAGCGGTGTGAATATTCTTATAATGGCCTTAATTCTCAGCCACCTGCAAAACCCCAGCTGTCTCACTAGTCTCAGCTGTCACCTTAGGGAAGACGACAGCTACCTTTTTAGACCAAATTTAGTAGGATTCAAAGTATTTCTGTCTTTACACTACATCTGTAGAAATCAAAGTCATGTCTAAAAAACAAATCAAGCTGGGTATGATGGTGTGCACCTGTAATCCCAGCACGGAGGCAGGAGGATCAGGAGTTAACATTTGAAGCTAGCCTGGGCTATGACAGACTATCTCCTAACCTTGTCCCTCACTCCCCAAATCTAAATCAGCTCATTCCACTGAGTGAGAGCTGCAGCACTTCTCAGTGCACTGGCCCAGACTTCCAGGTCTCTTCGCCTGTACCTCTCCAGCTTCCCCGTTCACCTCTCTGCAGCCATCTGGCCTCTCATTACCTCTTCATGAAAAACTCCTTAGCCTTCGCTTGAAATGTACTTGCCCAGCTTCTTATTTCCTCTCCTTATGTTTAGCTTTCACCTCCTCAGGGCGTGAACCCTCACAGGAACCTGCCTGTAAGGCTCCCTGCTTACAGCCCCCACCCCAGTATATTCTTTTGCGTCATCTCATTGGGTTTCTTCACGATAACCATTACAATTTCTCAGAATTGTATTGGTTTCTTTGAGATGAAATCTCATGTAGCCCAGGCTGGTCTAGAACTCAATATATAGCCAAAGATGGCCTTGAACCTCTGAGCCTCCTGCCTCAACCTCTGGGTGCTAGGAACACCACCACCATGCCCGATGACTTTTTCTTTTCTTTTCCTACCTTCCTTTTTGAGACAGTTTCTATGTAATTTTGGCTAGCCTAGGACTTGCGATATAGAACAGGCTGGCCTTAAACTCAGAGATTTGCCTGCCTCTGCCTTCCAAGTGTTGACATTGAAGATGTGTGCCACCACGCTGCCATTTTTTACTTGAATGCTTGTTTACTTGTTTATCAGTCTCTGTTTCATTCATCAGTGTCAATGTGGATCCACGATCATAGCAAAGGGTTCATAAGCAAAGCCTCCTGAATGAGCCCTTCATGCTGGGTCTGAGGAGTCAGAAGTCTCTGGGAGGCAAGCCACCTTAAATCAAGCTTTTCCTTTCTTTTCCTTTCTATGAAATCAGACAATGCATTGGTTGAAACACTTTTGGAATTAATTTGGTTCTTTTGAGACAGGGTATTACTATGTAGCCCAGGCTAGCTTTGAACATGTGGCAATATGTTCTTTTGCCTCTACCTCCCGAGTGCTGAAATTACATGTATGCAGCACCACATCTAACCCATTTTTTTGAAGTTTAAAGGTCTCTGATTATGATCTGAAATGTTACTTTAGTAGGTTCTAAGGGAAATGGAAAATCTAATACAGATAAAACAGATTTAATACAGATTTCCAAGAGTGAACTAGAGGCAGAGGCTGGGGCTCAGGGACAAAGTGTTTGCTGGTGAGGCCCTGGGTTCAACCCCCACCATGACTATAGAAAAACTTGAAATCAAAATCATTACACAGCAGGCTTTTTTTTTTTTTTTTGGCTCCAATTAAAATGCTAAAAGACTTAGAATGAAACATGACATGTATCTACAGGCAAAAAGGGAGTTTAATTAGTAGTCATTTTGGGAATGTGGGAGGTGAACTCTTCTCTCATCTTTGAGGGCACTGACGTGAGCTTCAGGGTTAAACAGGACTGGGGCTGAGGGAGAGGTCTGCATAATGATGCAGGCTCGGTGAGGTGTGGACTGGCTGGTCTCTGTCTAGGGCAGACACTCCTTGAAGTATAAACACGCCTGTGTGCAGTTATATAGGAACCTGACCCAAATTTAAGACAAAGGAGACAGATGTAAAGTGAAGGTAGGATGCCAGGACTTTATAAACTGCTTTTAATTTTTCCAATAACATTTACTTATTTGTGTGTATGCACATCATGGATTACATGTTACGATCAGAACATGTAATATGGTCCTGGGCATTTGGCTCCAGGCCTGGCAGGCCTTCCTCCACTGAGCCATTTCACCATCCTTAACCTGCTTTTATATTTACTTAAAACAATTATTTTATTTATTTATTTTTGAGACAATTGTCTCCTGTATAGCCTTGCTGGCCTAGAACTCAGGTACACTACACCAGGCTTAGAACTTTTGGCATACCAAGTTCTGGGATCACAGGCATTAACTACCACTTCTTTAACCAACTTTTAGTCACCCTGTGGCCCAAACCAGCTTCTAAATACTGGCTCTAATGAAGGGCAGATTAATATAAAGTGACAGACTTTGACTGAAACTCAGGGGGGGAACCTAATCACTCGATCCATAGGCTTGTCACATTTTGAAAATGTGGGCACAGAGAGTGACTTAGTACTAACGTGGAGGTATCTGTCCATATTCAAAATATTTCAAATGCAAATGTATTTTAGATCTTATTTTCTTACACAGACTGTACTTTTTCAGAAATGCAGACCATTGTTTAGAACTGGGAATAACAGGAAGCCAGGCTGGCCACAGAGAGCTGTCATCCGGCTCTTAAGATGCATGTTATAACCATTGTTTCTCTGTATTTTCAAAACTATGCTTTTCCAGTTGAAGAAGTGTGTTCACACCTTACTTTCTCTTGTTTGAAGTTTTAAAGCCATTGTTTAAAGCGTCAACACTCCACTCCAATGCCTCCTGAAATAAAATTGGTTCTATGAAAAACTCTAGGTGAAGGATGTGTGTGTGGGGGGGGGGCGGGGAACCGGGTGTTTCCTGTTCAACTCTTTCAGTGCACACCAGGCCTATTGATGGGAAGAAAAAAACAAAATTCCAAGAATTTCAGAGGCTGCTCCTCACATGATTAACACATGATGGGTCCACCCACTCCTGAATCGAATTACAAGTAGGTAAACAGCTCAGACCGCACAGAACCAACTGAGGGCAGTGTCTAGCCAGCCTAGATAACCGGAACACCTCGAGAGGCTGGCCGTGCAGCAAACGACATCAACATTGTTGCTGAGCGAATCCATGCCAGATACAGTTACTTACTAAGTGTTCACGCCTTGTTCTTGGTGGTGGTGGGTGTTGCTCTATCTAGGGTTTTATCCTCATCATAACCTTGGGACACTCGTATTTATTTTACAGATCTGGAGAGGAGAAGAAGTGGAAGGCTGGGATTCGGAACCTGCCCTTGACATTTTTATCCCAAGGACTAGCTGCGGGATTTCACTTCTCTGGAGAATAGTTTTTGGCAATCCCATTCGAAAGGCCAGCACTTATTTAGCCAGGAAGTCGTATTTTGGAATCTCTCTAGAAATAAAAGTTTAAAATGAAAAGAGCAGAGTGACTTGAAGATGGGATGTCATTAGGGGACTGTACGCTTACCTACAGCCCCTCGGAAAGGAAGCACCAGGGTCGGAGGTTGGAGCCGCACTAGGCTCCCCACTTCCTCCCGGGGAGGGGGCGGAGCTCCTGCTAGGCCTTAGTCCTCGTGCCTCGCAGAACACAAGGCGACGGTGCAACCCAGCTTGGCCTAGCTGCCAGCCCTGCCCAGCGAGCGGAGGGCTCTGGTCGTCGTCCCGACTCGCCGCGGCTGGCCCAGATGCGCTCGCCTGCCGAGCCATGAGCTAGCTGCGCAGGCCCGGGAAATTGCCCTGTCTCCCCGCCCCCAGGGTCCGGTTGCCATGGTAACGCTAAGGCCGTGTCCTGGGAGGTCTGTTCAGCTGACCTCGTTCAAGACTCGGTTTGGGTACGCTTCCTCTCCCTCAGTTAATGGTCACTCAGAAGGGGTCGCGCGCGTAGATGGTCTCTGAAAGGGATCAAGGGCGCGGCAATCGAGGGGTCACACTCCCATGTGCTCTGCGCCATCGCCCCCGCCCACTAGTCCTAATGCGCCCTGACGTTAGGAAGGGCGTCTTGACTGGAGACTTGGTCAGAGAGCCACGCCCGCGGGGCCAGCTCTAGATCCCGTCCTTCCACGGGGCGCGACTCAGAAGCCCAGAACCTAGCTGGGTCGCGCGATCCTATTTTAAGCCGTCTCCGTGCGGCACAAAGCCGCAAGTCACACCTAGTTCTGCGCACGCGCTCCCCAACACCACCCTCTTTCTCGTTCTGCGCCTGCGCAGGAAGGCGGAGCGTAGACACCTGAGCGCGCAGTGGGGGCGGAGCAGAGACGGGCGGGCGCGCGCGCGCTCCTGGAGTGACGCAAGAGAGTAGGCGAGTCGGGAGGCCCGGAGGGTAGAGCGACGCTGCCCTCTGGGTTAGTGTACGTCGCAGGTCGCTCTGGGCGCCAGGGTTCGCGTCTCACTGGCCCGCTGGGTTTCTGGAGCGGATCCGGGGCAAGGAGGAGGAGAGCTCCGGGTCAAGGGCCGCTGCTGCCCGGACTCGGCCGCCAGCCCGCGCTCGGCGGGGCCGCCAACCAGGGTAAGCGGACTGGGTTGCTCGGGGTATGAGCGTGGGGCGGAAGTGCTTCCGTGGCGACCCATCCTACACACGGGAACACTGAGGCACAGAGGCCACGGCGCTCCGGGTCCTCTGAGTCCGGCTTGGAGGCCTTAAAGAGTAGTAGAGGAGGCGGGAGGCCGTCCTGCTCGGATCTTGGGGTGTTGCAGCTTTGCGTGGCAAGGCCGCCCTGGGGGAGCTAGCAAGCCAGTTGGGGTGCCGGCTGAGTTCAGGGTTGTGGTCTGGAACGCTCCGGAGGGGACCTGTTGCCATTTCTTCTAACGGGCCGCTGCTTCCTCCTGCGTCCGTCCTGCACGGCAAAGCCTTTGTTTAGTCTTCTGGAACAGGGAAGTGAAGCTTATTGTTTGCCAGACGCTCTGGCGAAAACAAAACCAGACGGGCAGGAGACTCTCAGCTGAACTGTCTGCATTGTTGGCAGGGACAGCATGCTTCTGGCTTTCGCACTACTTGCACTTCAGAGCTCACCTGGATGCACAGAGACCTCTGCTCCCAAGTCTGGGTAGTCACAGCGGTCTAAAAAGATAGTTCTGCAGCCTGCACAGGGGTGTGGTGTGTGTGTGTGAACACCTTTCCCGTGTGTGTGTGTGTGTGTGTGTGAGAGAGAGAGAGAACACCTTTCCCGTGTGTGTGTGTGTGTGAACACCTTTCCCTTTTGCAGTTTCAAATGGAGCTGGTGTGGGGATCAAGTTTTAAAGTCAGCCTGTGAGGCAAACATTGCATGGGATTAAAATTACCCTTTAGGCAGGGGTTGGAGAGATAGCTCAGCTGTTAAAAGAGCATCCTGCTCCTGCAGAGGACAGACTCGGTATTAGTACCCACATTAAGTAGGTCTCAGCCCACCCATAGCGTCCACCACCCCCACATACACACTCCCCGAGCTTCCAACGCCCTCTTCTGGCCTCCGCCAGCACTGCACTCACATGCACATAACCCCTCCCACATACTCATTAATAAAAGGAATAAAAACAAATCTTAAAAGAATGCAGTCTCAACCTCCCAACCTTCCTAGGGAATTCTGAAGGGTAATTTTTTTTTTAGAGATTAATTTTTATTAATTTTATTTAAGTGTGCTTGTTGTGGCATGTATGTCACATATGTGTTGGTGTCAAAAGTAGGCAGAAGAGGTGTTACATTATCAGGAGCTGGAGTTACAGGCAGCTGTGTGCCAACCCACGTGAGTGCTGCAAACCAAACTCTGGTCTCCCGGAAGAGCAGCAAGTGCCCTAACCCTAACCCTAATTCTAAACCATCACTGCAGCCCCCATTCTTCTTTTAACTACATTATTATTATTGTTGTCGTTGTTATTTTTTGTTGTCGTTGTTGTTTGTTTTTTCAAGACAGGGTTTCTCTGCTGTAACTCTGGCTGTCCTAGAACTCTGTAGACCAGGCTGGCCTCGAACTCACAGAGATCTGCCTGCCTCTACCTCCTGAGTGCTGGGATTAAAGGCGGGCACCCACTGCCGTCCAGCTATTGCTGTTGTTGTTACTTGCTGTTGTTATTGTGTGTACACATGTGCCAAGTTGCCCATGTGGAGGTCATAAGAATTTGTGAGCTAAGTTCTTTTCTTCCATCAAGTGAGTCTGGGCTTCAAGTTGTTAGGCTTGGCAGCAAGTGCCTTCACCACCAACCCATCTCACTGGTCTGTTTTGTTTGTTTTCTTTTTTTAAAAATAGGCTCTCTGCCAGTTGTGGTGGCGCATGCCTTTAATCCCATCACTGGGAGGGAGAGGCAGAGGCAGATAGATCTTTGAGTTCAAGATCAGGCTGGTCTACAAAGTGAGTTCCAGGACAGCCCAAGGCTACACAGAGAAACCCTCTGTGTAGAAAAAAAGCAAAGCAAAGCAGGTCTTCCTCTGTATCCCTGACTGGCCTCAAACCCCTGGCGATCCTCCTTCCTCAGGCTCCTGAGTGTAGGGTTCCCATCTTATTTCTGACTGTATCCAACTGAGTATGTTGATTTTTCTTTGACTTGTGAAATTCATTATTCTTTTGGTTGTAACTTCAGTAATGAGGTTACCTAAGGGGTTGTGTTATACTAATAACTGTACCAGAAAGCATAGATTCATTCTGCTCTGTGAAGTGTGGTAGGGAAAGGCTAAAGAATAGAAGCCTGCTGCTTCTTGGAGCCTGGTCTCTGTGGGTGGAAAATGGAGGCCCTTGGCCTGTGTTGGGTTGCTGTTTTCTTTCTTTCCTTTGGCCAGCATGCCCAGGAGGTTCACCTGCTCAGTTAAATATGCATTGTGTGATTCCCTTTTCTATCTGTCTAGAATCCCAGGTGGATCTGTCTGAATGACAGGATCCAAAGCCAAGGCTGGTCTGGAACTGTCTAAGTCTTAGCATAAGGCTGGCCTCCAAAGGCCTAAGCCATCTCTCTCCTCTTGAGTCTTCAGTTGAAAAGCACTGTTTTTTTGTTTTTGTTTTTGCTGGAATCTGCTGTTTATATCCCCACAGATTTGCTATGGAAAGGAATGTCTTGTGAGTCTTTGCGAGTGTTTGCTTGTGTGTGGTCCCCCTTTACCAGATAATGTAACAATAGCTTTAAAGGTGGTTGGCTTCCTGAAACAAATTCTCTTTTAAATAGCTTTAGGCAGTTTGTTTGTTTCTTTATGCCTGTGTCCCTTTTGCTTTAATGGAAACATCTTTCAAAAGTCCAGGAGGTGGCAGCCCACTCCTTTAATCCCAGCACTAGGGAGTCAGAGGCAGGCGGATCTCTGAGTTCGAGGCCAGCCTGGTCTACAGAGTGAGTTCTAGGACAGCCAGAGCTACAACAGAGAAGCCCTGTGTTGAGAAAACAAACAGACAAGGACGACAACAAAAAGTTCAGGAGTGACACCCACTCACCTCTAGTAGTTTATGGTTGTGCCCAGGGAAACAAGGACTTGGCACCTGCTTTACAGTAACTAGGAAACTAATAGCATGTAACTAGTAGCGTGGAAAGTGACTTCAGGAGCCAGGTACGATGGTTCATGCCTGTAACTGCAGCACGTGGGAAGTAGAGACAGGAGGATTGTCACAAGTTCAGGGCCAGCCTGGGGAACTATTGAGCCAACCTTTTTTTAGTTGTCGGGAAGTGGATTTAGTGCACATTCATTGTGAATGTGCATCATTCCTGTCCTCTATTAGTTCACTTGCAAGCCTCCATTAGTAGAACAAAAACAGAAGTGAATTGTGCTTTAAGAAGTAGTTGCCACATGTGTATCATTTTATTTAATTGATTAATTTTTATTTTTTGGTTTTTCAAGACAGGATTTTTCTTTTGTAACTCTGGCTGTCCTGGAACTCACTCTGTAGACCAGGCTGGCCTCAAACTCACAGAGATCCGCCTGCCTCTGCCTCCTGAGTTCTGGGATTGTAGGCATGCGCCACTACCACCGTAAGTTTTTTATTTCAGGGAAGTATCTATGAAGTGTAGACTGTCTTGCATAATGGACTTATAAGGAAAAGTAGACGGCATTGAGAATGTTCTTTGCTCTCTTCTGGGGTCTCTATTGCACCTATCCGTTTGAAGGTAGAAAACAAGGATTTCCCTTGCTCTGGTCTTTGGAAACCCCTCACATTCATTTACTGTTCCTGAATTTTTTTTGCCCATGTGCACTGGAGCCCACCATACATACATATTTTGTTGAGGATTCATACAGTGGCTTTGCCTTATAATGAAACTCTTTTGCCATTATACACTAACACCCTCTACCCCAGGTTTCCCTATATTGCTACATTGGCTTCTAACTTGTGTTTAACTTCCCAAGTTAATGCTAGAGTCATGGTATGACGTGTGTGTGTGTGTGTGTGTGTGTGTGTGTGTGTGTGTGTGTGTGTGTTGGTGTCAAGGATCAAGCCTGAGTTTGTTTTGCTAAGCATGAGCTCTGCCTTTTTTGTTCTGTTAATAACTGAGCTTTTTGTGTTGGTTTGCTGTAGTGACAGCATCATTTTAAGCTCAGATGATGCTGAATTTGACCCAGCTGAGTACTTTTTCCTGTAGTATATACCACCAGCCATTCTGCTCCTGCTCCCTCTGTTCTTTTTTAAAAATTATTTATTTTACTTTATGTGTATGAATGTTTTGCCTGTAGAATGTGTCTATCTGATGCCTGTGGAGGCCAGAAGAGGCCATTAGAACCCCAATGAACTGGAGTTATGGATGATGTAAACTGCCATGTGGGTACTGGGATCTGAACCTGGGTCCTCTGCAAGAGCTACCAGTGTTCTTAGTTGCTGAGCCATTTCTCCAGCCCCACCACCCTCTATTTTTACTGTGGAATTACTGCTTAGTTTCTTTATTGTGTGTTGAAAAGTAGATATCACAGGGCTGGAGAGGTGGCTCAGCAGTAAAGAGCATTTGCTGCTCTTGCAGAAAACCCATTTGGTTCCCAGCACCCATATGGTGGCTTCAGCTGTATCTAAGTACAGTTCTAGGGGATTCGATGTCCTCTCTGGCCTCTGTGGGCACTGCATGCATATGGTACACATCCATTCACATACATATAAAATAAAAATAAATCTAAAAAAATGTAGACACTAATAACTTCCAATTTTTAATGTCATTGTTAAGGATTCAGGTCAGCAAGTGTGACTTTTCTGTGCATTGAGAGAACAAAGTTGACAAAGGCAAGTGTCAACACTCCGTAGGTAGTGGAGGTTGACGTGCATTGTGTTAATGAAGTTATATTATGGTAAAACTTTGGTTTGTGTGTTTGTTTTTGAGAAGGGTCTTGCTATGTAGCCCTGGTTGACCTTGAATGGACTCAGTATATAGTCTCAAAGTCTTTGGCTTTTTTGTTTTTTGAGACAGGGTTTCTCTGTTGTAACTCTGGCTCTCCTGGAACTCACTCTGTACACCAGGTTGGCCTCAAACTCACAGAGATCTGCCTGCTTCTGCCTCCCAAGTGCTGAGACTAAAGGTGTGCGCCACCACCACTACCACCACCACCGGACTAGTCTTAAACTCTTAAACTTTCCATCGTTCTGCCTTGGCCTCCTTAGTGTTAGGATCACATGTCTGGGTCACTGTGTTTGTTTTGTTAGCATCTTATTACCACAGTGTACATTTATGTGATTTCAAAATGTCTTTAAATCTAGATTGGACCCAGCGTGGACGATCAGAACAAAGGGAGGAGACTTTTTCTCTCACATAGCTAACTCACAGTGGCTCCTCAGGTGCCTTCAGGATGCCTGCGGCACTTGTGGAGAACAGTCAGGTCATCTGCGAGGTATGGGCCAGCAATCTTGAGGAAGAGATGCGGAAGATCCGAGAGATTGTCCTCAGCTACAGCTACATCGCCATGGTGAGTAGGCTCTTGCCGCCAAGGCCAGGGAAGGTTAGACTGATGGAAACCTGCGTTGCTTTTGTGAATCAAGGCACCAGTGTCTCTGAGGAAGGCACAGCCATTGGTACAAGTGGTTTGAAAGTCTTTTCTGTTTTTATTTTTATTGAAATAAGATCTGGATAGATAGCCCTGGCTATCCCAGCACTCACTAGGTAGGGCGGCAGGCCTGGAACAAACTTGTGTTGATTCTCCTGCTTCTGCCTTCCTGTGCTGAGACTGTATGTATACACCATTGTGCCCATTATGTGTGTGCTAGGCAAGTGCTCTAGCAGCTCACTTGCCTCAGCCTCGTCTGTGTATTTCTTCACACGGGTGAATCTGACCATGTGGACTTTAATGAATTAATTATTTTTTAAATATGGAGATATGTTTTCATGTAACCCAGGATGACTTGACTTCCTGATCCGCCTGCCTTCATCTTCCAAGTGCTGGCTTGTGCCAACATGTCTGGCTTCTGTTTTAAAAATATTCAGACATTTTCTTGCTAGCACTCAAAAGTCAGGAGATGTCAAATTCCAGATCTGACATCTGTGGGGAAAGTGGGAAGATCTTGTATATGTGGCTCACTGAGCAGGCAGGTGCTCTGTTCCACTCCAGGCTTGCTGCTTGCCAGTGTCTGTCTTCAAACCCTGCTTTTACTACTCTGTCCGAAAGAAGCACTAGCCTTACAAGCTCCCAACACTTGGGAGGGAGAAGGGAGGGAGAAGGGAGGGAGATCAGTTCAAGACCAGCAAGTTTAGACCAGTCTGGGCTTCACAAGGGGGAAAAGGGTTTTATATATGCACAGAAGTGAGTCAGTAACTCAAGAAAAAGGAAAGGCTGCATTTGTTCTTAGTAAAGAGACTGGACTAAGATGAGAGCCATGAACAGTAGGCCAGCAAGCCCTGCTGCTCAAGCATAAGAAGCTAATGTGAGGGACTGAAGCTGCTGGGAGCCACCACACCCAATTGGTTTATTTATGATAAACTCATTAGAAGTGCCTACCTGACTTCACATCTCCCTCTAGGCCCAGTCACCTGTCCTGTGTCCTGCTGTGTTCCAGACCTTGGCAGCTTATCTTGGGGCTTCTGTAAACTGGAGAGCAATGTTGCTCATGAGTTGCTAGGCCAGCACCGTGTGGTGAGACTTAATGGTGAGAGGCTTTTGTTCCTAGGACACAGAGTTTCCAGGTGTTGTGGTACGACCGATTGGTGAATTTCGAAGCTCAATAGATTACCAGTATCAGCTTTTGCGGTGCAATGTTGACCTTCTAAAAATCATCCAGCTGGGCCTTACATTCACAAATGAGAAGGGGGAATACCCTTCTGGAGTCAACACATGGCAGTTCAACTTCAAGTTCAACCTGACGTAAGTGTCTGAGAGACCCTTAGTGTTATTCTTAGCTATATTTGAGTGGACTGATTGCCATAGGTTTTACTACTTACAGTTTTTTGGAGTGACAGGGTCTCTGTTATGTAGCTCTGGCTGTCTTATAATTTGCCATGTAGACCAGGCTGGCCTTGAACTCAGAGAGATTCACTTGCCTCTGTCTCTAGAGTGCTGGAATTAAAGGTGTGTGCCATCATGCCCAGCTCATTATATTTTTATTTCATTGAACATAGGTAGGTGTTGGATAGAACAGTCAAGAAGAGGATAGAATAGGGAAACTTAGTTTTCCTTTTTTTTAAAGGCAGGATATCTACGCAGCCCTTATAAGCCTGGAATTTGTTATGTAGGCATGCACCGCTGTGCCAGGCAACCTTAGTTTTCCTCTAAGAACTCTTGGAACGTAGCCTAAAGACAGTCCAGGCTGGGGTGTTGCTCAGTGGACTAGTACTCACATAGCACGTATGAGGCTGATATTCCTAGCATCACAGAAGGAAAAGGAGACAGCCAAGTTAAACATTGGCAAAAGATAGGGTGTGGTTGTGCATATCTTTAATCACAGCGCTTGGATGGCAGAGGCAGTGGATCTCTGTGAGTTTGAGGCCAGCCTGGTCTACAGAGCGAGTTCTAGGACAGCAATGGCTATACAGAGATACCCTGTTTTGAAACAACAACAACAAAAAAGATTTAAGAGCTTTATGACTCTTTTGGCTACATGTATGTTTGTGTATCATGCATGTGCCTGGGGTCCACAGAAGTCTGAAAAGTTCGTCAGATGCCCTGGACTGGCCTTACAGATGGTCGTGAGCCCTGTGGACCCGGGAACCACACCTGAGTTGTCTGCAAGGGCAGCAAGAGCTCTTCAGTGCTGCGCCTCTTTTCATTTCATTCTATTTTCGTGTTTTTAGAAATAAACTTGTGTTCCAGTTCTGTTTCGAGTTTGTTTTGTGTAATTCTATTGTAAATGGTACAAAGAAGTGAAAATATGGATGATTAAAAATAAAAAATCGAGGGCTAGATAGATGGCTCAGTGGTTAAGGGTACTGGCTGCTCTTCCAGAGGCCCTGAGTTCAATTTCCCAGCACCCACATGGCAGCTGACTGTATAATGGGCTCTGAATGCCCTCTTCTGGTGTGCAGACATACATGCAGACAAACACCCATATACATGAAATAAAGAAATCTTTTAAAAAGTTAAAAACAAAACCAAAAAATCCGGGCTGGGAGGGAGGCTGGGAGACATGGGCTCGAGTCCCAGCACGTGTGGGCAGCTCACAGCGCTTGTCTAACTCATTCATTTACTTAAAAAAAAAGAGTGAGAGGATGTAGATGTGTAATTAGGAATACAGATCTGCTGGTTTGTTTGTGGAGTTTCAGGAATTACAAGGGGATGGTAATGTCTGCCTTCCTTTGTCTCACTACCCACCAGCTCACAGTGACCCCTTGTTTTTCAGAGAGGATATGTATTCCCAGGATTCCATAGACCTTCTTGCAAACTCAGGGCTGCAGTTCCAGAAGCATGAGGAAGAAGGGATTGACACACTGCACTTTGCAGAGCTGCTTATGACGTCAGGAGTAGTTCTCTGTGACAACGTCAAGTGGCTTTCATTTCACAGGTCAGTCCCTGGGAACTGTGGCCTGTGCCTTTTCCTTCACAGTTTCCCCCTTCTGACTTCGGGCTGCATTGAAGAGGACAGTTCTGTTGGCTTACAGTCCTACTGGCTGTTTGGCAACAGGAGTGAGAAGAAGGTGGAGATGGCACTGGTGCTCATGTGTCAAGCTTTAGGGAGCACTTGAGCTTCGCTTCACCTAGCCTACTATGGTGTCATTTCAGGTGGATGGAGGGGCTGTGTGCTTGGTTGTTTTCAGCCTGGTGGATTGTCTTTTCCAAGATCCTCAAATGGCAGATATTCCTTCAATACTTTTGGAGGGTTTTTGTTTTGTTTTGTTTTTAAAGATACATTTATTTGTGTGTGTGTATGTGTGTGTGTGTGTGTGTGTGTGTGAGGGGTGGGGAGGGAGGTATGAATATGCACATGTATATGTGTGTGTTGGTGCCTAGGGAGTTCAGAAGAAAGTGTTGGACTCCATGGTGCTAGAGTTACAGGCTTTTATGAGCTACCTGACATGGGTGCTGGGATTTGAACTCTGATCCTCATGATTGCTCTTTTAGCTGTTCCTTCTCCACAGCCCCGAAAGCCTTACTCAGTTTTGATGAATCAAATTCACACAAGTCTTAGGTTTTGTGTGTTTCCCACATGTCCTTACTGAAAAGTTCAGTAAAGTTGCAAAGTTCAGATTATATCAGTGTACCTCTTTGAAAAGCTAAAGTCCCTAGCCTGAGGTAACTACATACGGTTTTGAAATAATAAATGGTTTAAGGCTGGGATGAAGCTGCTTTCTATGTGTTTCATTCTTCCCTTAGTGGTTATGATTTTGGCTACATGGTAAAGTTGCTTACAGATTCTCGACTGCCAGAAGAAGAACACGAGTTTTTCCACATCCTGAATCTTTTTTTCCCGTCCATTTATGATGTGAAATATCTGATGAAGAGCTGCAAAAATCTTAAGGTAACAGTCCGCATTCTCCTCAGTACTAGCAATAAAACAAGCAGAACCCAGACTCAGACTTGTTTTGCATGTGTTCAACATGCTTCTTTGAAGCTTGCCAGGTGCCAGACTCTAGCTAGAGCTAGAGAGGGTGTTAGCTGAACTGAATGGCACAGGGCTTGCTCCATAGCTGTCTTTGTTGGAAACCTGGGCACCAAGAGAGCCCTATTTCCTGTATCCTGAGGCTGCCTGCCTTCCTCTTAGGCCTCACGAAGTAGTTGGTGACATGAAGCCATGTGCAGTATGTTACGACAGCTCTGTACTGTCCCACATTTTCTGAGGGTTCTTAACGCTTAAAGAAGTTGGGCCTGTGAGATGACTCAGTGGGTGAAGGTGCCTGCTGCCAAACCTGATGGACCTGAATTTGACCCACATGTAGGAGAGAACTGGTTTCTGAAGGTTGTTTTCTGATCTCTGTGTGTGCAACAGTGAATTGTGTGGAAAGTGGCGGCTGAGGCCTGTTAGATGAATGGCCTGTCTCGCTGCTAAATGAACTCACGAGTAGACTTGGCTGAGTCCAGGAGAATAGTGTTGCTACGTGACATCCCTGTTTCTGTCTCCTAGGGAGGCCTTCAGGAAGTGGCTGATCAGTTGGATCTGCAGAGGATTGGTAGGCAGCATCAGGCAGGCTCAGACTCCCTGCTGACGGGGATGGCCTTCTTCAGGATGAAAGAGGTAATGCTCCAGTGTGGGCCTCTGAGTATGAGGCAGTGAGCTGCCTAGTTCTCCCCTTTATACCCTTCTGCTTTCTACAGCAAGAGTATATGTTAGTCCACTCAGGCTAAATTGTGTTAATTACTGAGTATTATTTCTCTAATGAAGAGAGAGTTGAGTTTCTCTTAGTTTATTTACCTACTGTAAGTTTTAAAATATGTTTGAAGAGGAAGAACATGCTTTGAAAAATTACAGTGATTTTGTTGACATTTTTAAGAAACAAGTTTGGTTAACTGACACATAGACATGGCATGGGTCTCATCTAGATGGAGAAAGTGGAAAGGAACAGCATGTTTCATTTTTCAGACATGTCTCATTCTGTAGCTTAAACTCAGAGATCTGCCTGCTCTGCCTCTTGAGTGCTGGGATTAAAGGCTTGTACCTGGTCTTGAACCCACGGGTATCCCCTTGCCTCAGCCTCTGAGTGCTGGGACTGCAGCTGTGAGCTGCCATGCCTGGTTAGTATTTCTTTTTTGCTGCTTTTAACCACTATTCTGAGTTCTGGTGTTTATTTAACTAGTGTTCTGTGACTGGGACAAAATACCTGAGCCATCAACTTCACAGGACCAGTTTATTTTGGTTTACAGCATAAGAGAATGTTAGCCAGTGATTGGCTGGCAAGCCAGAGTATCAGAATCCTAGTGCCTGGCAGAGGAAACAGGAAGAGGCCGAGTACAGGGGCCAGCCCTTACACCTTATCCCCCACTACATTTCACCTCCTCAAGGTTTCATCCATTTCCTAGTAATCCTGCAAGTTGGTGCTCAGTGTTCAACATGGGACTTATATAGGGACATTTTAGATCTAAACAGAAACAGTGTGGGAGGTCAGTGGCTGCCAATTGGCACATTTGGTGATGCCTTGGAGCTGTTTCGTAGCAGAGATGGTGCTTCTGGCCAGGGCTGTGCCCAACTCTTGTGAAGACAGGACTGGATAGCTCCTGCCCAATGATATTAAGGTTGAGTGCCTGCTGAGTGCTCAGTGTCCATGAGCTCCTCATAGCAGTCGCTTTCTGCCTCAGCTTCTCAGGTGCTAGGATTGCGTGTGTGCTACCACACCTGGCTCACATAACTCTTCATGAATAAGGAACCATGATGGAATGGAGTTGAAGTGACTTGGCAAGCCTGCGTTCTTAAACACTTCTTTGACTGGCAGGGTAGTTACTCTACACAGCAGCAGCCCAGGCTTCTCATCAGTGACCTGTCATAGGAATCCCAAGTCTGTTTAGGAAGCAGAGCCCAGATGTAGAGAAAGGAGCAGGAAAATCTTGTGTGGAAGATGTGTCTCTATTGAGTTACTGTCTGGTCTGCTGAGTGTCAGGCCATAAGAAGCTGGGAGGTAGCGTGACTACTGGCCCCATTCTCAGCTGGTTCTGTCCTATTCTGCAGCTGTTCTTTGAGGACAGTATTGATGATGCCAAGTACTGTGGGCGCCTCTATGGCCTGGGCACGGGAGTGGCCCAGAAGCAGAATGAGGATGTGGACTCTGCCCAGGAGAAGATGAGCATCCTGGCCATGATCAACAACATGCAGCAGTGACAGCAAGTGCACCACGCCAACTGTGCCATCTGCTCCAGCCGTTGACCTGCATCTGCTCCAAGCAGAGACTTTGGGTTTTTGTTTAAAGATGCCTTTATTTTAGATCCAGAAGAAGGGGGTTTGCTCTGAATTTGTAAACAAGTCTTCCTTGTCCTCATGCCCACACCCCTCTGCTGCCTCCTGCCACCAGCATCCATGGCTCCATGGACACCTTTTTAAATCTCCAGGATGTCTGAAACAAACCAGTAAAATGTCTATGACTCTTATATGTTGTCATTCTTTTTCTTTTGGCTTTGCTGCTCTGATGATGATTCTCAGATGAGCTTCGGCTGCCAAGGAATATGATGTATATTCTTGGTTTGCACCAGCAGGCTCTGCCTTGCCTTTGCTTCTCCAGGACAGAGCAAAATGATTGTCCCTGTGCTGAAATTTGGAGACAGTTCTGTCTCCTTTTTGTGGTGTTAAGCTGGCACCTGAGCCCCACCTTGTCACCTTAGTTTTCAGATGATGAACTGCCCTAGACTAGATCAAGCTCCAAGTCTATTTACTTCTCAGCAGGGTGATCTCAATCAGCTGAATTCTCTTAGCCTCCATTTCAGGAGGCGGTAAAGCTGAGCTCCTGGTGTGAGTCTTAGGAAAGTCACAGGAGTCACTTGTGAGCAGGGCAGTAAAGGAATTCATTCCAAACCTCTTGGAGTTGTCCCTACGGCTGTGGTCGTAAGCCTATGACTGTCTTTAAGGCTAGGCATTTACAAAGCACAGTTTTTTAATGACTACAGAAAAGACAGTTTTGAAAAATAAACTTCTTTGGAAGCGGAGACAGAAGGCAGCAGCAGCTCCCTGAAGTAGGAGTGGTCTTGCATTTTAAAAGCTTGTGGGAAACTGAATTTGAAATGATTACAAAATGTCAAGTATTAAAGCTGGTATTTAAGATGCTTGTAAATATTATTTATGTTTTTAATTTTGTAAAATAAAGATTGCTTTTTAACCATTGGCATGAGGTGTGGTCTTTGATAGTTTACTGATGTCTGACAGGATTGGCTCACTTCAGAACCAATCAGAGCCTTGGAGGAAGGGCTCATTGAGTGAGCACACATGTAAATAATTGCCTATTTACTCACACCCTGCCTGCTGTTGGGCCTTACTAGGACAGTAGAGTAGCTTTAATTGTGTTCTCTCTGGCTACTCATATATAGAGGATTAAGCTTAGTGGGATTCTGTGGGACACATTGAACTTCAGACTTCCTGATTTAGTTTGACTTTTCCAGTATTTTATGTTGTTACAAAAATGTGAAGTTTGTCAGTCAAGTATTAGGGCCCTTCTAGAGTTTTAAGTCAGTGTCTTGTGTTACCCAGGCTGGTCTTGACCTCCAAGCCATCCTCCTGAGTAGCAAGGAGTATAGGTTTGCACCACTGTACCTAACATCTAGAATTTTGGCTGGCAGGTTTGCACTTGAGATACCACCGTGAGGTCTGTGGTAAAGGCAGCAGAGTGGCTCCAGTAAGGGTGCCCTGATGTGCTGCTGAGTCTTACACAGGGACTTGCAAATTTGAGTTAGAGAATTCAGTTTTTCTGAGGACAGAGCAACCTGTCCTCTAGAGTGCTAAGAGTGTGGCTAAGTAGTACACAGCAGTGTGGTGCCAGGGGAAGGGCACAGGTCTTAGAACTGGTAAGCACTATCACATGAGCACACAGGGACATGTCATAGAGGGTATCCTCTGATGGAGATAGTGCTGGGGGAGATGAAGAACAGCTTTTGGTGGCCATGGTTCAGTCCTGTGTGCTGCTGTCCTTAAGAGTCCATTGTTCTGTTTGCAAGGTTGAGCCTCTTGACAGCCAATGCTGGCAATGTGAGAACCCTGTGTCCAAATTACCGAGTACCTTAGTTTCCTAGTCTATTCAGCCAGTGAGCTTTCACTAAGTACCCACTAGCCACTCTGGTGGTGTTGGGGTGAACAATACATAGGGCACAGTCCCCCTGCCTCACTGCAGGTTGAAGCCTACCTTATTGCCAGACAGATGATTTACTCAAATATAATCTGTATAAGGTCACTGAGATCAAGTTTTAGGGATAGGAAGTGTTTTAGGGAAAATAAAGACATTTTAAGCTGAGGTTAGGGATGAGCAAGTCAGCTGAGGTGGCAGCAGCTGGGTTGGAGATGTAGGACAAGGTGCAGACAGGGAAGGGAACACAGTTACTGCTGGAGGTGTGGGGAGCAGATCCAGAGCATGAGGCAAGAGTGGGAGAAGGTGGTTCTGCTGTCCAGACCAAATGACTTCAGATAGGGATAAAGTGCCCCCTCCCACCCCAAGAAAAAAGGTAGCTTAGTAATACGTGCTTTCTGCTAGAACTTAAGAGTTCGCTTCTTTGTGGTTCTCATAATTAGGGATATATAAATGATAATATTCATATTCAAGTGACAGCAATTTGACAGCATCATAAATTACTGGAAAGAGTAGTTTAAGAGGAAAACAGCTGCCCTTTTTATTTTTCTATTGGGTAGTTTTACTTTAGGTTTCTTTTTGCTTTGTATGTATGTCTATGTACTATGCACATGTCTAGTGACAGGAGGCCAGAAGAATGCTGGATTCCCTGGAACCAGAGTTAATGTTTGTAAGCCACTAAGTGGAGCTGAAATTGAACCCAGGCCTTGTGGAAGAACAGCAGTGTGCTCAATCCGAGCCATGTCTACAGCTCACTGGATTATTACTACTGTCTTTTGAGATAAGGCCTTGCTTCATGGCCCATGTGGACTTGAATTTGAATTCCTCCTGCTTCTGGGTCTTCTCTATCAGTAACAGAGGCATGCACAGTGTGCAGCATTGGTCCCAACAAGCACTGGGTTCAGCAAACCAAAGAAGTGGGTTTGTGGTTTACCAATTGCTCTTTATTCAAGTAGGGGAACCAACTCTTCCCATCTCTGTAGATGAAGTTACTCAAAATTACCCAGTCTTCCATTTAGTCATGCCCACTCAAACCTTCAAGATTCTTACCTTTAAGAACAATGCATCTTCCTAGAGTTCACATAATGGTACAGTATTTTGGGGGTATTTAGTGCTTTTTAGACCCCAAAACTAGGCACACACAAATATCTCAAGATGTCTGTCTCAAGGAGTTCCAGCTGGGAGTATTCTTTTGCCCACAGATGAAGCTTTCATAATGGACTCAAGAGAAATAGGAAGGCATGCTCTTCCCGCCCGACCTGAGCACGTCTGCTTGTCCTAGTCTAGGAACCAGTGACGATGGGGGCATCAGTCTCTGACCTATCTTGCTGTGTGGTAACTTGGGCAACAGGCCCAGGGCTGGTGAATAAATAGTACTTAGGGCTCCAGGGTGTAAAGCGGGAGCCTAATGACCCGGAGGCACATGAAAATGAGGAATAGCATCATTGTTCCCCAGGCTGTCAATTATCAAAAGGCTTTTATGACCCCAAAAGATTAAAAACCACCAAAAGTGATTTTTTTTTTCCTGAGCTGTCTGATCACCTTCAGTCACAGCACAAAACCTGGAGGACAACAGATGGCCTCGTTAGCTCTGTTCTTGGAAAGCTTTAGCCATTTGTCCTCATAAGCAGCTCCATAAAAAAGAAAATCACTGTCAACCTAATGCTCTGAGCCAACACGATGGGCAAGGCTAATTCCTTTAGTCTTTGGGAGAGGTGGGGAAGCCCAGCTAACCAAATAATTAAGAACCCCCAACCCCAACAGTGACAGTGCGTGTCGAGCACCTCCCACAGAACGAGACACTTCCGATGATGAGGGTTTATAAAGGCAGCTGCAGCTGGGATGAACAAACTTTGGGTGAATACAAAGGCTTCTCTTTGGGGAAACCGCATAAGGCTTGAGATAATAGTCTTGGTGGGTGCTAGTTCTGAGTGACCCTGCTGGGTTTTTGCTCCATTATAGGAAGCCACCTGGGAAGAACCAGGCAAGCTCGGTTGTGAGTAGATTCAAGCTTCACCCTCCGCTGTCAGTTGGATCACAGCATCTTTCCATTGAGGGTCAGGGTGAAGGCCTGGTGAGCTGTGACTGAGACCAAAGCTGTCACGGGTTGTGTGACACAACTCTATGGCCCCTGGGAGTTCATGTGTGTAGGGTCTGGCAGTGTCTTCGGTAAGCTCTAGTGTGGCCATATTTCCGAAGGAGCCCCTGGGCCTGTTGCTTCACCTCAGGTTTCACGGCGCCTGGACACTGGGACCCAATGTGAAGTAAGACAAGGCAGCACTCCAGCACATCTGGAAAGGGCCAGGCCTAAAAAATGACAGGACAGACAAGGAAGTATTTGCAGGGGCACACACTGGCAATTCTATGGAGATATGAATGAAACTAGCATGCCTGCTGGCATGTCCTCATGGACGAGTCTTCTAGTCTCCCCAGATCAATTGGTAAACACACTGCTGCACCTAGTGCCAGCCACACATCCACATGTTGCCCCCCCCATAAGTTCTGGGCATGTGCTACCATCTAACATCTGAGTTGAATGTTTTGTTTTACCTCTCAACCACACAGAAGCCCTATGGTGTGGATAGTACTACTTTCACAAATCACTTCAGCTAAGCAGAGATAACTGCGTCTGTTTATTTATTTATTTATTTATTTGAGACAGGGTTTCTCTGCTGTAACTCTGGCTGTGCTGGACTTGCTCTGTAGACCAGGCTGGCCTTGAACTCAGAGATCCACCTGCCTCTGCCTCCTGAGTGCTGGGATTAAAGGCTGCACCAGCACACCTGGCTTTCATATCCTAAAATTTTAAGTACATACAATAGACGTAGACGACCTTCAGGTTTGTTGTAAAGATTCTCCAAATGCCTTACCTTTACACTCTCTGGAAACTCAGCTATTTTCTCATTCGCCTCTGTGAGCCTTCTGGTTAATTCAGGGAGAGAGACTCGTGCATTTCTTTCTTCTTTGCTAGTAAGAGTAATGATAAACTGAAGTCAAATATGGTCACCTTTTTACCCCAAATGCTTCAATTTAAAAAAAATCTTTTATTTTATGTGCACATACGAAGTTGCAACTGCATGCCGTAGTGTGTATATGTGGAGGTCAGAAGACAACTTTTGGGAATTGGTTCCCTCCTTCTATACGCAGGTTTCAGGGATGGAACTCAGGTCACCAGGCTTGTTGGCAAGTGCCTTTACCCACTGAGCATCCCTCCCATTGTTTTTATTGTGGCAAAATAATAGTTAAAACCACCATAACCACCTAAAGTCACACTTCTGCTTGGCATGCTGTGAAACCCTCACTGACATCCAGGACCAGGGCTATCTTCTTTTTTTTTGAGAGTGTGTCTCACTGAGTGGCCCTGGCTGGACTGGAACTTGATTTGTAAACTGGGCTGGCCTCTGAGTTCTAGAATTAAAAGCACCTCACTACCATACCCGCTCAGGACCAGAGCTCTTGTGAGACTGGAACTTGTCTTTCAACAATAATGCTCCACCTCTGCTCCCTCTGCCTCTTGGCGACCCACACTTCCTGTTTTACGGACTCACTGTGTCATCTACCTTGTAGTGTATGCCACAATTTCGCTCCTTTTCAACACTGAGTACTATTTCATTGAATGAATGCACCATTTCTGTTTATCTATAAACTGGCCATGGATACTGGCCTGCTTCCCCCATTTCAATGCTATCATGCCCAGTGTTGCAGATGTTCAACAAATTGGATTTCAATTATTTCATTAGTCCTTGCATTTATTTATTTAGACAGAATTTTTGCTGTGTAGCCCAGTTGGCTTCACACTTGGGGTCCTGAGTGCCAAGATTATAGGCATGCAATGGCACATCAGGCTGCCATGCTTTCAATTCTTTTGACCCAGAAGAATGGCTAGAGCTCACAGCAAACCTCATTTTCTACTTCCCTAGGAACTGCCACAGTGTTCTTACCAAGGACGGCAAAAGTTCAAGCTGTGCTGCACCGTCCTTGGCAGCAGCCACAGCACATGGGTATAAGGTGGTATTTCACTGGAGTTTTATTTTATTTATTTATTTTTATTTGTTTTTAGAGACTGGGTTTCTCTGCCTAGTCCTGGCTGTCCTGGAATTCACTCTGTAGACCAGGCTGGCCTCAAACTCAAAATCTGCCTGCCTCTGCCTCCCAAGTGCTGGGATTAAATATGTGTACCACCATGCCCATTTTTTAAGTGTGATGCTGGTGAAGAAATCCAGAGCTTCCTATATGTTGGGGTCAGACTCTCCTTACTCAGCCACATGCCCAGTCCTTGACTGTGTCTCCATTTGCATGTCACCCGTGATGAGTGATACTGTCTTCAGGGGCTCACTGCTCATTTGTTTGTTCTTTTCGCACCCTCTGTACTTCTTGAATCCAGCCACCTGTTCTGCCTAAGTAACTTCAACTCGTAAATGTAGAGATCAAGAGAAAGCAACAAAAAGGGATGAGACAATGATGCAGCATGTCACTGTTCTAATACTTGGGACGGAATATAGGGGCTTTAGAGGAAAGACAGGTGTGAAAGGCTGGGGTCTCCAGGAACTGATGGGGTCCTACAGGGGTCCTGTACGCCAATCTGAGGGCTTTGCAGCATTGTTTCTAAGAGCAAACCTGGCTGGGCACGGTGGCTCACACCTATAACCCCAGCACTTGAGAGGCTGAGGCAGGAGGACTGACACAGGGAAAGATCATGTCCTACACATAAATGAATAAAACGCAAACCCAGACTGCCTCAGCAGTGGCTGGGATCTCTAAGTCACAGCAGACCGTTTTCTAATTCCTTTGGAGACAGTCCCATATTTCCCAGGTGGCCACAAATCCAATGTGACCTTGAACTATCAAGAGTCTCCTGCCTTCGGCTCTGGAGTACTGGAATTATAGGCATGTAGTTTTACATGTCTTTTGAAGTTTTATAACTTATGTGTTGCATGTGTCTGTGAGTATGTGCACATGCGTGCAGGTGACCACGAGGCTAGAGGAGGACGGTGGGTCTTCTGGATCTAAACTTACAGGCAGTCACGAGCCCCCATGTGGCGTCCTTAACTACAACCTGTCTCTCCAGCCCCGTAACTTTTTAAAGTTAATATATCCTCTGTAGATTTACTAAACTTACTGGTATTTTCTAAGTTCTGGTTTGGGGAATGTTATCAAGATAAAACGTACTAGAAGCCGACCAAGGTCTGCTGCTTCCCAGTGGCCAGTCAACAGCATCACATACTTACCTGGACAGTTGTAGGACATGGCAATCCGTGGTCCCAGACCTGAACTTACCTTGGGCTCTGAGGTCGGGAGGGGGTCTGCTCTACTTCCTGGCTAGGTTCATCTCGGTTGGGGCCATTGGCCGTGGCCTTGCAGAGCTGACTCTTTTGGTGCTGACGGATCATTTCTGCCAGTGTCTCTTGGACTTCAGCAACAGTCCTTTGGGAGGTCTGGAGGCTGGCATGCCTTTCTGAGAAGAGCTCCTTACAGGCACTCAGTAGATGCTCACCCTCCTCACTGAGCCTCAGGCCTGGGCCTGGAGGCTGGATTGACCGTGGCCGAGAAGTAGCCCCAGGCTCCACGTCTTCAGCACTGGCACTGTCCTCTGGCTCACTCTGCTTTGCAGAGACTGTGCTATTAGCTGACCACACCCAGACGCTTGACTCAGGGCCAGGTCTACAGAGCGACCACCAGACTTCATACAATTGCCCATAAATAAAAAAGGCCTCTAAGCTTTTGAAAGCTGCCATGGCTGGAGATAGGTCACCCAGTTTGTCTCGTAGGTGGTCACAGCCTAGAAGAAAAGGATCTTGGGATATGATATGCATTTCTCTATCTGTGAGAAAGCTGGCTTCTCACCCTTGTGTTCTATCACCCAAGAGACAGAGACGCCAAGAAAAGGGACAGCAATGTGATCCTTGGGATCATAGCCTACTGCCCAAAGTCAATGGAACTAATCACTTCCTTTCCCATCTTGGGACAATGCCACAGGTGACATCACTCACAGCATGACAACAAAGTATTGTTTCACTAAAAGATCTGGAGCCACACCATGGGGGTGGGGTGGGGGCCACACTGTACTCTGAAAATCAAGATTAATCGTAAAGACTAATCACAAATATAAGGAATGCCTTTCTGGCTTAGAATGGTCACATTTCTTGGATTTTTTTTTTTTTTTTTTTTTTTTTTTTGGTGGTGATGGTGGGTACCACAGAGTCTCATGTACTCTAGGCTGGCCTTAAACTCACCATGTAGCCAAAGATTACCCTGAGCTGCTCATCTGTCTGATGTCGCCCTCCCAGTGCTGGGATGACAGGGTGCAGCCCCTGCCAGCTCTATTTTTTTTTCAGGCTCTCCAACTGAGATTTAAGGGAGTGAGCAGGGCCAGGTCAAGAGGCCAGTGCAGATATTCTGGCTCTGTTTTTGTCTCACTTTGTAACCTTCGGCTAACTTGGAAACCCTTACACAGCCCAGAATTTGCGATGCCCCTACTGCCACAGCCTCAGTCCTCCCACCGCAGCACCATCCGAGTGGCTATGCTGTGCTAATGCAGAGGACCCCAGGACAGTGGGTGTGTGTGGTCACTTACCGCCGGGAAGAAAGGCCGAGTAGATTTCCTGCATGAGGGTGAAGTTCCCTGAGGTGTAGCTCCGAATCACAGCCTGCAGCAGGGCTGGCACAGCCTCCTCCCAGGAGGCAGCCTGCTGGCTCAGCATTGCCAGGGTCAGGTCATGGCAGACATGAAGCAGCAGCTGGAAAGAGGCCAGAGTCTCACTCACCTGCTGACACCCTCCTGTGGCAGAGACTTGGCAAGCCTGGCACTACAGCTCGGAACTGCACTAAAAACTGATCACACAGCACATCTATCTCTGGAAAGCTTCATCCCCTACCTATTACCCTCTGTCTGCTTCAAGTCTGAGCTTGCTGAGGGGATGCACTGACAGCTGCGCTTAATGAAAACAAAAGTGAAGGCAAAATAAGCTGGCAAGCCCAGAGAGCTGAGGCAGGAGGATCATGAGATCAAAGGCAGCCTGGGCTATAAGAGGTCCTGTCTTAAGACTGCAAACAAAAACAAAGTTAAGTTTCTGGATCTAAAATGCTATAATCAGAAAAACAAAACAAGGTTGGGGGCAGGAATACTCAATTGGTAGAATGCCTGCTTAGCATTCTGGGTTCAATCCCAGACACCACATAAACTTGGTATGGTTACACACACCTGCAATCTTAGCACTGGGGAGGTGGAGGCAGGAAAAGGACTTTAGGGTTATCCTTAGCTACAAAAAAATTTAGGGCCAGCTTGGGCTATATAAGACCCCATCTCAAAACAAAACAAAACAAGAAAAAACAGAAATAATAGGGAATATAGCTGATACCAATCCACTGTATCTTTTGAGACAGAGTATCTCACGGAACTGGAAATTCACCACTTTAGCTAGACTGGCTTGACAGTAAGCCTTTGAGGTCTGTCCACCTGCTTCTGCTTTCCTAACACTGGGATCAGAGGTATAAGCTGCTGTTAGGGATTAAACTCAGGGCCTCGCTCAAAGCAGTTTACCTATTGACTGAGCCATCTCTCCAGCCCTTAGGTACGCAGTCTACAGCATTCTGACAAGTTTACAGCTACCACCAAAATGAAGGCACAGAACACTTCTGCCAACCAAAACCATCCCAACAGCATCCTTTGTTGCTACTCTGCCTTACTTCACACTCCCGGCAACTACTTTTTTATACCACACTGATATTTTTTTCTAGAATTCAGGTAGAATCAGATTCATAGTCTATTGGGTCTTGGGACTATCAGCATGTTTCTGGGGCTTGTTGATCTGTGCACCAGAAGTCTGTTCTTCTCTCATGTGGCTGTTTCTAGTTTGGGGCTGTAGTGAACTAAACACCTGCAAATCTTTGTATGCAGATCTTTGAGTGGCCTCCTGATACCACATCTAGTTGTGAAACACCCAGTCATTGGGCTGGCTGGGCAGGAGTATGTTACCTCTGTAAGAAGCTGCCCAAGCGGCTTCCCATTGTGTCAGTGGTTCTCAACCTGTGGTCACAACCCCTTTGTTGGGTCAAGTGACCCTTTACAATGGTCACCTAAGACCATCTGCGTATCAGATATTTACATTGCCATCCATAACAGTAGCAAAATTACAGTTATGAAGTAGCAATGAAAATAATTTCATGGTTGGCAGTCACAACATGAGGAGCTGTATTTAAGGGTTGTAGCATTAGGAAGGTTGAGAACCACTACATTGTGTGTAGCATTTGGGGAAGTCTCCTTACTCAACAGTACAATGTCTTTTCAGTAAAAAATTAAAAAGTAGACAAATTAAGGTGTGCTCTCAAGATGAACACAGTAGTTACAGTATATCAGCTTAAAATCATTGCATCTGCACGGATAACCTTGGAGGCAGGTACTCTCTCTGAAGAGCTAGGGGTAGAGTGAGGGGGTGGGGAAACAGCAGGTGAGGAAGAGAACAAGAGGACTTCAACTTTACTATATGTAGTATTTTGCTGCATGTATGTCTGTGCATGATGTGTGTGCCTGGTGCCCATGGAGGCCTGAACTGGTGTCGGATCCGCTGGAACTGATATTATAGATGGTGGCTAGCTGTGTATGGGTTGCTGATAATCCAGCTCGGATCCTCTGGAAGAGCAGCAATGCTCTTAGCCATCACTCTAGCCCCGAACTTTTTTGTATTTTAAAATTATACAAATGAGAGCCCTGAAAGCTCAAGGCTTTCATCTGTAGGGTCACTCCAAGGCCTGGACAGCTCTGTCTTTCTTGAAGTACAAACTGTTCTCTGAGAGATGTAGAACATCCACCCTACACAGCTCTGGTTAAGGTTGGAGCATGGCGCACCTGTCTGAAGGGAGTGTTACTTGTTGCAGATGGGTACTTGACATCCTGCAGCTTCTGTAAGGCGGCCCGACATTGCTCCGGGGTGTCCACACTGAAGGTGGTGCGCCACACGCCAGTCACTCTCTGCATCAAGGTTCCCTCAGAGCCTGTGGCCCACTGATGGTAAATGGAGGAAGGGCTTCTGACCTCTGGAGGCTGCTTTTCCTCCAGATGCCGGCACAGAAGCTCAAGAAGGCAGAAGACCAGTCTCTGGCCCTGGGATCCAGCAACAAAGAGGTGTGACACAAGAAAACAAAGATGACATGACTTGTTAAGAGTTCTACAAGGCACACCCATTTAAACCCACAGCATCCAAGCCTCCTTGCAAGCCTGCTGCTCCTCTGGAGTCTTGGGACGGGGAAAACAAAGCAGCTCTGCAGGTGCCGTGGTAGTCCAGGAGACACAGGGTCCTTAATGACACTCATAATCTCTATCCTGGAAGCCACATCTAGATCCACCCCTCGATCCTGCAGTGTCAAGCTCTCTCCCTTCAGATAGCACAGTCATGTTGGAAGACGAGCTTGGAAGGATTAGGAGTAGGACAGGTACAGGCCTTCTCCAGGCAGGTCTGATGGACCAGAATATCATCATTGGATTTCTCATTGCTACAAGAGGCCTGGCGCATCCTGCAAAGTCCTCAGTTAAAGTCTGCATATCTAGTCAAAAATGACCCTCTCCAGAGTACAGACTGAAAGGCTATAGAGCTGTTTTATTATTTTGTCAAGGATGCTGCTTTGGTGAGAAAGTAAAAACCTAAAAAGCTGTTGGGAAAGCCTTTCTTAGCTGTAGGTAAATGACTCTGCCCAGATTTGGCCATTTTATAATTAATACACCCTGTGGCCCTATCTTCCAGGTCTAAGAAAGCCAACCACCTACATATCTTCCTTGGGCTCCAAATACTCAGCTGGGCACTGTCCTTAGCCCTTATTCCTGTGCTAGGCAAAGAGGAGCTTAAACAGTCCATGTCAGAATTGGCATGATGGTTCATACTTGGAATGCCAACTCTAGAGAGACTGAGACAGTGGATGGTGAGTTTGAGGCCATCCTGGGCTGCAGACTGCATTTATGGTATGCCTGACTAAAGACCAAATCTTAGTTCTCAGGTGTCAGAAAAATCAGCAGTGGCAGTGGGAGTCTGAATATGGCCAAAGCAGGCAATTATGCAAACAAGAACATGTCAGTGAAATTTGCTGTTTGTACAACATGAAGGGTTTGTCACTCATTAACACTGCTGTTATTACCTGAAGTGCTGGGAATGGAACCCCGGCTTTGCCCATGCCAGGAAAATGAGCAACCACTGAGCTACAGCCCAGCTCCTGAGTCATTTCTAGCCACAAAGGAACTAAGCATTTCAGAAACCAGACATGCCTGTTACCAACCATGATCTTCCTGTCAGAGGCCAATCACTCTCTCTGTAGGGAGACAGTGCTAATGCAGGAACCCTGGGCACTGCCAAAGTGCTAGGCATACTAGCAGCTCTTCAGATGTTTGCACAAACTTGTAAGCAGTAGGAATCAGTGAACAGCACTTACTCCTAACATGGTAATGAACAAGCTATAGTGTTTCAGTGAATAGGACAACCACCACAGCTTTCAGACAATTCTAAAGGACGCTTACTGAACTGCAAGTTTGTCTACTGGGGGTTTGACCAGAGAGGAACCCAGGGACCCTCCCATCCTCAGACTCCAGAGACTGACCTGCAGGCTTTCATGCAGCCCCAAGGCTTCCTGTGTGCCCACCCAGTTCTTCACCAGAAGCAGCTCTTGGGCACATCTGAGAGCCAGGGAAGCAGCCAGCTCACTCTCTCCTGCTATGGCAGCCAGCTCTGCAGCTGTTCTGAGCGAGGCTGCATCTCCCTTTTTGGCCAGAACTTTGGCTGCATCATAGGCGGAAGTGGCTCCTAAGTAGCTGTGGCAAGAATGAAATCCAGTCACCAGCAGCACCCCATCCTCATCCCTGGACATCTCTTCTGTCCATGTGACTATGTGTGCCTCCTGGTGGCCCTGCTCTGGCTGTCTCTGTGGAGGCCAGGGTGGTCACATGCTATTGACTTGTGCTCAGTGCTGAACCTCTACAGGTGCCGACTGACCCAAACAGAGAACTCATTCCCATGTTCTGCTTATCTGATGAATGGAAATAGGCATAACCTTCAAGTCTGCCACTGAGGTCTTGACTGCCTATGGCAATTCATGTAACTGCAGAGCACGCAAATGGGCTGAATTTCCCCTTCTTTCTTCATTTCCAACCACTGTACCCATTTCTACACTCAGTTCTTTCATTCTGCCCTGCTCCTGGCAGAGGCTAAGTTGTTCTCGGCCCCTCTCTGCTTACCACTTGGCTGCAATCGCGTAGTGGCCATCTCTCTCCAGGATGGACGCCCAGTTGAGGTACAGGTCCTTCAGGACAGGGTCCTCAGGGCGCAGTCGAGCCTTGGCAACTGCAATAGCTTCTCTAAAGTCAAAAACAGGTACTTTAGCCAATCTGCAAGGGTTCCTCCACGTGAGGCCTATACTATTCCAACTGCCAATAAAAACAGTGAGTACCCTGGGGAGGTAGCCAAATGATTAATCTCACTAATTCCTTCTGTCAGCATTTTATTCCTCACCATTACAAAATGTCAATAATGTTCTGTATTTGGCATTATTCCAAACCATGTCAGTCATCTTGGAAATTTATAAGAGCTGACCAGCTGCTTTTTACTTTTACTATTTGAGTGTGTATAGAGCATGTGAGTGTGTGTGGCCGTGCCTGTGTGCACACAATGGAGGTCATAGAAGGATGCTGGGTGTCTTCTTTTATCATTCATTATTCCCCCTTTAGACTCTGTGTGGTAGTGTGTGAACAAGGCACATGTCTGGAGGTCAGACAACCTGCAGGAGTTAGTTCTGTTAGGCTTTCCACCCCATGGGTTCTAGGAATCAAACTTGGGTCCACAGGCCAGGCAGCAAAAGCCCTTACCTGCTGTGCTATCTCATTTCTTTAAGACAGGTTCTGCACTGAACCAGCTAGGCTGATTGGTCCATGAGCTCTTGGGATCCTTCTGTTCCCACCTGCTGACACTGGGGTCAAAGGCAAGGTGGCCATGCCCAGCTTTTCACTGGGTGATGGGACCCAAACAACAGGTCTCTTGCCTGCAGAGCAGACACTTTTCCCCACCTTGCACACCAAGTTATTTCTCCAGCCCCAGCTGCTTTCTGCCTGGAAACTCATTTCTTACAAAGCACTGCCAGGCTGGGTTTTGCTCACCTTTGGTCCCAGCACACAAAGATGTGGGCAGATCGCTGTGAATTTCAGGCTAGCCTGATCTACATAGTGAGTTCCAGAATAGCTGGAGCTAAAGTGAGCCTGTCTCACTTTATGTTGCCAATGATAATGTGTGCACTTTCCTGGAAAATGAGGATTTTGGAAAACATGTACAGCCACTAGGAACTCAGGGCATTCCAAAGTTGCAAATTTTTCTAATGAAAAGCAATCTAGACTAAAGAGTGTGACACTTTGGTACTTCTAACAAAGCCTCTCAGCAGGTGGCAGATCTCTCACATGGCAAGCATCACCCAAGCGCAATTCAGCTCGAGCTGCAGCCACCACAGAGCTTAGGGGATGAAAATGACCTGAAGAGCAATGTCTAGGAAGTACTCGGGCTTTTACTTCTAGACAGTCCTTTAAACCAAAGACCTGTCACACCAGAAGAGAAAGCTGTGCACAGAGAGGTGGCCAGAGCTCTGCTTGTGGATTCTGCTGGGTCTCTGGCCATGTTGGAAACTCTGAAGAGCTGAACAAAGAATCAAGGGGCCGGGAACCGAATGATGCCCAGAGCTTGCTCTGACTTGCTCACTAAACAAGGCCTGCAACAGACACATCAGAAGGCTGGAGGCCCACACCAGTCTACAGGATGGACTTCTCCAAATTTTTCCTTCTGAAATAAGGGGATGGTGTGCAATCCCAACATTCCTGAGGCAAACATGGGCATGGATTTGAGGCTAGCACCGCTAGACTTTGTTCCTTGTCTCCAAAGAGATCAAGATGAGCCACAACAAAACAGTATTCTCTAATTGAGGACAACAAACCCCAGACAAGATAAGACAAAAGAACAACCTCACAAGAGACATCATCACATTACTGAAAATCAGTGACAAGGAAAGGCCCAAATAGAAAACTCCAGTGTTCTCATTCAGTACAGATGAGATATAGCCAGTGTGGAGTGTACACCTGCCCTTTAAGTACCCAGAAAACTAAGGCAGGAATTTCAAGGCCAGCCTGTGTTACATAAACAAAAGACCAGCAAAGTAAAAAACAGCAGAAAGAAAATACGCAATGTAGGATCAATCCTTTTAGGTTCTCATTCCTCAAGGTGCTAGAATTACAGGTGTGTGTCACCACACCCGACATTCCTGGTCTTCATTCCGCCTGGAACTGGGTTGCAGGTGTGGACCACCACATCTGGCAGCAATCTAGAATTCTAAACTTGGAAATTCATCCCTTAAGATGAAGGTGAAATTACAGGCTTTCACATACAAAAAAGTTTTGGGAATTATAACCAGTAGACCATATTACTTAAAAAAAAAAAAAAAAAGAGGATCGGGGGCTAGAGAGGAAGCTCAATGGTTGAGAGCACTGGCTGCTTTTCAGAGGATCTGGGTTCAGTTCCCATTACCCACACAGTAGCTCACAACCACCTGTAACTTCAGCTCCAGGGGAGCCGACGTCCTCTTCTGGCCTCTTCAAGGACCAGGCTCACACATCCACATCCATGGTGCACAGACAAATATGCGGACAAAACACTCATGCATATTCAAATAAAGAAACAAACAAATAAATTAAAAGAGGATGTAGCTAGGAAGTCAGTACTGAAACTTGACAAAAACAGTCAATCCAAAAAAAAAGCAGAAAAAAAAAAAAAAGAGATATACTTCATAAACAGGAAATACCAAGGAGTGCAGATTCAAACCAATCACAGAAAACTATACTAAATGTCACTGACTCAAATATCCCCACCTAATGGCAGACACGGTGAGACACAGACAAGGCTCTAGGGTATGTGGACTAGAATGGTCTTTCTGTGGCTGATACTCATACAGTGTTACACTGAAAGGCCACCAGTCACCCCTAAAATGGAACTGCAGAAGGGCCCTTCATCTAAATGGAAAACTGTGCTGGTTACTTTTTATCAACTTATAACAAACCTAAACAAACCTGGGAAGAGAGAATCTTAATTGAGAAAATGCTTCCATAAGACTGGCCCAGAGGCAAGTCTGCTAGGTACCGTCTTGACTGACATGGGAGAGCCCAGCCATTGGGGTGGTGTCACCCCTGCAGGTGGTCCTCACCTATATAAAAAAACAAACTATAACAAGTCCAGAGGAACAAAGCAGTGAACAGTGCTCCTCCATGTGCTCTGCTTCAGTTCCTACCTTGAGTTCCTGCTCTGACTTCCCTTAGCAATTGAGACTTTAGTTGTAAGCTGAAATCAACCCTTTCTTCCCTAAGTTGCTTTTGGTCATAGTTTACCACAGCAATAGAAACCCTAAGATAGGAATGTTGAATTTTCCTAAATAAAAAAGAAAAATTAAAAAAAAAAAAAAAAGGAGGAGGAAGAGGAAGAAGAAGAGGAGGGGTTGGGGAGGAGACCAGAGAAATTGCTCAGCAGTTAAGAGCACTTGCTGCTCTTTTAGAAGAGCCATGGCCTCCTGTGATTTCGGCTCTAGGGGGGTCCACTGCCTCCGGCCCCTGCGGCCATGTGCACATACCCCACACATACATATAAAGAAAACCTCTGAGGGAGCTCCCTACATGAGTCATCAAGCCCCCAACTAGTTTTACACTGTTTTTCTGTTCCTGCTGCTTCCTCAACAAGTTTAGATCACAGTTTATTGGTTGCTGGCTGAGGCCCAAACTGCACAGACCTGTAGAAATGGTTTGACTTGAGAAGTTCCACAGCTTCATACACTTTGTGGATGGAAAGCAGGTAAGAGGCGGCCTTGACATACTGATCCTGGAAACACAGCTGCTTGGCGAAAGCTTCCACAGCCCACAGCCACACACTGTAACCAGCTGGGGAAGGAATGAGAGGAAGGAAGGGGTGCATAAAGAGATACACGAGTTAAAAATGCCTTGTTTTCATCTCTCTAGCAGGCAGAACAATCAAGCACTATTTCAAATGTCATGGTAGCTCTTCTGTTTCATCCCCGCACCCCATTCTAAAACAGGAATTGTTTCTTTGACTCCATCATACAAGAGATGAAGCTCAGGAATGCTTCTGGGTGGGAGCAGACAGTGACAGCAAGAGAGAGTGGCCGTGCATGCTTTCTGCTGAGGGTGTTCCAAAGAGAGCTTCTGGCTGGGTTGATGAGACCCACTACACATTCTGATTTATGTGTGGCCCACTTAGATGCTCACCACAGCATCAGCACCTCACAGCCATAAAACATGTGTCAACCATGGTACCCCTACTCTATCTTCCTCCTCCATGTCTTTCTGGGCAAGGGTGGCAGGACCCCTGGTGCCAGTGAACTTCCTTTGTGCACTCCATCTTTGCAGCCTTGGTGACGTAGAGTTGCATTTTCTTTTGAGACAGGGTCTCACTATGCTGCTGTGATTGGTCCAGAACTCAGAGAGATCCACCTGCCTCTGCCTTACTGGTGCTGGGATTGATGTGCAACACCACATCCAGATGGCACCCAGCCTTTCTGCTACATCTTCAATGGAGGTGCCAGTGTTCGTGGGGGAGGAATTGTGGTATTTAAGGGCATTTTTTTTCTTTTCTTCTTGCTTCTTTTAGCAGGGTGATAATTCTTCAATTCCCAAAGTGTACTTGATCTGCCTTCATCATTTCACCAAACTTAGATTTCTCTTTCACCTCTCACAGCAGACTTAGAAAACTCTGCCAAATTGACTAGAATGTCTAGATTGTTCTCATGTTCTTTTCTGCATATCTGCATAAAGAAGGCATATACAGACACCTTGCCCTTTGGTTTCTTGGGGTCACCTTTAGCCATCCTGATAAAACTGTTCACAGAACATGTAGTGCAGGGCATGCCATGGCTCAGTGCTCCCCGGCTCACTCTAGCTTCCTCCATAACATTCTTCTCTTATACTCTGGAGCTCACGCACATTAAGAGTATACAAGGCTGCCTCAATCTTTGGGTATCTGTTTCTACTCTATCAGTGTGCATGACTTGACAGGTCTCTTAATTATGGGCAGGTAGGTTCTTACAGTCTTATTAAATCAATGAATGTAAGTAAGTACAGTTTAATTTCTGTCATTAGAATTGCTAGACCAAAGGTTGTAAACATTTTCAAATTTGTCACATATCGTCCAGTTGTTCCTCAGTATGTGGTTTGGTCAGTGGCTTATGTGCTAGAGGCATCACCGGAAGCTAGAGACTGAGAAACAGTAATTAAATCACAGAGCAGAGTTTCTGGAAAGACTGACTAATGCTGATCTGTGGAGTGGACTGATTCCCATGAGTTGTTAGAAAAAGAGCAAGGCCTGGCCCAATCTGCCTCACCCACAAAGCCAGCCTGTCTTGTCCCTGGTCTCAGGTGCTTGTCTAATCAAGTGGTCTCTCTTACCTACATTCTGACCATTGTGATGCCAATGACCAGGAGGTCCTTGCCACCGCTGAGCAATGCTGGCTCTGGCTCCCACGCCTCCAGAACTATGCACAAAATGAACCTATTTTACAGAGCACGGGGCTACAGCTACAGCTATTCTGTCTCCACAACACACAATGGGCAATGCGTCTCCAGCTTTTGTCATTGCTGCAGCCAACTTCCGTAAAACCACCTATTTGTAAGTGACTTTAAGCTTAAGGCAAATTCTGCCAAGTCATCTTTACTTGGTGACTGAGACTGAGGTGACTCCTCTGCCTCAGTCTCCCAGGCACTGGCACTGCAGCTGTGCGCTACCACGCCAGTGTTGAGGCATCTTTAATGGGCACATCCTGGGGGTGACATACTTTTTCAAGAAGCACATACCTACTGGTGCCACAGCCACGAGACTGTCTGTCAGTTCTCCCCTTTCTGCAGCTGCCTGGAGAACACCTTTCAGATCTCCTTTCCAGAGCATGAGCTGGTGAAAAAGCTCAGGGTGGCCACTTTCCAAATGACCTTTTCCTGTTTAGAAGAGACAGTGTGTGAAAGCTGTTTTGATCTTTATAAAACAAAGCCTTTATACACAGTGAAGAGAAATACATAGCAAGTCACCTACTAAAATGGTTTTTAGATTTTAACTCTTTCCTTACACTTTGCTTCAGAGTCAGGATTTCTGTTCCTGTACTATGATTAACAGCTTCCAGCTTATTCTCCTGTCTCTGATTTCCATTTTGTAGAGGTGTCAGGATTACAGTGCAAGCCGTGTGTTCTGAGGAATGAACTCAGGTCAGGATTGTACTTTGACAGCTGAGCTATCCCTCTGTTTCCCAGCGCACGCTCTCTCCCTCTTTCTCTCTAAAAGACAAAGTCCTCTCATTGTTTAGGCTGCCCTAGAACTCACTGGATGGACATACAGGATGGCCTCAGTCTTGGAGTGCTCCTGCTTTAGCTTCCAGAGTGCTGGGATTACAGGCGTAAACCACGGACCAAACCCAACACATATGAATGGGCTGGAGCCCAGCTGAGCACTGCTACCAGCGGCCTCCATGTGCATTACACCAGGTAGTGGCTACTGTTTGGAGTCTGGTGACCATGTAAAGTACATACAGAGCAGTAAATAGATCAAGCTGCATGGCAATCCACAGGCTGGCTTCACAGAGACACTTGCCAAAATTAGGGAGAAAGAGGATAGGTAGGGCTAAGTACACTAAGTAGGCCTCACCTTCTGTTTCGATCATCCTGTACAGAGTAGCCCTGTCTGTGAAAAGGCCCAAGTGGAATCGTTCCTCAAGGTCAGCAGACACATCTTCATTTAGCTCTGCTAATTTAATATGGAAAAAGTCAACAGAAGGGGTCATGACACAGCTACTGTCCAGTAATTTCTGGATATATGCCCCAACACCAACTTCAGAAATAAACAAACACACATACAAACAACAACAACAACACAACAAAAACAAAAACTGCACCTAGGTCCCCACTTACTTTACTCAAAGGGCTCTGCTAGTTACAGAAACAATTTGGAGCTTTTAAAGCTCAGCTTGGGCAAAATCCAATGAGACAATACCATTTTGTAGTTTGTGCTGACAAAGGCTTGAGGGAAAAATATTAAAAAGGATTCCAAAGTCAACATGTCTTTACAAAAATATTGTTATAAAATGAGCCAAAATTAACCAGAATGTCTCAAGAATTCCCTAGGATCCAGTTGTGGTGTACATAATCTAATCCCAGCACTCAGGAAGCAGAAGCAGGAGGATCAGTAAAAAACAAACAAAAGATAAAAAACAAACAACAAAAAAAACCACAAGAATTTCCTGAGACTCATCATAAGGAATCAATACTCATTCTCTACTCTTTAAATACAGCTAATTGTGTCTGTGCATGAATCAATGGTAGAGGACTGGCCAAGCATGTGCGAGGCCTGGGTCCCATCCGGAGTTCTTACCCGGCCTGTGACGGTAAAAAACAAAACAAAACAAAACATCCCTCTAAAAACCCAATTTTCAGTAAGGTTATTTCCTGTTAACCAAGGACTAGGTTAGGGCTAGGCCATCTCAAAACTCCAAAAACAAGTCGTAGCTATAAATCGCACAAGAGAAAACAGCAGTAGGCAGTGGGGTGGGCAGGGGGCCTCACTCTCTTCAGATTCTTTGAATTATGTCTCATTGTGCCATTCTTTTCAACACAACAAATTCAAAATAAAAACACCAAGTTGCTCAAATACCAAAATGGTGGTGACAAACAAAACCAGAAATAATTTAAAAAATAAAGCCTCCATCAAATACTTTAAAGTAACTGCTACATTATGAGGCATCTCTGTGAGAAAAAAAATATTTTTTAACCTAAAGACACTGGTAGGGAAGAGTGGAAAGCAGATTTACACTAAGATATGTAGGTGTCTTGCTGAATATGGCTCAAAGGTGGCTGGGTGACAGATGGGGACTCTGGGAGCAGGGATTGAAGGATAGGGGTATGCATGGCAGTGGGGCAAGGAGGCCAAGGATGAGGAAGGAGGGGAGAAAGGTGCAGGCAGTAACCTTCGACACTTCAGCTACACACACGCAGGTACAAGGAGCAGCGTTTGGTACCTTTGGCATGTGTAGCAGCTGCTAGTACCAAACAATCTCGATGGAGCTCCTCTTTGGACCTGTGGTCTAAGCTGGTGCTGAGAGGGAGCATGGAACGAGCCTTCTTCTTCTTGAGCAAGGCTTCTGAAATGCAGCAACAGCACATGGTATCAGAACAGCAGGCAGAGACAGAACTCAAGGACCGCAAATGTGGGCAGTGTGGATGTGGCCTGCAGGAGGCAGCACTGAGCCAAGTTTCACTCCTCAGCAGTTCTTACACCTCACTGGCTGGTGCATGTTCACAAAGCATGCAAAATGCCCTTCTTAACATTCATAAGTGGTACCAACAACTGTAAGGAATTCCAAGTGCTCAACAATGTGAGAGAAAAACCAAATGATCACCAACAGCATAATCGAACATGGAACACTTACGCAAAAGGCTCTCTCTCAGGCACAGAAGATCTTAGTAATATTTAGGACACTGACCTGGCTTCTCTTTAGGTGGCTCCTTCTTCAGTGAAGTGGCTTTGCTACTAACAGTGACTTTTGACTTTTCAAAGCCTAAGGAAACAGCAGTGCAGGAAACAGGTTCTCCAGAGACTACACCAAGGGAAAAAAAAACATAAAAAGGTTTGAGACAAGAACAATATAGAGGAGCTGGAGAGATGGCTCAGTGGCACTGACTGCTCTTCCAGAGGACTTGGGTTCAATTCCCAGCACCCACATGGCAGCTCATAACTTCCTGCAACTCCAGTTTCAGGGGATCACAGAGACATACATGCAGGCAAAACACCAATACACACACACAAAAAAAATAGGAACTCATACCTGTAAGCTCAGCATTCTGAATAATACTGAGGCAGGGGGATCTCTACAGGTTGAGGCCAGCCTGGGCTACACTGTGAGTCCCAAGACAACCAACTGTGGTTACAGAGTGAGACCCTGCTTCAAAACACACTGTAGAGTCTAGTTGTTTGCAGATCATTAAGAGGCTCAGCCTGCAATTCCAGAAACCATGTCCTGGGCAGGAAGTGCAGGTGTGCTGGCCTCACTTGCTCACAGCCTGACTGTGCTGCAGGAGCGTCTACACGTATCATGCAGAACCTGGGTACACTTGACAGTCAAATCCTCAGCACACAAACAGAGACAAAGAATATTTTGTGCAGCCCTTATACGACACAAAGGCATTTACAATTCTATTGTTACTGTATATGTGCTATTGTGCTCTCCTCCCACCTTTACGTGGGTTCCAGGGCTGAACCCAGGATTGTGTGGTAAGCACTTGACCCACTGAGCCATCTCACCATTCCCCAAGATAAGGGCATTTTGATGAGCCTGAAGTATAAACATGATAAACTTTCAGCAATTTATCTACCCAAATTATGGGTTCACCCAGCCACGATCTAGGATGGAGAGTCAAGGACACCTCTGTTTTGGCCATTTCAATTCTGCCACATCGAATTATCAGAGTTCACTATGAATCAGTTTATAATGTCTGGTATTTAATCATTCCTTTTAACAGATATAAACACAAGATACTTAATATACTTAAGGTATTAAGAGAATAAAAGTGCTATTTTATCAACAAACAACCATTTCTCTTCAAACATGCACTAGATTACAATACGAGACCTAATGACATATGCATTCCATGAGAACCTGAGAAATGACAGAGCTAAACTGACTTCGACAACTGACTGACCCTTTGTGGTAGTTTGAATAAGAATGGCCCCCATAGGCTCATATAGGTGTGGCCTTGTTGGAGGAAATGTGTCACTCGGGGTGAACCTCTTAGGTTTATAAAGCCCATGCCAGGCCTGGTCTCCCTCTCTTCCTCTCTCTCAGCCTGTGGATGTAGCTCTCAGTGCCATAATCCCTACCATGATGATAATGGACCAAGCTTCTGAAACTGTAAGCAAGCTCCCAATTAAATGCTTTCTTTTAAGAGTAGCCTTGGTCATGGTGTCTCTTCACAGCAATACAACAGTGACTAAGACACCTACCCTTCTTAGCTTTCCCCCAGAAAGATAGAAAATTAGGCATGATCTCAGGCTGGGCAGAGGGAACTTGCTTGTTTCAAGTCAGCTGTTGAAGGGACAGTGTTTTCTTTCAGATGTATCGTCCTCTCTATTCACGACTCTGCTCTCACTCTGACCCGTCTCACTGTGCCCCCACGATCTTACCCTGAACAGCTGAAGCTTTCCAGTGTATTACTGTCTCCACCCCAGTCATCCACTACATCTCCTGTAACACTTCAAAGTGGCATTTGGTGATGTTAAAGAGAGATGGAGAGATGGCTCAGAGGTTAAGAGCACTGGCTACTTTTGGAGAAGACCAGGGTTCAGTTCTCAGCACCCATATGGCAGCTCACAACTATCCACAATTCTAGTTCTATGGGACCCAAAGATCTCTTCTGGCCTCCACAGGCAACTGTACTCTTGTGGTATACAGGTGAAGATGCAGGCAAAACACTTATACACATAAAACAAAAATAAATCTTAAAACTCAAAATAACCCTTTTAAATAACGCTAATACAGTTTGCAAAGGCTCACTCGAGACAGAGCTACACACTGAGTCTGCCTCATCAAGACACTAGCAAGATAGTGTTCTGGAAGCACCTACCCACTGGAGCAGGTGGCAGCTCAGGTTCCTGGGTTTCCTCCTCACCATCCTGGTCAGACACCCCGTTTTCAACAGGTCCTGAGTTCTCCCTCACGCTCTCATCTTCATTGCCAATGGATAAATCTTGTTTTACAGGCAATCGCAAGGTAGGTTTTTTCTTCTTTTTAAGTTTTGGCTTAGGTTGAGACAGCCGTTTTTTCTCTAATTCAATACATTTTTTCCCTACAAAGACCACAGGTAAAATAAGGATAAATTAATACACCGTGGGTCAGAAGTGCTCTGGTGAAACCCTCCCGGACTGCACAGCACTCTTCTGACAGCCTTTACATACCCTCCTGCCTTCTGCATGACTTACAGCTACATCTTCCATCAGTAGACAAACCCTCTTGGAATTCATTAATTTGTACTCATGTCTGCCCATAATTTTCTTTTTCTTCCTTCCTTCTTTTTTGCTTGTTTTCGAGACAGGGTTTCTCTGTTGTAACTCTGGCTGTCCTGGAACTCACAGAGATTCCCCTGCCTCTGTCTCCTGAGTGCTGGGATTAGCATTGCCCACGCTTTTCAAGGGATGCAGACTACATTTTCAAATGGCCAAAGGCAACACTGCTCCTCTGAGGTACCTGGGAGATAGTAGATGCTTTTAATCTGTGCTTTTGGTTATTTTAGTCTGCTGTCCATTACCTAACACTTCTAGACTCCCTAGTTCCAGCACCAGCTTCTTTATTGGGACTGTCACCATGCCACCGAGTGGGCACTTGTGAGTTCCCTGGTTTGAATGCACTATTGGATAGAACTAGTTCTCAGGAGAGACCTATTAGCTCCAGAAGTATTAGAGTTCCCAGTGGTTCTGGAACCTGAGGAGTACACTTCTCATGCACCCGGCACTTAAATAGTTTGCAGCATCCAGTACTGTCCTCTTCCTTCCTTAAAGCCTTTATCATTTGCTTACAGTCATTTTCATACTGTTTCCCCACATTTCAACTGCTTTTGATAGATCCATAGTACTGTAACCCAGCATTCCCACCACAGACCAGATAGGAAGTATTCCTCTTCCCTGAGACTCCTACCTGCCTTGTAGGTGCCCTGGCTCCCCAGCTCCAGGCTCCCACTGATCTGTTTAATCATCTCCTCTAGGGTTTCACAGAGATAATACACGTTTCCTGTGCAGTCCCCTGTGCCTGACTGCTTTAGTGTGGCTTGTCAGAAACTCATCAATTTTGCTGCATTTATCAGTAGCTGCTCCTTGTTTCTGATCTCGTGTTGAACCAGACCTTGTATATATGGGCATGCTCTGTTCTGAGCTGTACCTCCAGCTTACAACTTCCTTCTTATGGTTATAGACACTTCCTCTGTAAGGATACAGTCATCTGTTCATTAGCATTTGAGCTGTGTCCAATTTCTGACCATAGACAAAGCTAATCTAGTATTCCTTTACAAGACTATAGGAGGATGGGAAATGTCATTTGGGGTATATTTTCCTATCTCCTACTTCTAGTTGTTTTATGGTAGGGAGACATGTCAGGCAGCACTTAATCTTTGGTATCTGCAAATGCAATTCCCCTGTTTATTTTCTTTAAACCAAAAAATTATTTGAATTTATAAAATTTATATATATATTTATAAATTTATGAAATTTACATGTAAATGACAAAAACACATATATGAATATGTGTCTGAGAGACAGAGAGATATCAGAGGACAGCCTGTGGGAGTTGGTTCTCTCCTTCCACTATGTGGGTCCTAGCGATCAAACTCAGGTTGTTAGCCTTAGCAGCAAGTACTTTTATACCCAATGCTTTGTAACAGTTTTCTCTGAGATTGAAATATTCCATCCTGCAGGGAAGCTTTTTAAACAGCAAGTTAAACAACTCAAAAAAGCATCAGGAATTCCCCGAAACTAATAGTATTCACTAGGTTCCTCCCTGCCAGAGTAAACAATGGAAGCTGAGAGTCCCCCTCAAAGGAAGAGAAGCTGTGCAGCAAAGACTGCTGCTTAGTCAAGCTGCCTGGAAGGGGTTCAGAGGAGTCACTTGGAAAGGACACTCTTCAACCTGTTGAGCTGCCTTCAGGCTGTGCAGTGTACCCCAGGTTCTCAGCTTTTGTGAACTGTCACTGATGCTTATTTCTTCTCCTACAGATAGGCCCTCACCCATATTCATATAAGTAATCCAATAAAACTCGTAGTTCACTAAGTTGAGCTTTGGTGTTATCCATATATTAGTCTGTTGTGGGATATATGTATATAAATGTGTGTGTATGTGTGGACATGTGAGTTTGAGCACTCATGATCACCCAGGCACCAGGGTCAAAGGATAACTCTGGAGTCAATTCCCTCTTGCCACCTTTAAGTGGGTTCTAGAGACTGAGCTCAGGTCGACAGGCTTGCCTGGCCAAGACCCTTTACCCTCTGAGATGATCAATCTCAGTTGCCAACTTGATCATATATGTAATCAACTAAAATCCAAGAAGTGGGGGCACATCTGTGAGCAATTTTCTCTCTTCCTTTTAATATTTTTTAGACAAAGTCTCTCTATGTCAGTGATTCTCAACTTTCCTAATGCCTGGACCCTTTAATACAGTTTCTCATGCAGTGACCCCCAACCATGAAATTATTTTTCATTACTACTTTATAACTGTAATTTTGCTACTGTTATGAATTGTAATATAAATATCTGATATGCAGATGGTCTTAGTGATCCCTGTAAGGTGTTTGAACCCCAAAGAGGTTAAGACCCACAGGTTGAGAACTTGTCTATATAGTCTTGTCTGTCCTGGAGCTTGCTATGTAGACCAGGCTGGCCTTGAAGTCACAAAGATCCTCAAAACTCTGCCTCCCAAGTGCTGAGATTCAAGGCTTGCACCACTACACTGGGCTTTGTGAGGGATTTTCTTGACTGGATTATCTGAGGTCAAAAAACCCATGAAAATCTGGTCCACACCTTCTGGTGGCGGCCTACATAAAAGAACATGGAAATATGAAGGCTTTGCTTTTTGCCTGAATGCCCTCACTCTTGTCAGCATTAGAACCTACTTCTTTAGGATTCCAACTCAGACTATAGACCAGCAGCTCTCTAGGAATCTTTCCAGACTCCAGTACCAGGTTTGGAACTGATGAGACATCTAGTCTTGTAGACTGAACAACTACTATTTCTTGACATTCCCACTGGGAGACAGCCACTGTTGGACTACCCAGACCACAGCTGTAAAGTCACTCTATCAATCGTGTGTGTTTCATTCTGTCAGTTCTGTTCCTCAGAGAATCCCAACTTATTCCCCACCCCTAGCCATCTCGCTGTCTGTCTGCCGTCCTTTCCTGTCAAATGTCCACCTTTTGTTTAGTAAGGGCCCCCTTCAAGCTGCTCCCTGTACTTTGATGTGTCTCAGTTTTTTGACCACACCCTTAAGAAGTTGTAGGTTCTTTCATTTCCCAGCACCCTCCAAGTGAAGAATGAGGCCTAGCAGCCCTGATTAAGAGTACAGCCATACTTGTTACAATTTGGCAGTGCTACCCTTGGCCCTGCAGACCTGTCCTACTGATGCTGGGTGGGGTCAGAGCAACAATTACTAAGACAGAGAGAAAGGGAATCAGAAAGAACAGTGTGTGGGTTCCCCAACCTCATCCTGACCAACCTTGAGGAGGCCGAGAATGTTCCTGCATGGAGGTCAGCCACCTGTATACACAGAAGTCGTCTGCACCTGAGTAGATGCACTCTGGGTCCACCGGAGACCATGCCACACACAGTAGCCGGCCTCGATGCCCTCGGAAATTGAACAAAGGCTCTTCCCGGAGGGCGTCCCATACCTAGAACCAATAGTAGTGTGACAGAACAGACAATTGTTGGTTATTCTATTGTTCTGGGGCAGAAGTTGCTCAATTAAAAATAAACTCATGATGGATTTTTATTTCTCATGTGATTTGTAATGTATCTAAGGCATTCATGTGACAACACTGTCTCATGGGGAGAAGCATTCCCATGGAGATGATACACTGGTGCTTTAGAGATCACACTGTCTCCAACCAGAACTGTGTTAAAATTTGTCCTGGGAGCTAGCACAGTAGCCCACACCTACAATCTCAGCATGGAAGGTTGAGGCAAGAGGATTAAAACTTTGAGGACAGGATGGTAAAAATGGCTTAGGGGAAAAGGCACTTGCTGCAAAGCTGATGACCTGAGTTCAATCCCCAGGACCTATATGATGGGAGTAGACCACCAACTTCTACAAGTTTTCCTGGCCCCTTCAACACTTCCACACACCAGACACACAAATGCATGCAAACATACAACACACACACACACACACTCAAATGCACACAAAATAAATGTAATTAACAAAACATAACAAAAAATACAGAATGCAATGAGTTTGAAGACAGCCTGCTTTGCACAGCAAGAGCCTGCAGCAAAAACCCAAACAACAAAAGTATCTATAGTCAGCTAAAATCATTGTGTTAGTTTGGTTGAAAGGGACTTATTGGGACACTTGAGTCCACCACACTGAGAGTAATCAGAATTCACCACACTGGCCATTAAGTCAAAAGTGACCTGCTAAGGGCTATGATAAAACCACAATGTCATTTAGCTCAGACAGTCTTTCTGTAGATGACAGAAAGGAAATGAAAACAACCCCAAAACAGTGAGGGAAGAGGAACAAGTTTAAGTTAGAATAAGTCAGACTACACAGTGAAGGACCCACTGAAGTGGCCTACAGACACACAGTACCTGAGCTGTGCCATCGTAGCAAGCAGATACCAGCCATCCATCATGATGCGGGCTCCACGCCAGACTGGTAATCTTGGCTGTGTGCCCTGAGAGGGTCCGGTAGGGCTCTGTGATGGTTACTGGAGACTCAGGATTACTCTCTAAAGGGGAAGGGGAAGAAATCACAACAGCAGCCACCAAAAGGATGCACATGTACGTGGCAAGACGCTAGGCTTTGTGAGACCTCAGTGACTGAGAATGTAGCTCACTAAATTGTAAGAGCCAGAGAATCAGGGAATTTGTTGTGAAACTGTGTCTCCTTGAAAAGACCATGAAGTCTCACCAGTATGGCTGCCTAAATATGACCCGAACAGAGATGACACCAAGGTAGAAGGAAGAAAGCTTGAATGTATAAGGGGAAAGCTCATGAGTCCTCAACAGTAGACAAAGATTACAGGCAACAAAGAAATAATGAGAGAGGGAGAAACAGTCTTCCCAGGGAAGAACTCAACAGTTGGTTATCCAAAACCAGGTCATCCCTGAAAACATATACATACAAATAATATTATACAGTCTGGGCAGGTTATGTATTAGGAATATGTATGTGCAACAAGAAAAAGATTTATGAATTTGGAAAAGAATGGGAAGGAGGTACATGGGAGGGTTTAGAGGAAAGAGAAGGAGGAAATTATGTAAGTATATTATGATCTCAAAAATTAAAGAATTACTAGGAAAAAAAAGATGTAGCTCACTGACAGGGCTGGTATGAAGGCTACCATACATAGTAAGTGTGTTAGATGAAAGCCACCAACACAAGAGCAGTCCTTCTCTACACTCCTGCGCTCGGACAGTATTCTAGGTAGTAACAATCATCTGAAGCTACTCATGAGAAAGTACCAGATAAAATCAAACAGCAGGAATTGTGATTCTAGTCATATCAATTCCTTCACCTGAAGAAATCCAACCTTTTTTGGTAATACAGTCTGGTTTGCTGGTGACAATTTCCCTCATTTAAAAAAAAAAAAAAAAAAAAAATCAACCTTTGAAGTCTGTAATTTACCTACATGTCAAAGGATCTTCCCCTAGGCACAGAATCACAGATTATAGCTGGACACGGAAGTGAAAGGCTACAACCGCAGCTCTCAGAAGGCACAGGCAGGAGGACAGGGTTCAAGGTCATCCTTAGCTACACGAGGCTAGCCCAGGCAGTATGAGACCCTGTCTCAAACTTCACCCCAGCATGGAAGTCAGTGTTACCTAGGATAGTTCTCAGGTTGTGCACATAGATGACTGCATTGTTGGAGCCGGAAGCAACGAGGCAGCTCAGCTCTGGACGGCTGCCGTGCTCATGGTGCCAGACTATGGCGTTCACAAGCTTGTGGTGCTGCTGGATGGTGCAGAGCAGTTTCAAGTTGGGAACCTGGAATATTTCTATCGATCTGGAACAAGACACAGCAGGATAAGAATGATGGCTGATCAAGTTACATTTCACACAAATAGCCCGCCCCTTCTCTCAGTCCAGGGAAGGTGAAATAGAACGGAGGTTCTTCCCTCACAAGGAACCAGGAGGCAGCTGAGGGTAGACGTGAGGGTGTGAGGATTAGGAACTACTGTTTGAAAAAGGACTCTGACTATGGTGAACAACGGACAAAACACATGAGACTTGAATAACCAACACAGTGTAGTCACTGTTGTTGAGCTGTAAAGATTCAAATAATTGCGTCTTTCCAAAGATGTAAAGTCCAGATCAGCTGAGGATGTCCACAGTGAATCCTAAAACTTATCACAATGGGGCTGCCACTGGGCACTGCAGAAAAGCCTTGGCTAGCCAGAGAATGCTGCAAGCACAGAGCTTTTTATAAAGGACTCACTCACCCGTCTTCATTGCCAAGAGCCATGACTTTGCCATCTCCTTTCCAGCTGATCTCTGTGTGCACGGGCAGCTTGTACTAGAAAGTAAAACAAGCCAGGCATGGGCGTAAACATTTTCTTTCTGTTCTTCATCTTACAAATCAATGACATTATGAAGAAAAAAAATCCCTGATGTTAAAACACGTTCTAATTATGAAGGGCAGTTTTCTAGACCAACACCACAATCAGCCAGTTACTGAGAATACTCTGACTACAGTTTCTTAAATGGAACAGAGAGGCCAGTAAGCACAGTCTGTAGCCTTCAACCTTACAGAATAGTTAACCAAAAGGATTCCTTCTCCCCTGACAGTCTCCTTAGCAAAAGGCACACTCCCCAGCATCTTTCCACACCTCCACTGCTCACAATCAGATCAGCTGTTCCTTAGGGTCCTGTAAGGACCTTGCTCGCTCACTTGCTTTTTCTTAAAAATATTTTTATTATGTCTGTGTGTATATGTCATTCCCAAGCGTGTGTGTATATGTGTGTGTGTCTCAGGGGACAACTTTGGGAGTGGATTCTCTCCTTTCACTTTTATGTAGGTTTCTGGAGAGAAGTCAGGTGGTCAGGCTTGGCGGCACTGAGCCATTTCATTGGCCTCACGACCCCGTTTTCTTCTGTCTACTCCATATATGCCCATGGCTTCTTCATGATCATTTATGTGAAGAGGTTTCAAATTTGTAACTTCCTGTCAGGATCCTCAATTGAACTCTTGATACAAAAATTCAGCTGCCACTCAACTAAAATCTTAGGACAGGAATTTTGCTCATTACTAAATATTATTGTACAAACAATATTGAAGAAAATGAAAGAATATAATCAAGTATGATTTATAACTGTGTTTCCTTGTGGTAACCATACCAAAATAAGAAGAGGCGATTAAAATTGCTTATTTGCAAGGGTAAAGAAATCTCAACATTTATGATTTGACTTAAGGATGATTGTAGAAGCCAGGCATTATGGTGCATACCTGTAATCATAGCACCTGGGAGGTGGAGGCAGGAGCCAAGCTTGAGGCCAGCCTGAGCTATGTTAGATCCTATCTCCAAAAAAAAAGAAAAAAAAAAAGAAAAAAGAAAAAAGAAAAAAAATAGCTGAGTCATACAAGTACACTGACACAAAGTTAAAGCAAATATAATTAAATATGAGATCTAGGCAAAGGACCCAAGAGAATTTTCTATAGTACTGTGCATGTGTGACTCTGTGTGTGGGCATATTCCTGTAATCCCAGCATTTGGGAGGCTGAAGGAGGAAGATTAGGAGCTTGAAGCCAGCCTGGGCTAATAGGAGGTCATCACATCAAAAGAAAAACAAGGCCAGATGAGGCCTGAACACCACTCTCGGTCACTGCCAATAGGGCACTTCTAGTTGAAAGGGTTAGCTTTAAAGGATGCACACCTTTACTCCCAGAATTTGGGAAGCAAGGCAGGTGGCTCTCTGAATTTGAGGCCAGCCTGGAACATCCTGGGAGTAAGTTCCAGACCAGCCAAGGCTACATATGGTGAACCTTGTCTCAAAAAGACATATCAAAAACAAAAACAAAAGGGATGCTCTACAGTGAAGATATGAAATATATATATTTTTTTATTATCATTGCAATTGAGCTTCCTCTGCCCCTGCCCCCACATAGGTCTTTGGTTTACTTAATGATAAAGACCTCTAAGATATACCAGGCAACCCACAAATTCACCAGTAGCTTTATCAGCTGAGAAGTCTGGCTAAGCAAGATGGGCATCTTTATAGATGGCCCTGAGTAAGGAAGGCAGAAAAACCAAAGGAATCTGAGTGGACGTTGGCCCACTGGAACTTACTCTGATGGAATTGGTGTCCTTCACAAGTTTGTTGATGTCAAAGGCCTCTCCACTGAGCTTCCAGGGGTTATGCTGCAGCACAATGCCTTCCCCTCCACAGCTATACAAGGTGAGGGAAGGTCTGTCTCCTTCCCCTCCTGTCACAGAAAAACTCTTTTGAGTTTTTCACTTCCACCAGTGCAGCTGCTTCTACAGCTATCACCAGCACAGCACAGCACAGCACACTGTTAACATGAGGAAGGACTCCGTGTGGGAAATGATCTAACATGTCGGGATACAGCCACCCTCCTACCAATCTGGACAGTTGTGGGCAGAAAAGGTATTGTTAACCTCTGTGATACCATGTTCATTGTAAAGGCTCTTCTGACATTCAAGAGCAATGACACTAAAGGTGTGATCAGAGAAAACGTTATGGTCTCAAATAAAAGCTTCTGACAATGTAGTTTGTCTTCTAGAAATGAGAATCTTACTGTTTGTGCAAACACAGAGCTCAGGACTTCCCAAGACCCAGGAGGGGTCTCAGGGCACAGCCCTTAGCTGTAGAGCTAGCCTCCTGTTTGCAACACAACTGTCTACTCTCCACATAAAGCTAGTGCTACAGAATCCACAGATGCTTCAGCACAGTAAGAAAGAATGTGGAAACTTTTACTTCATTTTAAAAGCTATTAAGAAAGACATGTTACTCTACGGAAAGAAGCAGCAGCCAGGGTGGGAAGGTGAGGAGGAGCCAGGGCTACAGGAAAGACACAGACCTTAGCAACCAAAGGTCAGCACTCAGCCTGCGGTTACTCTGCACAGTGGAAGACCCAGCTCAAAGAGAAGAGCAATAGTTCAGAGTTGGGGGAGGTCAGCAGTCAGGGTTTTCCTTTAGCCATCATGACCACCCACCTCTGCGGTTCTCAAAGGCGTGCACACACACAATGTATTAGAACATTTATGACCTCAGCTTTCAGACTTTAGAATTAAAGTAGAAGAATACACTTATGTGTGTTCAGAATGACTCAGACACTTACCAAGTGACGTGGTGGGAACTGGTGGCCCCCAAGCCAACCTGTACACGGTCTTCTTATGATACGTGCTTGAAATCTGTGGAGGCCTGTGAATGGGAAAACAAGATGATCTGAAAAGAGGCCCACTAGAAAACAGACCATCCTTCTCTGAAAAGGCCTTCCTATACATGTGATTATCAGTATTAGAGAAAGACAATTTAACTTTGCCCCAATAGTTGGCTGTTAAAAAGCAAACACTTAACTTACCATGTAATAATGCCTGCTAACAAAACAAATCCTGAGTGCACTGCCCACCCAGAAGGCCAGCTAGGATCATTTTTCTCTTCTGTCTCTCTAAAGAGCCAAAGCAAAGCAATGCCAAATATTTGGCATTTCTGTAGCTACAAAGGAGTACAGAGGCTATGATAACCAGTCATCCAATGTCACGCCGAAAGTGTGAGATCACAACCCTTTGCTGTTAGCCCCTCTCCCTCTTTTTGAGACAGGGCCTCATGATGTAGATCTGGCTGACCTGGAACTCTGTCTCCTGAATACTGGGATTAGAGGTATGTATCACCAAGTTAAGCTCAGCCAGTATCACATTCTTAAATTGCAATAAAACTTCAAGGTAGGCAGATCTCTGTCTAAAGCTTTTTACTGTCTTTCAGGGGGTGTTGCTCTGTGTGTGTGTGTGTGGGGGGGGTGGTCAAGAAGGCTTGACTTCTTGGGGAAGACAGCAGCATTTCTGACTTTTGGTATCAATCATGGTCTAGGTATGGATTTAGAACTCCAGAACCTGTATCTGAAGAAGCTACTGATTGATGCATCATACAGAGTACTCTGAGAAGCAGATCTCTTTGGCTCGAAGCAACAAAACAAACCATTCTGACCACCAACAGTGACAACTTTCCTCCCACTTATATGGCTTAACTACTGGGAGGCTGAGTACTCAGCTCATGAGATGACTTAGTGCTACTTAAATCAACAGTTTTGTTTAGTTACATATGCCTTTGAAACAGTATTTAAACAAGAAGGGTGAAATAGTCAAGCAGACAGACATAGGCTCTACACAAATACTTAAAGCACTGCATATAGAGCTGAAGAATCAACTGGGATGATTAGCATTTCTGAGGCCTATGGTGGTCTGAATGAGAGTGGTCTCCAGTTTGGGGAACTGTTTGGGAAGGTGTAGCCTTGATGAAGGTGTGTCACTGGGGTGGGCTTTGAGATGTCAAAAGTCAGCACAGCACCATCCCAGTTAGCTCTCTCTGCCTCAGGCTTGTGGATCAAGATGTGGGCTCTTAGCTACTGCTCTAGTGCCATGCCTGCCTGTCTGCTGCCATGCTGTCTTCTGTTTTGTCTTCTAATTAATTAATTAATTTTATGCGCATTGGTGTTTTGCCTGCATATAAGTCTGTCTGAGAGTGTTGGAAATTGAACCCCGGTCCTCTGGAAGAGCAGCCAGTGCTCTTAACTGCTGAGCCATCTCTCCAGCCCCTTGTTCCATTTTTAAGACAGGGTTTCTCTGTGTAACAACCCTACCTGTCCTGGAATAAATTTCTTCTGTAAGTTACCTTGGTCATGGTGTCATGTTATCACAGCAATAGAAAGGTAACTAAGACAGAGCCCTAGCACAGCAAAGAAATGAAAGAAGAGACAAGAGGGAAGGCAGAGGCTCTGAGGGAGGACACGCAAAGAGGGTAGCTCTGCAATAGAAATGCCTCTCGTATCCTGTTTCACAAAGGGACAGTGAGCAGGTCAGGCTTTGCAGTCATGTGGTCTGCCGATCACTCCAGAGTACTGTGTGGTGTGGAAGCATCGGCAGGGTGCAGTGCAGTGCAGTATGGATGAGTTCCTATAGAATCTTATCTACACACATTGAGATCTGCATCCTGCTTCTTCCTATGCTATGGACTACTGAATCCACCCCACCCATACTTTTAGAAAGGCGCAATCTGAGCCATATCTTGCTCTTGTGATTTGAAATGTGGCCAATGTAAATAAAGACCCACATTTCTAAATTCATGAAATTTCAATCACTTTCAGTATCAATAGCCACATGTAGCAAGGGGCTGCGGAACTGAACAAGCATGTCTAACCTGTAATCAGGGGAGCTCTGTCCAATATAGAAAAATACAAACCCCATATATAACCTAGAACTCACTAGAAGTCACAGTCAAAAAAGATCAAAGGTGCTAGGTGGTGGTGGTACACACCTTTGATTCCAGCACTCAGGAGGCAGAGGCAGCAGCTTTTTGAGTTTGAGGCCAGCCTGGTCTATAGAGCAAGTTCCAGGACAGCCTGGAACATACAGAGAAATCCTGTTTCAACAAAACAAAACAAAACGAGATCAAAGAAGGCTACACATGATGACCTCTAGGAGTTCCAGGACAGCCAGGTATGATACATAATGAGATACTGTTTCAAAAGGAAAAAGAAAAAAAGTCAAAGGAACAAGTGAGATTTGACTTGCTGTGTCAAATAACTCACTAAGTTAAACACATTCTATAAGGTGAAGCATGCCTCTTATCCTAAACTTGAAATGGAAAGGCAGAAGGATTAGAAGGCCCAAACCAGCCTCTGCTGTGGAGTTAGTTTGAGGCCAGCACAGACTACGAGACTTGGTCTCAAAACAAAATAATAATAAAAGATTACTCATAAGATATTTTATATTCTTTTTATATTTATTTTTAATTTTAAGTACATGGGTGTTTTGCATCCATGTACACTTGTGCATCAAATGTTTGACTGGTGCCCATGAAGGTCAGAAAAGGGCATCAGATTCTCTGGAACTGGAGTTCAGATAGCTGTGAGCTGCCACATGGGTGCTGGGAACAGAACCTAGGTTACCTGGAAGAGTAGCCAGTGCTCTTAATCCCAAGCCATCTATCTAGTCCTATTTAACACTCTTTATAAACACTAAGATTCTGCACATGATGCATACAGCAAATTATACTTGGGCTCATGGCTCTTCCACAATTCAGGAGCTGGTCACCTGTGCTAAGGCTTACTGAGAAACAAGGCAGCTTATGCAATAACTTGAACGCAGTAGAAAAACTGGAATCAGGAGATGAGTTCCAGGCCAAGAGGAAACAGTCAGACAAATATAAGATGTGGAAGTTTAGAAAATGCACCTAGGATTTTGAATTTGGAAGGACAACACTATGAAAAGAAGCTTAGATATTCTAGAGAAAAGGACAGCTAAGAGATACAACCCAACACAACACAGGAACCCAAACAGAAATTACCCTGGAAAACAAAATATTCATCTTTGACCCAGGAAATGTGTCTATGTTCTAAATGTTAGCATATCACAAAAGTCTGAAACTTTCTCAATCATAACAGACTTTACAACTGCACCGGAGAATACCATATCTGTGGCCCTGCAAGTGATTCACGGGAGACACATCAAGAACCACAGAGAAAACAGAAAAGGCACATGTGTGTCTCCACACTAGTTTTTCAGCTTCATATGTATCTAGAAACTTTTGCACAAAAAGCCAGTTTTATCTTGATGGTTCTTAAAATACCAGGCAGGCTATACCATCATTACCTGAATAATTTCCCCATCCTCTTGTTTTTAAGACAAAGTCTGTTGTGTAGACCAGGCTGGCTTGTAGCTCTTGATCTTTCTGCCTTTACCTCTCAAATGGTGGAATCACAGGTGTATTCTTGTCTCCCAGCTCATGAGGTCTTGGATACTAAACCCAGGACTTCATGCATGCTAGTCAAGGTTTAAACTCACTGAGGTATGTCCTCAGACCCTCAAAGAATGTTTTTAAAGAAAATCTTGAGTTCTGAACGTCAGTATCAGATCAAAAGATTCTACTCTAAACAGCTTTACTGTGTGCCAGGTTTACGAACTCCCAAGTTAAATCTTACATCACAGGTGTTCTGGTCACCAAGCTGAAGGAGAATCACCATACTTACTTGTTGGAGCAGGTGTCATACAATCCCACTTTTCCGTCATCAGTTCCGAAGGCCAAGCAGCCTTCCTTGTTAGGGTGCCAGCATAACTACAAGAGAAGTTTCCAGACAAGAGTGAGACAAATGCACAGAAAGGAGTCCGCATGCAGTTCTGACTGTTTCACAGGAAACTTTCTTGCTCTTCATTTAATTCTCATTGTTTAAATAAGAAAAAAGATTAAAACAAGATTAAGGACCAGTAAGGGCTCGGTAAGTAAAAGCACTGGCCTCCAAGTCTTCACCACCTGAGTTCAGCCTCCCAAGGCTCACGTCATGAAAGAACTAACCCCATCATGTTATCCTCTGACTTACACGAACACACACACACACACACACACACACACACACACACACACACACACAAATGTAGTAAGAAAAAGCAAAACAAAGTTAAAAATCACTGCACTCTCACCATATAACACAACCCAGGACCAATTCCACATGCCGCAAACATTTAAGCGATGAGCACAGCACTCTGTGAACCAAGGAAAGATTCTAAAACATTTATTTTAGAGCCTAGACAATAAGAAGTTCATGTTTAATCACAAGTATCTTTAAACATCCTTTGATTTCCAAGAGAATTCACACAAAATGAACAGTGTCTAAAAAGAATCTAAAAAATCTCCAAAAAGCCCCCTTACCGCAGTGACCTTGGATTTGACTCCTTGCCAGAAGTTTTTCACATCATAGTTGTTCTTTATGGAAAGTGTATTCCACACACGGATCATGCCATCTCCAACACCTATGGCCAGGCAGCCCACGTCCACAGGAGAAAAAGCCAGGCTGTAGGCAAAACCTCCAAGAGAAGGCAATGTCCAGCAGCAATCCAGGGTGGCCATGTCCCAACATTTTACCTGAAGAGTAAAGGTTAGGAAAGGAAAGAAATGGGGTTAAGAACTAAACATTTCCAATGGGATAGGTGACACTAAAAGAATTTAATTTTTCCAGAGGGAACTGGAAGAAGCTTGCTTATGAGGAAAGAAATCTGCAATATATCACAAAGCTCAGAGTGATTGGGGAGCATGTTCATTCCCAGGAATGTCCAGTGAATTCAGCATCCTGCAATTCAATCTGGTAATGGTGAATGCAGGCTTGTCATCTCCCCAGGTTACAGCACTGCTAACCATCTCTCTTACAACTCTGGGAGGATGTGCATGGCCTCCACAAGGAATATCAAGAGCTGCTGCCTGACAAGCCATGCACTTCATACTTGGAGGGGCTGCAGGAGAAAAATGAAGCCCAAATCAGGGGTTAGGGTCACGGCTTAGTTGGTAGAGAATCTGCCATGAATGAATGCCGTGGCTCCAAACCCCAGAATCACTCAATGAGGTGCGGTGGCTCACACCTGTAACTTCAGCACTTGAAAGGTAGAGGCAAAAGGATCAGAAGTTCAAAGTCATGGGGAATACAAAGCCAGTCCAGGCTAGAGACCTGTCTCCAAAAAAGTGTCTACAGTAGCTTCTGGCAGTCCCTGCTGCCGCTGTATCCAGGGCACCTGCTAGCAGGGACTCTGAACTGAAAGGCAGGGATGTGTGTGAGGGCTGGCACCTTCCAGATCCACCCCGTGACACACTGAACGAAGGCAGAAACCAGTTCTTACATCTCTGTCCATGGATGTGGACAGTAGCAGCTGCTTGCCATCTTCAGTCTTCAGAGGACACAAATTGAACACGATTCTGGAATGATTCTGCCCTTCCGCTGAGGTGCTAAAGAGTGTGTACTTCCGTCTCCATGACTGGGTGAGGTCCCATAGCAGCAGCTCCCCTCTGACGAATAAGAGCACACCTCTCACCAGCTAGCCAGACTGGGCTGTCTAGCCAGGTCTGGAATCTCAGTGGTAGAAGAATTCACTAAATGCCCCACCTTGGTAACTTAAAAGTCCAAAAGACTAGTATGGTCAAGAGAAACTAAACCCTCTTCTCAGCTCAGCAGGCAGGAAGCAGAATGGTACACTCTATCACAAAAGAGTGAATCCGCTATGGGGAATACAATTCCAGAATCAGTGGGCTGATCAGTTTCTGACAGAACTTAAAACCAGCTTAAACTATCAGTCCCATCTGCTGGACCTGCTTCATTGCTGCCGTGCACCATCCCACCCCACCCCCATGGCCTACACTTTCTGTTTCACAAACTTATTGTACACCCAAATAGAGTTGTTTTTTTTGAGGTAGGTATGATAGTATACATCTTTTTGAACTCAGTTATTGGGAAAGCTGGGGCAGGAGGATCACAAGTTCAAAGCCAGCTCAACTACATAGTGAGAACTTTTAAAAATTAAACAAGGGCCAGATGGGGGAGCACACACCCTTGATGCACTTGGGAGGCAGAGGCAGAGGCAGGTGGACTTCTGTAAGTTTGAGACCATCCTGATCTATATAGAGAGTTCCAGGCTAGCCACGATTAGTGAGACCCTTTTCCAGACAAACAAACATAGACAAAGAGGTTGGTGATGTGGCAGTGGATAAAGTGCCCCCAAGCCTGACTTGAGTCCTATCTCTGGACTCTACCATCAAAGTTGTCCCCTTAAAATTACACCCATGCCATAGCATGCACATGCAAACACACAATAAATAAGCAACCCTTTAAAAATATTTAAAACAAAGCAAGGAAACAGCAACACATATACCACCTTTACTTTTACTTTTACCAACAGGAAGAAAAGGGCCGTGCTTCTGGAAGGTCGCAGAGGGAAGGACACTAGTGCACTTTTCTTCTTGAGACTGGAGTCAATGTACAGGACTATCTTTTTAATTTTTTTTTTAAAGATAGAGTCTTGCTATGTATCCCAGGCTAGCCCAAAGATCCTTTTGCCTCAGTCTCTGAAGGCTAGTTATTTCAGGCATGGGCCACCTGTACTATTTAAAGACAATTCTCTTCATACTTAAGTTTTAATTTATAAAAGTCAAACAATCTGCTTTTTGGAAGTCAGGAGGCAGGTGTGGTTAACATTCTGGGCAATTTGTATGTCTTATTTAAAAGCAGAGAACTGACCTATGATATTTTCTCAGTGTCTTTGGCAACTAGGGACTGCTTGACACTGCGATATACATATTTAGTCTTTGCTCCTTCCTGGCACGTAACTCTCTGAAGCAGTATCTTTTTGCTCATTAAGCTGGTATCTGAGCCTCCAGGCAGCTTCAAGATTCGGACTGGACACTTAGCAGATCCAAGCAGAATAGAGGTAACTTTTAGTCCCAGTTCAATCTTCGGAAGGGGGAGGGATAAGATAAGCTGGTCTCAGACAGCCACGGACTTCATGAATCACATGTATGTAACGAAGATTCCATAAAACCCAAAAAAGGAATGAAAGGCCTTCTCTCTCCCACATGCTGCCCTGTGCATCTCAGCTGTACCTCTGAATTACCTACAAACAGGTGAGTTTTTATGAGAGACTGGCTCATAAGCTGAGCTGGCCAATAGGATGGGATTGTGGGAACCCTGGTTTACAGATCAGCTCAGGTCAAAGCACCTAGGGTTTTCAACTAGCATGTATAAGTATAGAGCACCCCAGGAAGTCATGATTCTGTTAGTAAACAGCACAGGCCTCATGAATTTTCCCAGCTATCATTTTCATTTATTATGCCAAGATGGCTGGGCAAGGTGAGGCACCTAAGAGGCTGAGGCAGGAGAATCCTGAGCTCTAGGCCAATCTGTGCCATAAGTGAGATTCTGTCTTAAAAAAGATTGGCCTCGTGATGGTGGCACATGCTTTTAATCCCAACACTCAGAGGCAGAGGCAGGAGGATCTCTGTGAGTTCGAGGCCAGCCTGGTCTACAGAGTGAGTTCCAGGACAGCCAGAGTTACAACAGAGAAACCCTGTCTCAAAAAAAAAAAAGAGTAACAATGATTAACATAAACCTCGGTTGTTTCTTCATTTTCTGAACATAAAATAAACCTAGAAGTTTCCAAATTTGAAGAGGAAAATAGTATTTATTAAAAAGCATGACCCCAAGACTTACCCAAAACAACTGGATACCAGCTGTGTTGGCTGATTCTTGGGCCAATGAAGTGTCAACCAAAGACGTTCTTTAACTGTTGGGTCCACACCCCCTCCTCTTCTCTTCAGAAAGGGCAATTTCAAAACCATTATACCTGTAGAGTAGAAGAAAATCATTGAGCTCTCAAGACAGTGAAACAGTAACCCAAACTTCCCAGAAATCTTCAGTTCTATGGTCCACAAGTTGTTTGGTTAATTAATAGTAAAACCTGGGGGGCTGGAGTGATGATTCATTCAGTCGGTAAAGTGAGCTGACCTGAGCTCAGGCCCCCAACACCCATTAAAAAAAGAAAAGAAACTTGGTGCAGTGGCCTGCCGTTATCCCATTGCTGGAGCACAGACAGAGGCAGATTCCTGGAGCTTGCTGAGCCAGCTGCTACTCTACCTCATCAATGAGCTGCATGTTCAGTGAGATCCTATCTCAAAACACAAGGCTGTGACCACACACACACACACACACACACACACACACACACACACACGAAAAACTGAGGAAGACACCCAACATCACCTCCATACACATGTGCACAGCACCCACACAAACATGCACACACAGGAAAGGATATCTCCTTTTCTTATGAAAATATTACTAAGATCAATGTTAATAATAGTCTAGTCACATTTAGGCCAAACAAGCTTTTACAAGTTATCTTGGAAACTTGAAAAATTAAGAGTATCTTTGTCTGGGACAGGCTGGGAAGACAGCCTAGTTCACAAAGTGCTTGCTTGTCTTGCAAGCATTAAGATCCCAGAACCCATTAAAAAAACAAAAACAAACAAAAAACCAGGCAAGATAGCATATGCTTGTCCAAGTGCCAGGGAGGCAGAAGCAGGGCTCCCTGGTTAACCGGTTATCCAGTCACGTTTCCAAGTCACTGAGGACACTGAGGACACTGTGGACAGCCATCATGCTCAGGGATTCTCAGACAAGTGTCCTGGGACGGGAGGAGGGGGTTGTTTGGCTTAATTTGACAAAGTGATGGTCCTGGCAAGATGGCTCAGTAGGCAATTTGTCACACAAATCTGAGGACCTGAGTCTGATCCCCAGAACCCACATAAAGATGGGAGAAAAGAACTGACGCAAGCGCTGCCTCTGACCCTCACATGCACATACTCTCTACCCCACAGCAATAAACAAATTTGAAGACAATGTGAAAGCAAGCTTGTTTATGTGTACAATGCACATGCTGGGTCTGTATCATTTGCTCTGCATTCAACTTTAGGAGCTTCAATTCAGAGAGTTTTTCCATTCTTATGAATCAAGGAAAGCCTTCTATTCCTGTTTTTAAAGACCTTATTGTCAGCTGGATACCTGGGAGTTTGATACTAGCTTGGTCTACATAGCAAGCTCTAGGATAGCCTTGCTCTGTATGGTAGTCAGGGCTTCTTCAGCAAAGCAAGGGTCCTTGCCTTCTGGAAGGCACCAGAAATCAGACACAAAGGCCAGATGTGCAGAACAAAGACATCTAACAAGGCTACAAGGAGCAGCAACTTTTTGGTGAGTAACAGGTTTTAGACAGATGATATTCTTGGAACAAGATGAAATTAAAAAGTAGCTAATTCTACTGTAGCAGTACAGTACAGCAGTACAGTCTCTTTGTCACCAAAGAGACACCGTGACAGTATATAGAAAACCTGGCAAGTAAGTCTCAGTGATGGATTATCTAGATTAGTTTGGCCTCTGAGCATGTCTGTGGGGGACTCTCTTGACTGTCAACAGATATAGGAAAGCCTCGGCCACTACGGGATGTATCATTCCTTGGGTAAGCAGTCTCAGGTTGTACAAGAAAGCCAGCTGAACATAAGCCAGGGAGTGGGCCAGCATGTGGTATCCCTCAATTGGATGGTTTCTGCTTCAAGTTCCTGCCCTGACTTCTTCAATGATAGGCTGTAACCTATATGCTGAAATAAAACCTTTTCTCCCCTAAGTTACTTTTATCAGAGCAACAGAAAGGAAGCTAGAATAGCCCACAAATGGACAGCACTATTCCTGGGGTTTAGGTTCTGACTGCGTAAGAGAAAGCTGAGCAGTAGTTGTGCCTGTACCCCCCCCCCCTTGTCTTAACTGTGGATGTGACTAGCTCAAGTTCATTCTGACTTCTCTAAAACAATGGACTGACTGTAAGGGGTTGGAGAAAAAGGGCTCATCAGTTAAGAAGATGTGTTGCTCTTCTAGAAGAGCCAGGTTCTGTTCCAAGGACCCATATGGTGACCAAGAACAGTTTAGAACTCTAGTTCCTAGAGGACCCAATGTCTTCTTCTGGCCTCCATGAGCATATACATAGTACACAGACATATGTGTATGCAAAACACCCATATATATAAAATAAAAGCAAATCAATCTTTAAAAAACTAAAATGATGGAACATAACCTAGAATTAAACCGAATAAATTCTTACTCCCTTTCAAGTTGGTTTGTTGTGGTTATTTTAGCAACAAAAATTAAAGTAGGAGAAACACTAGGCATCAACCTTACCTCGACCTCGGGAGCAGCTCCAGATTCGAATGGTCTGATCCTTGCTTCCCGTGGCTAAGTAGCAGCCTTTTGTGATGGGGGTTTCTGCTATAAGCTTCCCATTGGGAATGTCAGGTTCTTCTAGGAAAGAGATGGTGATTTAATTTTAATCTACATTGAACATGCTTTAGTGATAAAAAAATTACTTCCTGTAGAGGAATATTTAATCTTTCAATCTGTCAGCATGGCTGCTCTAGGGTAGAAGGAATGTTGATACATACCTTTAATCCCAGTATTCAGAAGGCAGTGAGAGCACATGCCTTTAATCCACCCTCAAGTCAGAAGCAAAGATAGGAAGCAGAGCTCAGAAGGCATCAAGTGTCAGACAGGAAGTGACATTTGAGATGAGTCAGAGTGAAGACATGCTCAACTCTCAAAATATTAAAAGCAGGCTCTCAGCTCAGAGAGACAGAGTTCAGAGAGGCTGAGAGAGGATAAGACACAGAGAGAATGAAGTGATCTGACTGAGGATAAGGCAAAGAAGCAGAGAGGCTGACTAAGGCAGTATGGAACAGTGATAGCTCCATAAGACAAAGAGGCAAAGACAGGAGTCTAAGGCAGGGACAGAGAGGCAGTGTGGCAGAAGAAGTCATTATCAGAAGGGAAGAGTTAATCAATTTGAAGCTGAGCAGAGCAGTTGAGTGAGTCAGCCAGAGTCAGCCAAAGTCGTAAGAGTTCAGTCAGAAACAGTCAGCCAGCTCAGAAAGTCAGTTTGAACCAGTTAGCTTGGAGCCAGAACAGCAACTGAGTTGAGTTGAACCAGAAGAGTCAGTTCAGTACAGCTCTGAGTTCAGAAGGAGCTAGGCAGAGTGGCTCGGTCAACAGTAGGCCTCGGAGACTTAAATGTTTTAGGTTGTACAGAGGCTGAGGCTGAAGAGTAGATTGTATGGAGGCTGAAATGCTCTAGGGCTCCAGGACTACAACAGGGGATTGAATTAACCAAAGAATTAAAAAGTTCTTTGAACGTGAATCAACATCGACAGCTACAACTTCCAAAATTTGGCCACTCCTTTTCTAGTCTGATCTGTGAGGCTCAAATTTTAAGCATAATTCAGAAGTTGCAATTCTACACTTAGTTCTTTCAGCCTAAAGAGAACAGAACTCTCCTTTGATTATCTTACCTGAGTTTTCCTCTTGGTTTATGGATAAACAGTCTTCACCAGACAGAGGACACCAGGCTATGGAGTGGATTTCATCATCATGGCCTCGAAGCCTGTGAATAACTTCTCCTTTTTTACTGATGTCAATGATAACCACTATGCCATCCTTGTAGCTGAAAAATAAGTCAGAAATATTGCAGGGGTGCATAGTCACACTACTAAGCCTCTCATCTTTCTGAGTTCTAACTCATGCAGCATAACTTCCTCCTTTTTTCCTTTCTGTCTCTTCAGATACCAACTGGACTCCTATGTATGCTTGCCCTGAGACACTAGACATCCTGCACTTTTTCTCTGAAGAATCCCTTCCCACTGTGCCCTGCCTCCTTTACAGCTGTTACAGAGGAGCTACATCCTTAGCTTTACAAATGATACTACTTTCCAACTACAAATTTAACAAGAATTGTTACACTGTACCCTAGAGCTATATTTGTTTGAAGGGTTATTCTATGAAGTCAGAAGAAACTGAGAAATTCTAATAGTTTTCTAAAAAGTGGATTATTTTGGACACATTAAAAAGTATGTAATAGGGCTGGAGAGATGGCTCAGTGGTTAAAAGCACTGACTGTTCTTCCCAGAGGTCCTGAGCTCAATTCCCAGCAACCACATGGTGGCTCACAATCATCTATAATGAGATCTGATGCCCTTTTCTGGCATGCAGGTGTACATGCAGAGTATTCATACATGATTAATAAATGGGTGTGTATGTGTGTGTGAAAAATTATTATTATTTTTTTCTGAATCAGGGTTTCTCTGTTGTAACTCTGACTGTCCTGGAACTCTGTAGACCAAACTGACCAATCCACCTGCCTCTGATTCCCTGCCAAACACAAACACAACAGTCAGTCAAGTACTGGGATTAAAGGTATGTGACACCACCCAGCTCAAAAAAGAAATTCTTAAAAAAAAAAAAAAGTATCTACTAAAGGCTGGCGAGACAGCTCAGCAGGCCCTTGTCTGGTCTTCTAGGGCACTGTACACACTCCGTACACAGACACATATGCAGGCAAAAATATCCATACACATTAAAAATAACAATGATAAAATAAAAAACATCAAACAAAAAAACCCTTAAGGTATCTATTACTTAAGAAAACACCATCACCACCCAAAAAGCTGATACCTACCTACCTCTACCAAATTTCTGCTTTGCTTTCCTAGAGGTAAGCTACCATTTCTGATTTGTAATCTACCATCCCTGGCCTTTCTTTATAAATATTCCCAAATAAGACACAAAATTATTTTGTACACCCAAAAGCTTCATAAATGGTGTCCCAAGCTGGCTTTGTCTGTGCAGCTTGTGATGCACACATTGGGATACATGTATCCCTAGCTCAGGTACATGGAGACAGAGCCTAAGCAGACTTCTAACACCCAAGTCAGCATAAGTGAGCCAAGAGAGAAAGAAGGCACTCTTAATATCTGGAGGATGCCTGGAAAAGCTAGATAGGAAGAGGAAAGAAAACATGACATCATGGAAAGAGGGCTAGTCGAGAAAAGTATGGATCTAGAGATCACAGGAACACATGACACCCAGGGCTGCAGGCTCCCTCTAAGGATTGAGGCCCAGAAGGCAAGGAGAATGAAAAGCAGGACCATAAATTAAACTAAACCAACAACAGACAGTCCAGTACTTGGTACTCACCCAATGGCTACTAAATCTTCATGATGAGGTGAACAAGTAAGACAGAAAATCGTCCTGGGTTCCGTGAAAAGGTGCTGGCTGTCATTTCTGTTAAGCCAGTAACAGAAAACAACTCCTTTTTCATCCCCAGAGACTATTAAGTCCTTAACTGTCGGAGACCAATGCAATGCTGATATTGTGTGCTTCAAACAAAGCAAAACCAGATGAGTCTCATTTGTTAATGTTGTATTTTAAACCAACCTAATTTTAGGCACATTACTGGTGCTTAAGAAATACACAGGGCAGTGGTGGCACACCCCTTTAATCTCAGCACTCGGAAGATGGGGATCTCTGAGTTCGAGGCCAGCCTGGTCTATAGAGTGAGTTCCAGGACAGCCACAGCCACACAAAGAAACCTTGTCTTAAAAAACAAAATAAAAAGGCTAGGACTACCTGTATAACAATATATTAAATCTAAGTTATAGCTTTTTGTGTGTTTTTGAGACACAGTCTCACTTTGTAGCCCAGACCCACCTATAAATCAGGGTAATCCTCCTGCCTCAGTCTCCTGAGTACTAGGATTACAGCCGTGTACCACCATGTGTAGTTTTCTGGTGCCTGTCTAGTCTGTCTGTTGGTCTGTCTCTCTGTCTCTCTCTCTCTTGCACACACACATACACAGTTACATATATATGTATATATAAAAATTATATAAAGATTTACCTCTATTTATGCATGTGTATGTGGAGGCCGGAAGAGGGCACTGGATTCCCTGGAGCTGGAGTGGGTTATGAGCCACCCAACATGGGAGATGGGAACACAACTTGGATCCTTTGGGAGAGTAGGAAGCACTCTTAACCACTGAACCATCTCTCCAGCTCCCAAGTTTTTATTTATTTATTGTGCTGGGGCAGCATGTGCCATAGCTGATCGTGTGAAAGTCAGAAGACTACTCCATGGAATCAGTTCTCTCCAATTTTTATGTGGGCTCCAGAGATTCAACTACTCAGTGTGGCTGGAGAGATGGCTCAGTGGTTAAAAGCACTTATTGCTTTTCCGGAGCTTTGGTTCCCAGCACCCACATGGTGGCCAACAACCATAAGTAACTTCAGTTTTTACCTCTCACCACCAGACACCAGGCACGCATGCAAAATATTCATACACATATAAAATAAAATTAAAACACAATGAAACAAAATGAAAAAAAATTCAAAACTGAGGTCATCAGGCTTAAATGCCAAACACTTTGACCTGGAAAGCCATCTTATCAGCCCTGATGTTTATTTTATATGAACCTATTGACTATGTTAGACTCTGTAGGCCACGCTGTCTGTTCTTCAACTCTGTTGTATCGTGAAAGCAGCCACAGATAAGATTTAGTCACTAGGGGCTAGAGAGATGGCTTAGTGGTTAAGGAATTAGCTGCTCTTCCAGAGGTCCTGGGTTTGGTTCCCAAAATTCACATGGTGGCTTGGAACTGTCTATAACGGGATCAGAATGTCCTCTTCTGGTGTGCAAATGTATATGTAGAAAAACTACCTGTATACACAAAAGACTTAGTGACTAGATGTAGCCACACTTTAATATTACTTTCATATATAGGTAGCACAGTCAACTCATGGTTTCTCTCTCTCTTCTTTTTCCTTTCTTTCTTGCTTTCTTTTCTTTTTTTCTTTTGAGACAGGATCTCCTGTAGCCCAAGCTGGCTTTGAACTCCTGATCTTTCTGCCTTTCTTTTCCTAAGTGCTAGGATTATAGGCATGCTCTAGGGACTGAACCCAAGGCTTTGTGTATGCTAGGTAAGCATTCTAGTGACTGAGTTACATCCCCTACCCTAAACTCAGCTTTCTAAACAAAATATGCATCTAAAAAAGTTTTGAGAGACCTTCCAACATATCTAACTAATGAATACAATGAACACATTCCTTCCCATGGATGAGACACATTAAGACATCCCGAGGACACAGGACACATGTTACCTGATGGAGTGCGTGCTCTGTCACCACCGCCTTGGTCTCTACATCCCAAATTTTCACAGTACCATCATCTGAGCTCGTGGCACAGAGGTTGTATTGTCCAGGGTGATGAGAAAATGTGAAGCCAGATACTCTTTCAGTGTGTCCCACCAACTCTCCTACAACTGCAAGTAAAACCAGGCTCGGTTAACTCAACCACTATGGAGACAATCAGACTGCTGTTGGATGAACAGATGAACGAGAGTCACTTAACCCACGTGGAACAAAAACATCCAGACTCACAACAGAAATACCAGGTGTCAGTGGTGCCTGGATCCAGGGACTTCACACAGGTTCATTTTCTTTGACCCTCAGTATTCTCATCAATAAAGCAATGTTTATGTTCTTTGTTGGGCTAAGTTCACAGGCTGGGGATCAGTCCTAGCCACCGGTGAATGTGAAAGCCCGTTTTATTTAAACTTGCCACAAATCATAAAGAATAGAATAGGCTGGTATTTCACAACGCAAGGTGTAATCAAACCTTGGTTTTTGTTTGTTTCATTTTCTTTTGAGGCAGGATCTTGCTATGGAGCCCTGGTTGGTCTGGAACTCACTTTATGTAGCTGGCTTTAAACGCGCGGCAAGCCTCCTGCCACAGCTTTCGGAGTAGCTGCGATCAGACAAGCATCACTGCGTCCGGCGCAAATTCAGACACACCCCATTCATCCTACAGTAATCAGCATTCCGTAATTCCCCAGCGGAAGCACCGAACTGAGAACAGCCCCCAACCGGGGGGTGTCCCAGAGGCCGGTGGGGCCTTGGCTAGGGCGGAAGGCCAGGAGCGCGGTAAACGCCAGGTCTAGCCTGGGCCAGCCCCTCCGAGCGCAATGGGCCCACGTGCGCGCGTGGTCCGAGCCGGAGACCTACAGACCCCGAAAGCGCAGCGGGGAGGCTTGCGCCGGCCTGTGGGGGGCTTACCTCGAAACGGGGGAGCCCCTGGGCTCGCGCCCGCGCCCGGGCCCACGCGGACGAGGAAGACGGAGGTCCGCGCAGCGAAGCCAAAGATGCCTCCGGGCGCCGCGTCGCTGCAGCGCCCGCAGTACCAGTTGGGGGACGGCGGCAGCGTCCGCGGCTCCGGTTTCATCTCCGCGGCCGCCGAGGCTCAGCCGAGCCGCTCCGGTACGGTGGTTCGCAACCGCGGCGTGTAGCGGGAGGGGGCGGGACCCAGTTGAACCCCGCCCCTAAAGGCGGGCACTACGGAGCGCGCTGAGGTCCAAGCTGCGCCGCGCGCTCTCGCGTGCCATGTGAGACTGAATTCTGGCCGCGAGGTTAGGCATTTTCTTTAATTAAGGGATTAAACCCGTGGAACCCGCTAACCAGCCACTGCGGTTTAGTCTTCAGGGCAGTTCAGTATCCCAATCCAATATTTTTTTTTTAACGCGTACTTTCCCAGTTTTGGGAGATGTTTTAAAGACAGTTGCAAGGATGTAATGAATTAAATACTGAAAGAATGAATCGGAGCTCCCGCGTAAATCCCCTCACTCGGTAAGCTGAGGCAGGAGGATTGCCGCGAGCTCCAGACCAGTCAGCCTGGGCTATAGTGTGAGATCCTGTCAAAATAAATAAAAGGAATCAGGAATCAGAAAGGGCAGGAAGAATTTTTGCAGTTGGGTAGGAATTCTGACTCCGAGTTCTTGGTATTCAAAGATTAAAGAGCAGAGATTTGACGTGCCTCCTGCTTGATGGAATACCAATGCTATGAAGAGAACTGTGTTAGTGTGGAGGAAAAGAGAATCCGAGTCTCTTTTCAACTCGAACACAAGTGACATGTTCAGATTCTTGTGTTCTTCTGTATTGCTGTTTGCTGTTCCCGAATGCAGTATATGAAAACTTGCAATGTCTATCATCAATGGAGAGGTTTTACATATGCTAGCCTGGCCTAAGAGCAATTGGGAGGCAACCGGCCCCACCCTGATCGCTAGTTTTGCCAGTGGCTCGGGTCAAATGTCTCAGATGTTTGTCGCTTGAGTATTGGAACTTGTTTTGTAGACCAGACTGGCCTTCAGCTGAAAAATACCACCTGCCTCTGCCCTCCTGAATGCCGGGGTTAGAAAGGTGTGGGCCACCATTCCGGGAAGTTTGGTTTTTGAAAGTTTTCTCAGTAATGTTCACAAACTTATGTAAGAAGAGTAATCTTTCTTTTTCTCTCTCTTTCTTCCTTTCTTTCGAGATAGGGTCTCGCTATGTAGCTCTGGACGGCCTGGAATTTGCAGCTCAGGGTGACCTTGAAGTTGTGGGGTCTTCCTGCTCTAGTCTCTCATAAGCTGGGATTACGAACATGTGCCACCACGTCAGGTTTCATTTTCTTTGAGACAGAATCTGGCTTGTGTATCACAGTGTGTCCTTGTACTCAGGATTCTTTAACACCAGCCTTCCACGAGCTGACGTTACAACCATTTTCGACAAGAACACCGAGGCCCACTGGGGATGCGGTTCCCCTGCTCTTTTCAGGCTGTTTTATGAGACCACAGTTTTCCTGAATCCCGGTGAATTTCCAGAAATCCATTGATTTTTCGGTCTTTATGATGTCATTTACTTTTAAAGCAAGGTAGGTCTGACCTGACTTTATGCATGGACCACGCGTTCTGGGTCTCCGTGACAATACATTCAGAATTTCCGGGTCCGGACAGCTGGCCTCGGACTGCGCATGCGTGCCACCAGTCTGCGGTTGAACTCCGGGGCTTCCGTAGAGTCAGACATGGCGGCCGCCGTGCTACGTGAGTTAGGTAAGGCTTATAAGGCTTTCTTAGAATTTGAGGAGTCCGAGGGAGACAGTGAGACTCAGAGTTGACAGCTCCTATTCATGTTGCAGGTGCACTGTGCGTACCTAACGCGAGGATCTGGGCAACGCAGGCGCTGCGGTAAGTCTCCTTCCACCGACCGCTAGCGGCCCGGGCCGCGCCTCGTCTGCAACCCTCGCAGGGCGCCGGGTGCCGGGCTGTGCTTTAGGCCTCGGGTGGAGGGCCGCACGCCCCAGGCTGTGCTGTGCAACCCTGGGAGGACTGTTGTCCCCGAGAGCTCCGCACAGTGTTTTCTGAACAGCCTCTCCCTATTCTCGGGCTACGATTCGACTCTTGCACGTCTTGTGGTATACGAGCAAACATTCCGTTTTTCCTGTCTAGTTACTTAGTGGCCAAGGACTGTTTGGAGACTTTAGGTTTGCTTGACATTGTGCTGAACGCGCTCTTGGTGGTGTCTCTCAAGGCTTCTGGGATTTTGAACCTTTTGCTCTGCAGAGCATTCTGCAGCTTCTCGAGAAGAGCTTTTGTTTGTTTGTTTGTTTGTTTGAGTCTCTCTACATAGGTCACACTGGCCTCCGCCTCCCAGTCATAGGCTGGGATCCCAGACCATGCAACATCATGCCAGGAGACAAATGTTCTTGTTTAGACATGTTGTTGAGTTAGCATTGGCGTGGAGCCAGAGGGTACTTGGGAAGTTTTGATTGAATATATAAAACTTGTAAATTAATTGCTTCGTTTGGAGTAATATTTTCATTTAATTTAATTATGGTAGTTTGATATTTGCTTGATTCAGTTGAAGACCCATTTGAGTCTTGAGAATAGTGTAAGTATTCATAAAACTTTGCCATTATTAATTCATGGCATACTTAATTTATCAAGCATTATATTTAATTTGCCAAATCTGTATGGAGGATTTGAGAAATGCAAGGCACTGCTGCATGACAGGATGTCAGAAGATACGCACCTCATTCTGAAGAAATCTTTATTAGCTTGTCATAGTGGATTATTAGAAGGATTGAAGTCAGAGCTGAGCAGTTCATGGTTCTGGTGAGTGATGAAATTAGAAAAAAGTTAGAAGCTTTAGAGATACAGTCACATTTGACTCTCTCATGCATATGAAAACCAAGGCCCAAGGAAGTGACAGCATACCCACTGATTTTTAACTGTGTGGAAATGTGAAGTTGAGTACTGTAAGATCTACAGACCACAGGCATATTTGGAGAGGAAGGAGGACAGATAACTGTTCAGTGGACCTCACTTTCAATAATATTGGCCATCAGTGCTGTGCTGTGTTAGATGCTGCAGGTTGTGATTTATTAATTAGTCATCCAACAGCAGAATGATATTCATTTTACTCTCACAATACACATACTTACATATGAAATTTATGGAGAGTCCTACGTATCAGGTTAAACATTTTACTAGCAGTATCTCATATGTGCTCTTTCATTATGGCTTTAAATATGTTTGATAAGTTTAACTCTCTGAAGGTATTACCTTTACTAATGCTGTGTTGTCCCATTTTGACTTGTGGGATTGTCCATAGGTGGCTCCTAAATCCCTTTCATGTGCTCTGGTGGTCTGTGGCTAGCTTGCTTGGGCTATGATCTGGCATACTATTTGTTGCCTGTCTTGTACTTTCTGCTTAGGATCTGTAACTAGCCATTTCCTCCAGAAGTTTGGTTCTTTTCAGTAAGAAGTGATATTTCAAGGACAAGATTTGGTGACTAGGACGCTCTTTGCCTCCAGGTGTGTCACAGTTTCTAGGTGTCATTTAGTATAGGAATTTTCCTTTTTTAAAAAAGATCTATTTATTTTATTTATGAGTGCTCTGACTGCATGTACACCTGCAGACCAGAAGAAGGCATCTGATCCCATTATAGATGATTGTGAGCCACCATGTGGTTGCTGGGAATTGAACTCAGGACCTCTGGAAGAGCAGACAGTGCTCTTAACTGCTGAGCCATTTCTCTAGCCCCTCCCTCCCCCCCCCCTTTTTTTTTTCTTCAAGACAGGGCTTCTCTGTTGCAACTCTGCCTGTCCTGGAACTCACTCTGTAGACCAAGCTCCAGAGATCCATCTAGCTCTGCCTCCCAAGTGCTGGGATCAAAGGTGTGTGCTTCTACTGCCCACCTAGGAATTTTCAACCCTCTTCTCACATAGGTGTCTGCTGGCTTACACACCAAGAATCTCAGCTGTCATTGACACTGTTAAAAAAAAAAAAAAAAACAATATTGGATAAAAGATAGAAAGATACAATCATGGGGGCTAGTGGTTAAAGCACTGGTTGCTGTCCAAAGGACCTGGGTCCAATTCCAAGCACAACATGTTGGCTAACAACTGTCTGTAACTCTTCTGGTACAGACATACATGAAGGCAAAATACCCACATACATACAATAAAAGTAACTTTTAAAAATATATAAATAGTAAACTGAGCTTGGTGGAGCATGCCTTTAATCCCAGCACTCAGGAGACAGAGGCAGGTGGATGTCTGTGAGTTTGAGGCCAGCCTGGTCTGTAGAGTGCTCTAGGACAGCCAGGACTACATAGAGAGACCCTATCTTTAAAAAAATCCACACACAAAAAGTTAATATATATAAATAATAAACTCATTTTTCTTACTTCAGCAAAGGATTTAAGCTGATGGAGAACATGAGCATCCTTGTTATAGAAGGGGTTCCACGTGCTGCTCAGGCACAGAAAGAGAGTTGGAACTTGGTGAGGTGATGGAAGAGAAATAATCCGAGAGGCTACTGCTGTAGTTCTGGAAGACAGCAGTCCTGAGCTAGGGTGGTAGCGGTAGGGATGGAGACGAGCCCAAGCATCTGAGAGACAGTTCTTGGAGCATCTATAAGACCTGGTGACTGGCTCTGGCAGGGAAGTTGAAGATGCACTGCAGGACACTGCTATCCAAGAAGGGTTATTTAGTGATGTGGAGGAGCGGCTGCTACTGGGGAGGACAGGTGGAAGAATGGACATGGAGGCCATGGAATAGTGAATTTAAGGTCTTCATTGTCAAGTCCCAGTCTATTAATCAGCATTAACAGAAGTGTTTTTCACCCCAGTTACCATTCTGATGGTTTTCACACTTGACATTCACTGATTGTCAGACCTCTCCTGTTCTCAGTTCTGTCCCTTTGCACAGGTGATAAAAGGCCTTTGGCATCTGTGGCAGTCCATATCTTCATCTTCTGAATCTTATTGAAGAGTTATCTCTCTGGGTTTGGTGGCATGCACCTTTAATCCCAGCACTTGGAAGGCAGAAGTAGGCAGATCTCTGTGAGTTCGAGGCCAGCTTGGTCTACATAGTAAATTCTAGGACAGCCAGAGCTACATAGTGAGACCTTGTCTCAAATCTCCCCACACCAAAAAGAAAGTTACCTGAAGCCACTCTGAAGTCTTCTGCTGTCTTTCCTGTGCTTTAGTGTTATATTGTCTTCTAGTTTCATTCATTTGTCTTGTGTACTCAGCAAAGGTGGGTGACAACACAGGTCAGACGAGGAGTAAGTCCGCTGTAATCTTCTTTTAGTCTTTTTAGGACTAAACTCACTTACCATAGAGAGCACTCACGGGAAAAGACCGTAGGTTAATTCCCGCTCACCATTTGACTTACATGAATTTCTAGCTCTGTGGTGTCTAGGTAAAGCATTCTCTGTTAATGAGCTTCTAGTTGTGAGCCTGAAGTTGTCCAAATGGTGGTGATGTGGCTCCCGAACCTGCAGGAAAAGTCCCAAGTTTCTATCATCTTACAGGCTTCTTTCCTTTCAGAGTTTTACCCCAATCATGTGTCCACACAAGTGCTTCTCTTGACATTTCTCGAAGATGGGAGAAGAAGAATAAGACTGTTTACCCACCACAACTGCCTGGCGAACCTCGGAGACCAGCGGTAAGTTTATAGGTAGAAGTAATCTCTTAATTTTGCCCCTCTCTCCTCCACCATTTTGAGCCAGGTCTTATGCAGTATAGGCTGGTATTGCATTCAACACTTGGCCTCCCAAGTGCTGGGATTGAAGGTGTGGGCCACATGCCCTGCCTGACCAGTACTTGTGTTCTGATGTGTTCAGCAGTGAGTTTTTTGTTCCATGTTAAAGGGAAGTTGTCCAATAATTTATATGTTCTAATTAACTTACCTAACCATACCAGATTTGCCTCTGTATCATGGGTTACCAGAGCCCTGCTTATTTGCTTGCTTTCAGTCAACCCAGAACTGACCTAAGGGCTTGAGATGCTGGTTTTTGACTTCATGAGGCTTGTTGGAGACTTTTTTTTTTATTAATTATTATTGTTGTTGTTATTATTATTATTTTGACTTTTTTTGAGAGAGAATCTATGTAGTCCTGGTTATTCTAGAACTCAATATGTAGACCAGGCTGGTCTTGAACTCATAGAGATCTGCCTGCCTCTTCATCCTGAGTGCTGAGATTAAGTTATGAACCACCATGCCAGCTGATAAATTATTGATAGTGAAGCATAATGAGTTGGCAAGGGTTGCTTAATCACCATGTATTTGAATGTGTCACAATTACTGTTTTGGTTATTTTTGTAATATACAAACCTTTGAACCTCAGGTTTGTATTTAATCATTGGATGCCTATCTAAGATTTATCTTATTTTTAGCTACTCAGTGATAAAATTACTGTCTTACATACTTCAGACTGTCAGAGATTATTCTAGTCTGAGATATAAAGCAACTTCCAGCTTGAAGTGAATTTGTGGTGGCTAAAGGTTTAGGAGCTGCAGTGAGCACTACCACATCTAGTCTGTGCAATGCTGGAGCTCACGCCCAGGGCTGGGCAAACACTCCAACAACTGAGCCACAGCTCCAGACATCTAACGGAAAAAAATTAGTTAAAAATATTTTTTAAATAATTTAAGTGGTAGTAGGGCTACTAGTGGGCAGAAGGTGGACTTTGGAGTCTGAGAGGGACCGGGGAGGCACCCGTGCTGCACTTGGATTCTTCCCCAGCCTGGCTTCTCACTCTGCTCACAGGCTTTCAGGTCTTGAGCAAACCACTTGGTTTATCAGTTTCAATTTATAAAAGGATTATAAAATGGTTCCTGTCTCAACTCAGCTCACTAAAAGGTACCTTGTGAACTGTGAATTGTTCAATAACTACTTGGTTAAAAATCATAGTTTCTGTTTCTTCCTTTCTAATCTTTTAACATAATGAGACTTTGAAAAACAAATTCTGTGTAAAAAGAAGAGTCTCTAGGGTCTTCAGTATTGTATTTTCTGTGACAGCGTTGCCATTGAGCATAGAATATGGGAACTAATAGCTGTGTCATTGTCACTTTGTCTGCTACATGTTTTTCTTCTTTATCTATTTGCAAGGAAATTTACCATTGTCGAAGACAAATAAAATACAGCAAGGACAAAATGTGGTATCTGGCAAAATTGGTAAGCTAGCTCAACTACTCCCTCGGGATACCCAGGAAAAGAAGCTGTGGTTCCCCCTGAAGATTTGAACATGAACAATTATTATCCCAGTTTTCCCAAAGAGTAAGGATTGTCGTGTGCTCAGTGACCAACAGGTCATCAAGAGAGACATTAAATCACAGTGCAATAAACACTTGAAATAAGGGCAGCCAGAGGACCCAAGGTGCTTGCTTGCTCATGACACAGTAGGTTATCATGACACAGTAGGTTCTTAAGTTTTATCTTGGTGAAGAAGAGAGAGAGAACCCAGGACACAAACAGGTTTAACCTCATGACACTGTTCTTGCCTATTCTTGGTGAGAAATGCAGCAGATACAGACCCATTTATCCCATGTGAGGAGGAGTGTGGTTGGCATCAGCCTGTCTCGATTGCCTCTGCCTTAGTAGTTCAGAAACTGTTGTACTGTTGGTTTTATACTTGCAGCATCTAAGTTTGATTCTAACTAAAAGGTAGGATCCCTTTCAAACCTCTTCTGTTTTGCTTGGGTTAACTCACAGCTTCTAGAATTCTACTGGTTGTAGAAGGCTCTTACTGTCATTGAAAGCGGACATTGATTTCATTTATCTGTCTCTGTTAGATACGAGGCATGTCCATCGATCAGGCTTTGGCTCAGTTGGAGTTCAATGATAAAAAGGGTGCTCAGATAATTAAGGAGGTAAGACGTGGTGGTTGCGAGGGATGGGCATGCAGCCATCTTTAAGCCTTTAATCCTGAATTCCTGAACTTTGTGGTGTAAATGTAGTTTTTATGAGATACAGATTCAGGGCTCAGGTTTTATCAAGTCCCTTATTCCTGAGAAATAGATGCTTTGCACACATTTTTTTCTCAAATGCCTTTTAAAAATTATTATTGTAATGATTAGAAACCTTTAAAAAATGGTTTGGGCCTTATTTTGGGGGTGATACTGAAGATTGAACTCAGGGCCTAGTAGCATATGCTAGGCAAGCAGCTACTACAGAGCTGCACTTACAGCCCAGACTTGGCACTTATTTATTTATTTATAATAATTTATTTAATTTTACTTTATGTCCATTGGTGTGAGGGTGTCAGATTCTCTGGAACTGAAGATACAGGCAATTGTGAGCAACCATGTGGGTGCTGGGAATTGAACCTGGGTCCTCTGGAAGAGCAGCCTGTGCTCTTAACTGCTGAGCCATCTCTCCAGCCCCTTATGTATTTATTTTTTACAGGAGTCTTTTTTGAGGGTTGGGGAGTCAGCTTCCACAATGAGAGCTTATGATTTTATATAAGTAATTGAATGGAAGAAGTTCTGGCAGGACTCAGGAGTCTTGGAAGCTTGTCTCTGATTCTTCTACTGTGGTTGTGAGTTTGTATTTGTATGTGGGTGAGCCCTAGAGTCTCCAAATGCCCAGTGCTGTGTGTAACGCCTCACTGGGTACAGTGCTAACGTGGTGGGCCCATGGCTGTTCCCTTTTCAGAATGCTGGGATTCTTGATTCAGATTCATTGTTCCTTGCCAGTGGTATGGCCTAGAGGCGTGGGCTCTCCTTTCTTCTGTACAGAGCCTCCAAGGCTCTGCAGGAAGGATGATGGACTCTACATTAGTTCGGAGGAATGGATGCTCACTACACCCTTTTCCTTGGTATCACCAGCATTCAATGCCTTTAAAAAGTTCACTGTGGCTGGGTGTGGTGGCATGTGCCTTTAATCCCAACACGGGAAGGCTGAGGCAGTCCAATCTCTGTAAGTTCCAGGACAACCAGAGCTACCTCGTCTCAAAAAAACAAAACAAAATAAAATAAAACAAAACAAAACACCAGACCACCAGTAAATAAATAAATAAAAGTTCACTGTGAAGTGGAGGTTTGATTATGCTCATTTTAGACATAACAAAAGATGATATATTTAATCTCACTTAGAGTCAGCTACATGAGTAGACCTTTCTTGTTCTTTCAGGTTCTCTTAGAAGCACAAGACATGGCAGTGAGAGACCATAATGTGGAATTCAGATCCAACTTATATGTAGGTAAGACTTTCCATCTTCAGCACAGGGGATGTCTTTCATTTAATGCCAAGTTTGGTGAAAATGGTCTGGTCACCTGCTGGTAAGGTCAGGTAAGGACTGGTAAGGACTTTCTTTAGCCCTTAGCAAACCAGTGTAAATCTGTCTCGAGTGATAAATGTGTTAGCTTATCACTGCCTATTCTGAATGGGACTGAGGTCGTGAATTCTCTCACCAGTGATTATTACATAAGAATTTTAGGACTGGCTCATGTTGCCACCTTTTAGTCACAGTAAGGCTGAGAATGGCTACAGTGTGCACCACAGCTGCTGTTCAGATGTCAGAGGTCAGAAGACAGTTTTGTGGAGTCCTATCTCTCTGTACTTTACGTGGATTCCAAGGGCAGACTCGGGTTGTTGGGCTTGCATGGCAAGTGCTCTACATGCTGGTCCATTTTTACCAGCCCCATTTCTGCCTCTTCACCTGGGTGCTGGGAATGGAATTTTTCTTCTCCTGCGGACCATGTATAAACTGTCCCCCATGCTTGTCTGCCAACTCCTCTTGTGTGCCTCTTAAACATAGTGTCAGTGTGCCCCTGCCATCTTCCTGTTAAAGCTGAGTGTGTTTGCATCAGGATGTGTTTTCTGCCCTACAGGGATGAAGGTGATTCTGGGAAAGTGTCTCTTCCTCGGGAATGCCTTTTATTTTTATTTCTGAGGTTTAATTTCATGTAGCTGAGACTAACCTTGAACTTTCTGTATAGCTAAGGTGGCCTTGAAATCCTGATCCTCCTGCCTCTGCACCATCACCATGTCTCGTTTCAGGGATGCCTCTTGGCATCACCACCATCCCAGCAGTCTCTTCTGCGTTAGATTTATTTAATTCATGAAACTTGCCATTAATTGAAGTTATTTCTGTATCTTCTGTCTTTCTGCATCATAAAGTGTGAGGCAGCAGGGTCCATGCTTCATCTCCTAGAGCCAGTTGCATGGTTCCTAGTTAGTGCTCAAGATACTTGTGTTTGGGGTGAGTGTGTTCTAGCCAACCAGCAAGCTCCTGTAGTCTTAGATCTAGTGAAAGATGGGTCAGGACTTGCTTAGTTGATGCAGATATAGTCCCATGGATAGCAGACAGTTCCCACAATTCTTTCTTTCTTTTCTGTGTAGCTGAGTCTACCTCAGGTCGAGGGCAGTGCTTGAAGCGCATTCGTTACCATGGCCGAGGTCGCTTTGGCATCATGGAGAAGGTCTACTGCCACTATTTTGTGAAGCTGGTGGAAGGATCCCCACCCCGACCTGAAGCATCCAAGACAGCAGTTGACCACGCCAAGGAATATATTCAGCAGCTTCGCAGCCGGACCATCATCCACTCTCTGTGATGGTCTTTCTGGCTCCACAGTGTATATATTTTACAGTTATTTTAAAAAGTAAAAACAAATGATTTTTATGCTTTGTCATTGAATTATTGAAGTGCAGTGTATAACTAGCTGCAAGGTTTCCTCTGTGTGTGTGTGTGTGTGTGTGTACGCGCGAGTAAAGAGAGAAGACAGAAAGAGGTGTAGGTGTATACTCACATGTGTGGGTGTGTATATCCCTGTGTGCATGTGCAGGAAGGATCATGCCAGAGGATGATGCTTTGGTTTCATTTTTGAAGATGAAGAGCACATTGAACCAACCTTTGCATTCCTAAAAACCAACATTCTTAAACCAACATTGCATTCTAAAACTAGACAGTAGGCGGCGCTCTCCTCATGGCAGAAATCAGTATCAAAGTAGTACTGTCTGGCTCTCATAAATACCTCGCTCCTCCCTCTCTGTGAAGCATGGCATTGGTGTTTTGATATGGATTGCTTGAATCTATATGTTACTCATAATAGTAGGAATGCCTTAACCAGAATGCTCAATTCCAGGCTCTTTTTCCTTTTTTTCCTTTGGTGACTTCTTTAGCTTCTCTTTACTCTAGCACAGAGCTTGGTAAATGACAAGGTCCCATTACATACTAAGTTTGGGGCCAAGCTAGACAACATGGTACAGATAGCCACAGTAACCAAACCGTATTACTATATGAGAAACCCAGACCCACAAAGCAATCAGACAGAACAGACACCCCAGGATAAACCCACTCATCTATAGCACTGGGTCTTAGACATGGTAGGCAAATGCTCTGCCACTCAGCTACATCCCAGGTGCTGCTTAAAACTATCAATATCAGTGTATTATGGGTAGTTGTTAAAGAGTGCTTGATGTGCTTGGAGATGACTTGAGTTTGGTTCCCAGCATCTACTAGGTGGTTTACAACTGCTTGTAACTCCAGCTGTAGGGGGTTCAGCACCCCCTTTAGGCTTCTGAAGGTACACTCATGCACATATGCATAATTAAAATAAAACTCATCCCTAAAAAATACAATAAAATTTCTCAATTTTAAACTTGTATAGCTAATACACTCTCTTTAAAACTTTTATTTTCTTGAAATGTATGCATATGGATACTCTGCCAGTGTGTATGTCTGTGCGCCAGGTGTGTGCAGAGGTCAGAAGAGGGCTTCAGATCCCCTGGAACTGGAGTTACAGATGGTTGTGAGCTGCCATGTGGGTGCTGGGAATTGAACCTGGGTCATCTCAGGAGCAAGTAGTGCTCTTAACCACCACACCATCTCTTCAGCCTGCCCCCATTTTTTGACAAGATGTCAGAAACAAGGAGAAATGACAGGTAAAGTATGGTGCTGGGGAAACTGGGGAAGCACATGCAAAAGAATGAAATGTCTTTGTCTCCCAGCCTGTACAAAAAGCAACTTGGAATGGATCAAAGGCCCAAGTGCAGCTAGAAGCAGGGAGTACAGGAAACAAAGCTCAAGACGGGTATTATGATGCTGCCAAAGCAGGAGTCCACACATGGCTTCTATCAGACTAACAGTGTCCAAACTGCAGAGAGCCGCCAGCGGGGCAGAACCCGCAGTGAGAGAAGAGGGCAGGATCTGCATCTGCACAGAACTGAAAGAAACACAATTTTAGCCCATTGACATGCCAAATACCTTTAATTCCAGCACTTAGGAAGCAGAGGCAGGTGGGTCTCTCTGAGTTTGAGATCTGTTTGGTCTACGTATTGAGTTCTAGACTAGCCAGGACTACACAGTGAGACCAGTGAGACACTGTCTCAAAAAAAAGCAAAACAAAACAAAACCTCTGGTACTCTGTGATGAAGTAAAGTTCAGGGGCGCTGGGCTGCAGAGCTCAGAGCCCTGAGTCCCTCCTAGTCTTTCTTGAAGACTCATTTCTCACAACTGTTTTTAAACAGCAGGCTCTGGATCAGCAAGGGGGTTCAGTCAGGAAAAGCAGGACCACTTTAGGGATTTCACAGAGGATTGCTGTGTGATGGAGCACATAAGGGGGTGAAAAGGAACCAGAAGTGAAAAGGAAGGACCGGCCAGCGCTGAGGCCTTGTGGCTTTTTTGCTGAAAGCTAAAGCTAGAGGCCCCTTTCTGCTGTGCTGGGGCTCCGACTAAGCCTCTGGGCCGGCTGCCATTCTCGTCAGCATGCAGTGAAACCACCTGGCCCTGCTGAGACGTCTGCAGCTTCTTTGGTAAAAAGGGTTTTCATAATTTTAAAGTTATTTTTGTTGAAGAGTTTGTCCATTTTGTTGTGAGTTTGCCAGCATACCTCTATGTAAACTATTTCTATTTTTGCAGCAGTCAGACTATTGCTATGTGCCCTACCCCCGGAACACAGAATGTGCTAGAATATTCTAGGTGACCTAGAGGGTATAACCTACTGGCGAGGTTTACGATGTGTACACTTTAGGAGAGTTGTCCCGGTTTTTAGCGATCACAGAAGTTTTAAAACTGGAAGAGGGAGGCAAAGTGAAGGGAGGTGTGGTCAGAGAAATGCAGCTTTGCTGGTTTTGAAGAGGGCCAAGAAATCTGAGAAATTTCTAGAACCAGCACAGCAGAAACAGATTCTCCTTCTATGGTCTCCAGGAAAGAATACAGTCTTTCAGGCATCTGGCTGTCTTTTTTTCTTCCTTCTTCCTTTCCCCACCTCTCCCATTTTTTTTTTTAAGATGGTCTCCTGTAGCCCAGGATAGCTTTGAACTACCTTGGCCTTGAATTTCTGATCTTCCTACCTCCACCTCCCAAGTTCTGGAATTATAGGTGTGTGCCACTGTGCCCACTTAACGCAGTGCTGGGGATCGAGCCAATGGCTTCATGAATGGCAGCCAAGCACTGGAGTTACTACTGGGTCACATTCTCAGCCGGGCCCTGCAGACATCTTGTTTTAGCCCGGTGGGACTCTTGTAACTCTGACTGTCCTGGAACTCACTCTGTAGACCAAGCTGACCTTGAACTCACAGAGATCCACCTGCCTCTCCCTCTGAGTGCTGGGATTAAAGGCATGCTCCACCTCTGCCTGGCATCGCTGAACTTCTTGATCGAAGCACTGTGATGGATTTGCACTGACTAGATTGTTACAGCAGCAGTAGGAAATCGATATGCTGTTTAATGTTTATATCTGTAGTGATATTGTTTTTATTTCAATATTGGCAATTTCTCTTTTTCTGGATTAATGTAACTCAACTGGAGCAGTCCCTCCCCTCCCATCCAGAAGACTGGGACGTCACTGGTTTGTAGTGGGCAGATGCAGAGAGGTTGCTTCTAGACACCCTGACAGCTCCACTGCTCCCAGTGAGTGTCACTCACTGGGGAGGGACCTAGAGACAGATGATCTGGCACAATCTCCAGATTTTAAAGCTCAGCGGAGCCTTGTGAGTATGAATGCACCAAGATGCTTGGAGGAAGATGTAGCCTGGTTTCAGGGAGGAAGGGAGCATGTTCTGTGGCCCTCCTACACCTGCCCTGTGTGCTCTCCTTGCAATAAAACTACAGTTGTCAGGCTAGCCCTTTTCTGAGTCCTGAAAGCTTTTCTAGCAAATTGCTTAGCCTGAGTAAACATTTATTTTTTTTTTCTTCGTATGTGAGACATCAAGGTTTGCTGGGAGCCCATAGTGAGTTAAGGAGGAAAGCCAGAGAGTTTTGGAAAGCCTGCACCCAGGACGGGATGGGGGTGTAAAGTAAATACGTTATTATATTACCTCCACAGAGGCTGGTTGTACAGAGGGTAGAGCAAGGTCGTGAGTGGGTTTGTGGGTTCTGAGTTTTGGTTTAGCTCATGAATACAGCCTGGAGTCTAGATGAGATGACCCCTCCTCAGTCTTTGCATCCTCCTGCCTGGATTGCTGCTCCCTCCCCTCGTTTTCATACCAACAACATGCCACCCAACTCTGTGGCCCTGGGACTTTCAGTTTCTATTCCTAGAAATTACTGTTATGGAAAGTTTACTTTCATTTTCGTCTTCCTGGAAGTTCCTACTTTGCATGGTTGGGGTGCTTCTCTGTTGGCCAGACTCCTTTGAGGGCAGGGCAGCAACTAGGGATAAGACTTTTCAAACACAGCTCAGCCTCCTCTGCAGTGCTTATACAGGCACAGCACGCTTGGATTTCCACGTGAAGGCCAATCTGTGCAGGTCTGTGTGCTCTTGCCGAGCCTGGAGCTGTGGGAAGCTCTTCATCTGACCGGTTCGATTCTTCCAGTGGGAAGGTTAGGAGTTCAACTCTGCCACCAGAAATCTCTCAAAGGAGCTGTGAGTGAGAAGATGTATTTTTTAAAATAATACGAGTCTACAAATGGGATTATGGGCTGTAGTTCTGAGGGTGGAGCAGCCTGTGTGCTTGATGTGAGCGTGGTGCCATGGACTTAGGCTGAGGGGCAGGATGGCTGAAGGACAGCTGTAAAAGCCCTTCAGAGAGCTTAATATCTAGAATATTTTCAGAGAGTCATATCCAAACCAAACCAAAAGAGACAGGTATTGATGGGTAGGGACTGTTCTCGGGGAGTTACTTGACACCAGACATTACCTATCTAATATCGAAACACCTTTTGCTTGCAAGACAAGGAAGATTATCTAACCACAAACTCCATGTATCTTCCTAAACTCCAATTCCTCTACAAACTGTGGGCTTGGCCTTGGCCTCTTTGCAAAGAGCTCTGCGCTCAGAGGGACAAATTTCAATCCTGAATCCCAGCTCTGATCTTAGGGAACAGTAGGACACCCTTCCCCCTAATGTCTCTCAACCTCTCAGTTTCTCTGATCCTTAATTTTAAGGTGGAGGGGGCCGGGGCTGCAGCTCAGTGGTCCGGTGCTTGCCTGGTACACACAAGGCCATGGGTTTAATCCTTAGAACTTTGCAAAGATATGCTTGGTCTTAAGGTAGACGATATTATGCTGTGTTTGCAGGGTTGTTAGGATGAAGTGTAACAGTGTGTGCAGAGGCACACTTGAGGTTCAGAGAACACATTTACCCCTAGCATGTTCTCAGTGAATAGACGCACTCCCAACAGTTAGAAGACATGGTTCTGGGAGCAGTCCACCCTTTTTGTACTCAGGCTCACTCATTTGAAGACTTAGCACATGTTCTCAGAGTGGCTTCTGAGGGTGGGATGCTGTCTGCTCGTGTTGGATGCCTAAGAATTCCCAGTCTGGTGTTCGTGCACGTGTGTGTGTGTGTGTGTGTGTGTGTGTGTGTGTGTGTGTGTACACTCAGGAGTATGTGTGTGGATATTCAGTCTGGGCACTCACAGGTACCTGTAGTGGGTTACAGCTCCCTCAACTATTCAGTGACAAAGTAGAACTCTCTAATTCTGTCAAGGAGAATGCTTGTATTCTGGTCATATGCACTCCTAACCAGATCTTGTACACCTGCTCAGATGAATTCTTTCCCAGACTACCCTTGCCCTTTCTAGTCTTCCTGTAACAGGGGGCTGGCAGGAAGGCCCCAGTGGAAGTGCCTGCTCCCTCACTGTAGCCAGAGAACGTTCGTTCTTCAGCTTGCCTTCTGCCCTGACATCTACACTGACTGCTGGTGGCTTGCTTTCCTGATTTAGCAACTTTGCCCTTTCTCTGTGAGGTTCCGTTTAGAGGGGTTTCATCTCATTCACTGTGTTTAGTCCTGGACATGTGATTTCTTCTTGTGTCCCGTGTCATTAGTCTTCTGTGACCCGAGAAGTCATGTGAGTTGCAAGGCGACAGACGATCTTCTTGGCATGAATGGAAATGCCCTCTTCAGACCCTACTCTTGTATCATTCACAGTCTCTTCTACCTGTGACACATTCTGCAAGAGTTGGTCCCCAGTTGAATACCTTCCTGGGATGCGTTTGGACTCTTTATACACAAGATGGAACAGGGTGAAGAGGGGGTGTCAGCTCAGGTGCACTGACTCCTAGAAAATCCCATTGAGAAACAAGATTCCTCAGCAGGTAAAGGGCTCGACACCAAGGCTGACTTGAGTTTGATTCCCAGGCCCCACATGGTGAAAGGAGGGGATTGACTATCTTTTGTTTGTTCGTTTTTAGTTTTTATTTTTGTTTTTGTTGTTCAAGACAGGGTTTCTCTGGGTAGTTTTTTACTGTCCTGGAACTCACTCTGTAGACCATGCTGACCTCAAACTCACAGAAATCCTCCTGCCTCTGTCTCCGGAGTACTGGGATTAAAGGCATGAGCCACCACCACCCAGCAAAGTTATCTTACCTCTGTACATGCATCCCACCACCATGCACACACACAATAAGTAAAATGTAATTTAAAACAATCTCATTGAATATTCCGGAGGGTTTTCTTCAGTTATTTTAGATTTTGCTTTTTTTTTTTTTTTTAAAAAGATTTTACTTTTTTTTTTTTTTTTTTTTTTTTTAGAGAAGTTTTAGTTGCACAGATAAATCAAGAGAAAGGTAATGACTTCTTATACACTGCTGCCCCTACACATGCATGGTCTCCCCAGTCACCAGCATCCCCCACCAGAATGATGGACTCTTACTGACACACTGTGGCCAGGCACGGTCCAGAGACTAAGTGAGAGTTGCCTCCAGGTCTTATACATCCAAGATGCACCTCAGCACACACCCAGTGAGAGTGTCACACCGAGTGTTTTCATCGTCCGTGCCCTACCTGTTCACTCAGGCACCCACAACTCTTAGCAACCACTGACTTGACTTTTCCCATCACTTGGCCGTATCTGTAAGGTCACCTGGCATGTGTCACATGTTGGTGGGTCATGTAGTCTCTCTCACTTAAACTTTTCACAGTTTAACCATTCAGCTCTTGCACTTCTGAACACTACCAGGTCGTCCTAGGGTTCTACAACCCCATTATTCATTCATTCATTCATTCTGGCTATTTCAAAGGTTTCTAATTATAAGTAAACCATCTAGGAACATCCATGTTCAGTTGTTGTTTTGTTTTGTGGGAACAAGCATGTACATGTCAAGGAGCATGTATATTGACTGTGTTTAGTGCTAAAGAAACTGCCATGCTCTCTTCCAAAGTGAGTATTCCATTTTATTACTTTTTAAATTTTTAATTTAATTTAATTTAATTTTTTTTTGAGATAGGGTGTCTATAGTCTTGACTACCTTGGAACTCACTCTGCAGACCAGGCTGGCCTTGAATTCAGAGCTCTGCTTGCCCCTGCCTCCCAAATGCTGGGATATAAGTAGTGCCACCATGCCCAGCTTTGGGGCCATTTTAAAATGATGTTGTTTGTTATTTTTGTTCAGTTTTAAGAGGTATTTATACATTATTTAGGTCACAGTTTTCTATTGGATGTGACTTTTGTAAATATTTTCTCCCAATCTGTGATTGTCTTGTCAGTCTCCTGATACTGTCTTTTATAGAGAAGTGGTGGGTTTTATTTCTAAGATTTATTTTATTTTTATTAATGTATATTTAATTGATGTATATGTTTGTCTTCATGTGAGTATGTGTATGTGAATGCAGGCCCCCTCAGGTCTCAAAGAGGGTACCAGGTCCCCTGGAACTGTAATTACAAATGTTTCTGAGCCACCTGATCTATGTACTGGGAATTGAATTCCAGTCCCACGCTTTTGTTTGTGTTTTTGAGACAAGGTTTCTCTGCTGTAACTCTGGCTGTGCTGGAATTCACTCTGTAGACCAGGCTGGCCTCGAACTTGCAGAGAGATGCCTGCTTCTTCTCTGCCTCCTGAGTGCTGGGATTAAAGGCATGTGCCACCACCACCACCAGGCGAACTTGGGTCCCATGTAAAAGCAGCAAGCACCTTTAACTGCTGAGTCATCTCTCCAGCCCCTGGACTCTATTTTACATTGTTCTGGTTTTTATTGTTGTTTTGTTTTTTTACTCTCTCAGCAACCCACACTGTCTAACTGTCTTATAACTTTATAGTAAGCTTTGATTATTGTGTGTATGTGGTAACGGGGATTGAACCTAGGACCAGGTGTAAGCTGGGCAAATACTGTGCCTGTGTTATACCCTAGCTCTCCAGGACATCTCAAAGTCAGGGACTGTCATACCACAAATGGGCTACAGTATGGTGGCATTTTTCTTTTTGCTTACTAGATGGTTTGGGGTCCAAACTTTTTTTTTTCAAAATATTAAAAATAAAACAAGATGAAGGATAGCATCCTAGAAAGTTTGGCTTGAGAAATCAGAGCTTGAAATTAATGAACAATCTCGTGAGGAAGCAGGGCATCCAAGTTCTAGAACCATCAATGAACGGAGCAAGGAAATGTTCCCAATCCCAACACAAGGCTGGAGAGCTTCTGTAGAGTTGAGCCCTTCCACGCTGTGCTAACCTTTGACCTTCTTTCCCACTCCCTCCAGTGTCCTCTGCTGCCCACAGCCATGGGTCAGTCTTCTTCCACACCTGATACAAATGCCCACAATATGGCCTCCAGCTTTGATGAATTTTTCAAAGCCTTCAAGATGGAAAGTAAAGTTATTTCTGATGAGACCATCAGTTTAATTCAGCAGTCTGTGCAGAACGGGGACATACAGAAGACAATTTCTACAATCAACGCTGCTTTATCAGACATCGAGAATGCCCCCCTGAGCATCGCAGTGACAGGGGAGACCGGGGCAGGAAAGTCCACCTTCATCAATGCCCTGCGGGGGATAGGACACGAAGAGAGCGACTCGGCTAAGAATGGAGTAGTGGAGACAACCATGAATAGAGAGAAATACACCCACCCTAAATTTCCTAATGTGACCATCTGGGATCTCCCTGGGGTCGGGACAACTAGCTTTAAACCAGAGGAATATCTGAAGAAAATGAAGTTCCAGGAGTATGACTTTTTCCTTATCATCTCCTCTACTCGCTTTAAAGAGAATGATGCCCAGCTGGCCAAAGCAATTGGAAAAATGAAAAAGAATTTCTATTTTGTTCGAACAAAAATTGACAGTGATTTGTGGAATCAGAAAAAATGTAGACCCAGGACCTACAATAAGGAAAAAGTCTTGGCGGAGATCCGACAAAACTGTGAGGAGAAGCTCAGGAAGGCCGAGGTACCCTTCTCTAACGTCTTCTTGGTCTCCAGCATTGAGGTAGCGCAGTTTGACTTCCCCAACCTGGAGTCCACCCTCTTGAAGGAGCTGCCGGCCCACAAGCGTCACATCTTCCTGAACTGTCTCCCTAACGTTACGGAGGATGCTATCGATCGCAGGAAAGATAGCCTCAAACAGAAGATCTGGCTGGAGGCTCTGAAGTCTGGAGCCTCTGCCACCATCCCTTTGAAGACTTTCTTCAAGGATGACATCAAGGAGCTGGAGAGCATCCTGACCCATTACAGGTCTTGCTTTGGGCTGGATGACAAGTCACTGGAAAACATGGCCAGGTATTTGTCCTTGTCTGTGGAGGAGCTCCAGAGCACCATTAAGTCACCCCATTTGCTGTCAACTGAGACGGATGAGTCCGTGGGGGACAAGCTGATAAAATACATGGAGAAAGTTTTTGCTGTCACGGGCGGATTCATAGCCACTGGCCTCTACTTTAGAAAGAGTTACTACCTGCAAAATTACTTTCTCGACGTGGTGGCTGATGATGCTAAAATTCTACTTAGGAAAAAAGTTCTTTTGGAGGACTGCGTGGACTCAGAATAAGGCGGTGAAGACAGGGAATTGAGGCAGCTGGCCTGTGGCTTAGGTGAATGTAGTGTTTTCAGGACACTGGAGACTGGAGAGATGGCTTAGGGAGTTCCTGAAGCCCCTGGCCAGGTTGTGACAATTCTTAAGACTTTGTGATCCTTGCTGGGAGAATCGAGGCATCTGGAACATTGTGCTGCATGGCACTTATGTCACACCCAGGACAAGTCTTACTGATAATGTGTAGTACAAAGTTTCAGGCCACAAAGTTTTCAGATTTTTTTTTGAGACAGGTCTCACTATGTAGCCACTGCTATCTTGGAACTCACTCTGTAGACCACGCTGGCCTTGAACTCACACAGAAATCCTCCTGCCTCTGCCTCTTGAGTGCTGGGATTAAAGGTGTGCACACTGCATCTACAAAAAGCGATTTTTTTTAAAGGAATACATGTAGTCATGCATGACTTGCTTTGCAGCTGCTCTGTTGAGAGCACTTTCATGCCAACAAACAGCTTCTTTGGTTTTTCAAGACAGGATTTCTCTGTTGTAACTCTGGCTGTCCTGGAACTTATTCTATAGACCAGGCTGGCCATGAACTCAGAGATCTACCTGCCTGGCCTCTGTCTCTCGAGTGTCTCTCTTTGTCCCTTTTACGGTTGCCAGATATGTGGTTCATATCAAAGAGTGTAACAGAAAGAAAAAGGGGAAGCAGTACTTGTTCAAGGTGTGAGTATACAAGACAGGAGTGTAACTCAGATTTGTAGATGGGAGGCTCAGATACTCTTTGAGTGCCAACAGAGAACTTTTTGTGTATGAACCTGTGAGGATAGGAAATAAGAAGAAAGACACTACTGATCAAAATAAAAGCTCCCCACCCCACAAGCAGAAGTTCCTTAACCATGCATGAAGATACACAGTCTCTCATCCAATAGTAGAAATGTAAAGTGGAAGCCATGCCGCTTCTCAACTCTTGGGTTTGGAAAAATTGCAAAATTGAATTTATGGGAGAGATGGTGGATAAACAATTCCTGAGGTGCAGTGTTAGTGTCAGAACAAAAACCATGATATAGCCTGCAGTGTGGGTGGCAGTGATGTGACCCCTGGGAAAATTACACACACAGTTACTCTTTGGCACTCTAAAGATTGTGAAACAGTGCAAACAGGTATTATGTTTCGTGTTACTAGCTATGGGACTTTAAGAAGGATTGAGCCTAGGGGCTGGAGAGACAGCTCAGAGGTTTAAGAGCGTGTACTGTCCTTGAAGAGGACTTGAGTTTGGTTCCCAGCACCCATGTCAAGCAGTTCACAACCCTCCCTATAACACCAGCTCCATGGGACCTGATACCCTCTTTTGGCCTCCAAGGGTACCTGCACTCACAAGTACACACCCCACATAGACACACAAGTACATGACTAAAAATGCAAACAGCTACGTAAGAAAAGCGGGCAAGCCTATAAACTATTCAAATGTTCCTTAAGAGGAGGTGGGGTGCCAGACTGTTACCTGACAACCAGAATAAAAGATGAAGAAGAGCATCTATGTCTCTATATTCTCCTTTCTAGATGCAAATAGTGTGCACAGTGAGTTGCTGCTGATCCATGTAAGTTCAAGACAAAAGTGTGTTTTCATACATACCCTAAAGAATGCAATTCAACCATTTTAAACCAGAGGTCCAGTGCTGCAAGAGGAGCAGGATAAATGCTAGATTTTACTGACTATAAGATATGGTCATCTAAATAGCTTTTACTAATAAAAGTTTTAATAATAATAATAATAATAATAATAATAATAATAATAATAATAAATAGTTTTAATAGAATTAAAACTTAATGATGACATTTCTAGGAGTAAAATAAGAAATAAAACTAATTGTGCTTGTTGGCATGACCAAGATTATTTTAAGATTGAAAAACATATTCATATGAAAGTAAGCTTCTGGTAGAATGTATCCCAAGGATATAAGTAAAACTGTGAAACCTTAATATAGCAATACTGATCATAGCAATGGCAGTCATAATCCCATTGCTTTACTGGGAGTGTGGTATGTAGTAGTATGCCTACTGTGGTGGTTCACCATGAGAAGCAAGGAGGCATTCTTCATAGGTGCAAACTCTGCTGGACCCTAGCAGAGGGAACCACCACCTTGGCCAATGCCATACTGGACAGTGGAACCCTGAGCATCTGAGCTCAGGTGTTTTTATTGATTCAGAACCCCTCAAGTATTCTACAGACAGCACATGCAGATCATTACCAATCAACATCCCCCACATAAACCCAACACCTGCAGACAATACGAAAGGCCAAGGCCTATGCATCCCTCTTTCCAGCAGTGCACAAAACCAATTACTTTAAGCACAACTAAAAATAAACTTCCATAGCAGTGGTATACTGCCATGTGTAAAGCAAATAAGCCTGTGTTAATGCCACTGAGTAACAAGAACTTTAGCAGATCGATGAGGCACAAAGGGCGGTTGGAGAGATAAGGAGTTGGCTCAGCACTTCAGAGCAATTGCTGCTTTTGTAGAGGATCTAAGTTAATTCTGAGCACCTAGGTTGGATGGCCTTCACATGCCTACAACTCCAGCTCCAGGGGATCTGACACCCTCTGGCCTCCATAGATACTTATATGCACACATCCATACACAGACGTACATGTGTAACAGGGTTTAAAAAATATACTTAGAAACCCATGTTCTAATTGTGTATTAGATAGGCTCATCAGCAGTGACTGCTCTCTCCAGGAGCCATCAGTGGCTCTTCCTAGATTGGGCTTGGAATTCTGCTCTGCAGCAATTAGTAGGGTAGTAAATTGAGGCAGAGCTTTGGAGCTGCAGAGGGAAAGGGGAAACTGAGTAGTTGCAGACCCAAGGAACTGCCCGAGCTGGGACTGTGTGAAGGAAGTAGAACATAGCTTGAGACTGTTTCCATTGAGCAAACAAATACTGGGCCTGATTTGAGATCTGTGTAGAAACTGAAACATTAAATAAAACCAACAATGTAAAACTAAGAGTCAGTCAGTTCTGAAATACACTGAGGAAACCGCATAAAAAGGAAGAAACCAATGTGCATGTGGCTTGTCATCATGAACGTGTTTAGCTTGTTTTACCTATATTGATTGTACACTAAATAAATAAAAGTCTTTCTCCCTCTCCCCTTCTTTCTCTCTCTTTCTCTCTCCCTTCCTTTGTTTCTTTCTCTCTTTCCTTATTTACTGTTTTTTTTTTTGGAGACAGGGTCTCACTGTGTAACGCTGGCTGTCCTGGAATTCACAGGCCTGTCTCTGCCTTCTGAGTGCTGGGTTTAAAGGCGTGCGCCGCTACCCTAGCAAAGGGAGGTTTTTCTTTGTATGAAATTTCCATCAACAATTCAGATGGTTCAGGCACTTACACAGTTCCCCCCATGGAAAGCCTGCAGCGTTCACTGTAAGACTACTGGGTTCATGACTATATGTTTTCCATAACTAAATCACAAAGCAAATACTGTCCATTGAGATTTAGATGACCCTGCCTGTAAGAACTCCCACTCTTGATGAACCCTAGCCCTGAGATCCCATTCTGTCAGTAATCAATTTTGAAGAAGGAAAAAATACAATTAAAATATTAGCATTTTGCAAAGCTTAAAGAAAAAACTTACTTAGGTGTGTATCCACCACACTGTGTATTTTTGTATTTTTGTCAATTATGCCTCAATAAAGTCCCAGAAAAAGAAGACAGATTTAGTCTGATTCTATGCCTCTGTGTTAGCTTTCTGTTGCTGTGACAGAGTAGGATCCTCAAGATGAGGTCCTTAGCAGTATGGGTCACCAGAAGTGGGGGTCACCAGGGGTGAGGTCACCACAAGTAAGGGTCCTCAGGGATGAGACCACCAGAGATGAGATTACTAGGTGTGAGGATACTCCGGGGTAGAAATCACCAGGGTTGATTCTCAGGGGTGGGGTACTGAGGAGTGGGGGTCTTGGGACTGGGACTCATCAGTGGTAAGAGTCATTATAGGTAGGGTCCTCAAGAGTGAGGTGTCACCAGGGTTGGGGATTCTCATGATGGGGTACTCAGGGGTAAGGTCCTCATGGCTAGGGTTCATTGGGGGTGGGAGTTCTTAGGAGTGGGGTCATATTAATCTCAACAGACAATATTTGCTTTGTGATTAGCTATGAAAAACATACAGAAGGGACTGGAGAGATGGCTCAATGGTTAAGAGCACTGGCTACTCTTCCAGAGGTCCTGAGTTCAATCCCCAGCAACTGCATGGTGGCTCACAACCATCTGAAATGGGATCTGATGCTCTCTTCTGGTGTGTAGCTATACATGCAGAGAGAACACTCAAATACTTAAAATGCATAAGTAAATAAATAAATAAGGTTAAAAAAAAAGCATACACACAGGCTGGTGAACTCAGCAGTGTACAGTGAGCACTGTGTGGTTCTCCTGGGAGGCTGTGTAAGTAACCCGAACACTCTAAATATTCCTTTAACTTTCTAGCTGGCAGAAGCCATGCTGCATCTCCCAGGAAAGGCACATGAATGTTCTGAAACTGGACCTCCTTGTAGTGAGACCCTTGGAGCTTCCCATCCACTTGGCAAGGACCAGTGGGAACAATATCTTGGAACAACAGTATGTCCATCCTCAAGAGATGGAGCTAATGATTCCTGTTTACTTAAATGTTAAGCAAAGGCAGGATTGACCAAGACCTTTGAAAAAGTTCCTTAGTAGATGGTCTCAAAAATGGATAGGAATACATGAGGAAAAAGGAAAGGGCTCAGAAATGTCAGCTACTTCTTCTGAGGACTTAAGCATGCCAATACATTGGGGAAGGAGGGTAAAGAGAAAGATCAAAACCTGCCAAGAGAAGATAGGGCTGGAAGGCCAACAGCAAGGAGACCGTTCTCAGGACAAGCTGTTGGGTAAAATCTGGTATGCTCCCAGGGGAAACACTACAAGCTGGATAGATCCATCTTTGCCCTACACAAGGGCTTACATAGAAGGGAAAATGGTATGGGTTGAAGGTAAAATGTTAATTGTCAGTTTCTACCCTTTCTGGAAAAGCTATAGGGCAGGATCACCCTGTAAAACTGGAAGACAAATAAAAATTGCATATAGACAACTTAAGATACATTATGTGCAAATTAAATTAGACCGTGCTAAGGAGCAAAGGTTATGCCGTTGTTAACTCGGATTCCAATTGTCTTTCACTTTGTAACTGCATGTCCACTGAACTGCCTGCACACAATTCAACTGGGTGTGCTAGCTAGCTATAAACATTTGGGTTGTAATACTATGGTATATATGAGGTAAAGGCTAATCACTCACCACAGACAAATAAGGAAGAAGGGAAAGTCTTAAAAGAAATTAAGTACTTGTTAAGATTCTTGGAAAATGATTAAAGAAATGAATCTGAAACTGCTCATGCTTGGATGCTCTAAATTCTGCATAAATAAAGAAGACTGCTCGGGGCCACTTGCTTGAACATCAACTGGTGGTCAGTTTCTTCCTTCCCACCGACTCCGTGCCTCCGTTCTGGGTTTTTGAAGCCTGTTGGAGCTGGACTCCGGCATCTAGCAAAACAGCAAGCGTCTTCAGACTCAGGCTCTATAGAAAGAGCAGCCTGAATCAGAGGATGTCTTGTAGTGTTGCCCTCAATGCTCCAAGCACAAAGGGGTACCCTCTTTCTGTAGGTCCAAAGGGTTTTCTATTTTTTACATTTTAAAACTATATTTTGTTCATTTATTTTCTCTCTGTGTGGGAAGCGCACATGTGTGTCACCATGCACATGTCAGAGAACAACTTTGTGGATTTTTTTTTTCTCTCCATGTGGGACCCTGGAATTGAGCCCAGGTCACCAGGGTTGGCAGCAGATGCTTTTACTCTCTCTGAACCATCTCTCTTGGCTTTCAAAGGGTTTTCTCACTGCCTATATCCAGAAAGAAAAAAAGACTTCTGGCACCAATTAGATCCAAAATTCTCACTGTAACAGTGGAAAATGCAAGGGCTGGAGAGATGGCTCAGCAGTTAAGAGCACTGGCTGCTCTTCCAGAGGACCTCTGTTCAATTCCCAGAAGTCATATGATAGCTTACAACTATCTGTAACTCTAGTTTCAGGAGATTTGACATCCTCGCAGAGACATACATGCAAGCAAAACACCAATACACATAATAAATAAACATATTTTTTTAAACTGGAAAACGCAGATCCTCTTGAAGTGGCCACTGCAGCACGGGGCTCCACAACAAACACCCCGCAGATATGTCCTCCCGAGAAAAACACACACTTCTGGGTCACACAGAAATTAGGGGGAGGAGAGTAAATGAGGTCCCTGGAACAAGGCTGAAAGAAAGGCCTGGAACAGCCTCTGGCTTGTGTCCATCTGCCAGCTGGCCGTTTGCTGAGAGTAACATTTTTAAACATCAAAGATGAATCCAACTAGGCCAGCTTTAGTTTCTTGCTGGGCAACACAAACATTTCCAGGAAAAGGAAACTTTTTGTGACTTCAGGACCCTGAGACTTAGAAGAGAACTGAACTTGGGACTCCTGAGCACCTAGACCTGCAATAAAATGTACATCAATAATTTATAATCATTCATAACATTATCAATTATGAATAGCTGCAGAAAGCCTACAGGAAGATAAGCAGTGGTTCTCAACCTTCCTGATGCTGCGACCCCCTTAATACAGTTCCTCATGTTGTGGTGAGCCCCCCAGCCCTAAAATCATTTTCGTTGCTACTTCATAACGTAATTTTGCTACAGTTATGCATTGTAATGTAAATATCTGATATGCAGATGGTCTTGTCACAGGTTGAGAACAGCTGACCCACAGCCATAACAGGATATCAGAGGGACGAAGGTTGGAGGTGAATTGCTGATTACTTCCCACAAAGCTACAACATCTCTCTTGATCTTTGGAACTGAAGATACTGGATTGCGAGGGAATGATAAGAAGGCTGTGGACAAATAGCACACCCGTAGCAATGCAGGCAGTGTGCCCCACGTGGAGGCACCTGCTGTAGCTAGGCCTTTGCCCATCACCCCTGTGCTCACTCTTCCTGGCCCACACTGTGTGTGTGGACGGTCCAGGCTTTACTGTGGATTGGGGGTCAGGGAAGTGAAGAAAGAATAGGTAACTGTCACAACTGCAGGCTAGTTTGGGAGATACATTTTTTTTTTTCTTGTGCAATACACACACAGCAGAAACCTGAGGTCAGTGTTACACAATGATCCTTTCTTTCTTTGGAGAAAGAGAAAGTGGTTATCTCTTAATCTGGAAAATGTGGCTCTATTTGTGTAGCAGAGGTACAGAGTTTGAGTTACAGTGAGATTTCAACACACACTGGCAGAATAGGCTCACACAGGCAAACACATCACGTCAGATGACAGGGCACACCCCAAAACCCTTGTTTGTGGTTGGTGTTTTTTGTTTGTTTTATGTGTTCAGAAGCTTGCATTGTTGGCTTTTCATGGGGCTATTGTTTTATCTTGAATGTTTTTTATTAGCAAATTGAGTTGCCTATTTTCTTACTCAAATTATTTCGTTTTATTTTTAAAGATTTTATTTTATGTTTAACTATGTGTGTATGAATATGTTTGGGGGTGGGTGTTGTACATGTGAATACACATAACTATGGAGGCCAGAACCACTGGATCCCTTGGAGCTGGAGTTAGAGGTGGTTGAAAACTGCCTGCTGTGGGTGCTGGGAACCAAACTGCAGTGTTCCTCAGGAGCCGTATTAACAGCTGAGCCATCTCTCTATCCACGATCAAATTATTTTAGAAGGTTTACAAATATAATGTCTGAGGGCTGGAAAGATGGCTCAGTTGTTAAGAGCATTGGCTGCTCTTCCAGATGGACCCAGGTTCAAATCCCAGTGCTCACATGGCAGCTTGCAACTGTCTGTAACTCCAGTTCCGGGGCATGTGATACCTTCACCCCAATGCACATAAAATAAAATAAAAAAATACAGTGTTTCTAAGTGATTTTTTTTTGCATGTGTAAAGCAAAAGGAGAACGGAATGGGTAGGAGGATGAGTAACTGACAAACGAGAAAAATATATTTGAGAAGCTGGCACTGTGTGTCAGCACAAGTAACATGGTCTGTTGGTTTCTAAAAACTTTTTGTGTGGAAATTTAAACTTTGCTTGTATAATATAAAGCGCCTGCTCCCCAGCTGTGAATCTTCAGGATACTCAGGAAAGATAGATGAGATTTAAAGATACAGCTGTGCCCAGGAGAAGCCAAGAGATCGGACTGAAATAGTAAGATGAGGTCTGGGGAGATGGCTCAGCGGGCAAAGCACTTGCTGCACAAATGCTCAGACCTGAGTTTGAAACTCCAGAACCCACATAAATCCAGACCCGATAGGGAGCGCGTCTGTCACTCTGCAGATCCCACTGAGAGGTGAGAGGTGGAGATGGGAAAGCGAAGGCCAGCTAGCATAAGGAACACAGAGAAAAAGCAAGAAAGGGATCCTGGCTCCAAACAAGGTGGAGGGTGAGCACTGACACCCTCCGTTGCACATAAACTCTGTTGCATGTGTGCACCTGCTCTCACACACATGAACACATACAAACATATCGTATACATAGCAAAGACTATGAAGAACTTCTGCCATTCCTTTAAGGCCCACCCAACAGGGGCTGGGGAGACAGCTCAGTGGTTAAGAGTGCTTACTGCTCTTACCGTGGACTTGGGTTTGGTTCCCAGCACCCACATGATGGTTCACAACTGCCTGTAGTTCAAGTTCCAGGGAATCTGTATCCTCTGGCCTCCTTGGGCACCTGCATGCATATGGTGCACATAAACTCACACAGGCACACAGGTGCATGTACACACACACACACACACACACACACACACATACACACACACACACACACACAAGTCCCCCAGGCCCTCTTAGTGTGTCCAATCTTCACCCCTCAGAAAAGCTGAGGCCATCACTGTTCCAATAAAGCAGGCTTGACATGTCGAGATCAAGTTTATCTGCTTCTCTGCTTCATTTTGATGTTTCTTCCAATACGGCCATCTGGATAGACCTTTGAAAACATAAGCTCCCTTTTGGCAAACATGCTGGCATTCATGAAGATCATGCAGACCAGCATAGAATTCCTGGGTTTTGAGGGAAGGGATGGCTCTGAAGGAAGTTGAATCTGTGTCTTCTAACCCAATCCATGTCACTTCTAGCTTCTTCAAGCAACCTGATGACCACCACTTAGATAAATGGAGATTATTATTTTCAACAACAACAAGCTTCATTTTGACTGATTTACACCCCAAACTAGTGAGAACAGGACTGACTCCTCCAAGGAGCTGCCGAGGTATAGAGTCACCTGTTTTGCAGCATAGACTCTGGGGTCATTATCTAAGCTGAGGGTAGAGGCAGGAAGAGGTGAGCATCTCTCTGGACTCCACCACGAGCTTCTCCTTGATTATTTTGAACTGGGGAGCAGCTGGACTTATGATACCTGGAACTCAGATATTTTGTGTGGTGAGGAAGGCAAAGACAACAGCCACCTTTGCCCTGGGACAATAGGAGACCTGGAAATCAATTATCTCAGAGCCACAGAGAGTTCCCGTACTACAGTGAGTAGGTGGTAGAGGTGATGGTGGTGGTGGTGGTGGTGGTGGTGTGGTGGTGGTGATGGTGTGGTGGTGGTGGTGTGGTGGTGGTGTGGTGGTGGTGGTGGTGGTGGTGGTGTGGTGGTGGGTGATGTTGTGGTGGTGGTGGTGGTGGTGGTGGTGTGGTGGTGGTGTGGTGGTGGTGGTGGTGGTGGTGTGGTGGTGGTGTGGTGGTGGTGTGGTGGTGGTGGTGGTGGTGGTGGTGGTGGAGGTGGTGGTGGTGGTGTGGTGGTGGTGGTGGTGTGGTGGTGGTGTGGTGGTGGTGGTGGTGGTGGTGTGGTCGTGGTGGTGGTGGTGGAGGTGGTGTGGTGGTGGTGATGTTGTGGTGGTGGTGGTGGTGGTGTGGTGGTGGTGATGTTGTGGTGGTGGTGGTGGTGGTGGTGGTGTGGTGGTGGTGTGGTGGTGGTGGTGGTGGTGTGGTGGTGGTGTGGTGGTGGTGTGGTGGTGGTGATGGTGTGGTGGTGGTGGTGGTGGTGGTGGTGGTGGTGATGGTGTGGTGGTGGTGTGGTGGTGGTGGTGGTGGTGGTGTGTGGTCGTGGTGGTGGTGGTGGAGGTGGTGTGGTGGTGGTGGTAGTGGTGGTGGTGGTGGTATGAGTTGGGGTCACACTGGGAATCAGACACCAAATCTGCTTCATCTGGAGCTAAGATGAGCCCTCTCCCACCCCCCAGCACCCATTATCTCTGAGAGGAACACCAGGGTCTTCTCTTTAGTTTCAAATCAAATGATAGATGACTTCATCAGCTTGAGTCACCAGAAGGGAAAGGCTCTATGTCTGCCTGCATATAGGCACATAAATGTGTTGAATATTTTCACGTGTAACACATGACCCAGAGCATGTAGATAAATGCAAACATCTACATTTACCACCTGGTACAAAACCTTCAGCCCTGAGAAGTATCAGTGAGCTCAGTGCGCAGCCCAGCAGAACACACAGTGGGCCTGATAAGCCAGACTTCTTAGTGTACATAAGCCAGGGATCCAGGCCTGAGCCTTTCCACATCTTGCTGAGTGAAGCAAGCAAGGAGGAGGAGATGAGTTTTGAGGTGAGCAGCTTCTAAGCTCCTACCACAGGGAGAGGGTCCACAAACACTGCTTCCACGTGGGTAACCATGTGCAGGTCCCAGGGTGCAGCCCTAACTCCAGACGCCCCAGACAGAAGGAGATTCTGGACAAACGGCTTCTTCAAGAACAGGCTGTGTGTGCTCTGCTTATCCTGTGTCCACACACTACATCTACCTGCTAAGTCACTTTGCCTTGAACTTCTACCTGGTGCCCAGTCCATACATACATGTGGTGTGCTAGCCAGGGCCCCTCCCTGAGGGCACCGGCTATACTCATTCTTGGGAGGAATGCTTGAGAGACCAAGGCTTCTGAGTTGGAATGCTGGGATCGTTAAAATATAAGACTCTAAAACGTTCCTCCTGAACTTCTTGGATAACCCTCCTCCCCCTGACTTGACTCATGTGGACACAACATTAAGAACAGAACATGGTAACTGTTGGTGACAGGAACTGAGTGTAACTATTTACAGCAGCTGCGCCTCCTTAGGCTTCCTGGGGAAGCTGGTTTTCCCTGCAGAGGAGGAGGGCCTATAGCTGCTTCTTAAAAAAATAATCGCTTCTATATAAGAATGGGGGTGTGAAAGGAAGTCACAGCTGTTCCTTTTCTTAGAAACTCAGTCTTTTCTAGGAAGAGGAGGGGGTGGGGGAAGCACAGTGGCTCCCAGGAGATAACATTACTGGTCACTGAGTGGAGGTGACGGTGGGGGTGGGGGTGGGGTGTGGGGGGGTGTGGGGGGGTGGGGGTGGGGGTGGTGTCACTTGGGCAGGATGGTGGCACCTGGAGACAAGAGATTCACAGGAGAGTCACATTGCTCTGGGTCTCAGATCTGGTCCCTAGCCAGTGCATTTCCCTCTCTGCTCAGACCCTGGGGTCTGTCTGTTTCCTCAATGAATTTGAGATAGGCTCAGCTTTCTTTTCCTGTTATGCTCAGGATTCATAGGTGTGTGTGTGTGTGTGTGTGTGTGTGTGTGTGTGTGTGTCTACAGAACAGTGGAGGGAATTATAGAGCTGCCTTGATCCTGTGAAGGCACCGTGGCTCCCTATTGCAGAAGTTTAGTTTTAGTTATGTTTAAAATGGCTGTTTTGTGCATATTTGGGTGAAGGGCTACCTAGGTCTTGGAGGTATTGTCTGCAGGTGTTGGCTTTATGTAAAAGATGTTTGATTGCTCGTGATCTGCATGTGCCATCAACAGAACACCTGAGGAGCTTAGGTATCAATAAAAACCGCTGAGATAAGATGCCCAGGGTTCCACTGTCCAGGATGGTGCTTGCTGGGACAGGTTCCTTCTGCTGAGGTCTGTCAGGGTTTCCACCTATGAAAGCACCTCCTTGTCTTCCTTGGTGAGCCACACCAAGCTGTAGCAAGCTGCTGCAGCTTCCCTCTTCCCTCTCCTCTGAATTGCCCTTTGCTGGGAAACTCTTCTTGCTTCTTTGCTGGGAATACCACAGAGACCTTAGTGTCTCTAAGCCATAGTCAGGGTCTCCAGTCCCTAGTCCAACTCAGAGGTCCAATTGTTTAGACTCTTATGTAACTGAAATCTCTCTTTGCCCCAGAAGGGATGGAAGTCTGCTTCTTGTTTTTGTTCACATGGCAGTGGGGAGGCAGAGGCCAGCTATAAAGGCAAAGGGCAGAAAAGAACACAGGTGGACCGTGGCAATCCTGCTGATGTCCCCTGATGTAGCAAATGCTCCTCACACAGGAGAGACAGTGGGGAAGTTTGCATGCACAGCAGTCCTCTTTGGGTCTCTGGGTTAGAGCCATCCTGGATCTAGGGGCCTGTTAGACCTTCTTTGTAAATCGTGTGTGTGTGTGTGTGTGTGTGTGTGTGTGTGTGTAGGCTATAGGACATGTGGAGTCTATAGGACAATTTTTTATGTCACTCCTCAGATAGCTCTCTCACTGTGACTGAAGAGTACCAAATAGGCTAGCCTGGCTTGCTATCAGGCTCAGAAATCAGTCTGCCTCCACCTCCATAACCGGGGGTTACTAAACATACCACCATGCCTAGCTTTTTGGGGTGGGTTTTGAAGGGTTGAACTCAGATCCCTGGTGTTCTCACAGTAACCACTTTGCCGACGTCATCTCCTCAGCCTGTCAATCACCTTCTCACTGCGTTCATCAGTCAGGAACACTCGTGTCCAAGGGCATCTTGTACCAGCTGCCTGCTGTCATTTCTGAGTGAGAGAAGTCAAGGGTAAGAGAGACATTTAAGGGTGACAGCCACACACATGTCCCTTGGTCACTCCATGATAACAAGGCCCTGCCTGAAGGGCCTTCCCTTCCTGACCCCAGGGAGGTTTCCCCACAGATTCTCACAGAAGAACGAGGCTCTGAAGGGCTGGAGAGACAGCTCAGTTGTCGAGAGCTCTCGTTCTTGCAGAGGATTTGGGTTAAATTCACAACACTCATATTGTGGCTCACAATCGCCCATACTTCAGTTCTAGGGGATCTGACACCCTCTTCTGACTTCTGTAGGCACCAGACACACGCATGGTACACAGACATACATGCAAGCAAAACATTCATACACATAAAATAAAGTACGTCAATCTAAAAAAAGTGTCTTGCTATTTAAAATGTTTTGAGATTTATTTATTTTTGTTTAATGTGCATTAGACTTGTGCCTGCATGTATGTCTGTGTGAGCATACTAGATACCCTAGAACTGGAGTTACAGACAGGTGTGAGCTGCCATGTGGGTGCTGGGAATTGAACCTGGATCCTCAGGAAGAGCAGCCATTTACTGCTGAGCCATCTCTCCAGCCCTCTTATTACTCTTTTTAAAAAAGAATGAGACTGCGACCTACATGGATACGTGGCCAGTGGTGTCCCTTTGGGGACTCAAGCCCTCCTGTGCTCACATTTTCAGGTGACCAGTAAGCACGGTGCAGATCTTGGACCCAGTACAGTTAAGCATTGAGCCCTGCAGGGATTCCTGAGACTACAACTGGCATCATAAACACTGAGAAAGCTACTGAAGTCGGGTGTGGATGGCCAGAAACCCGTTCCATGATGGGGACAGGAAGGACAAAGAATCAGCAAGCAGTTGGGGAACAGAGGTTTGCCACACCATGCACGGCAGGGCCAGTGGGAAGGTGCAGCCCGGAGGACCTTTCCCCTTCCTGCAGTGGAAGTGGTATACCTAACAGAAGTGGTTCATAGACAGGGAGAATGGGCTGGAGCTATAGCTCTTGTTGAGGACTCAGGGTTGGTTCTTGGCATCCACGTGGCAGCTCACAATTGCCTGTACCTGTTCAAGGGGCCCTAACACCCTCCTCTGACCTCTGAGGCTCATGCATGCATGTGGTACACGTACAAACACTCAGGCATACATATTGAAAGAAAGGGGCAGCAGAGGGAGGAAGGGATAAAGGCAGGCAGAGGTGATGAGTGAAACTGAAAGTTCAGGTCAGCAAAGAGGCAGCAGGACAACTGCATGCTCCCCACCAGCCACCATGTTTTCTCCTGATAAACAGCAACACAGGGAAACCAGCCCATTCCCATCAGTGGCCCAGGGCAACCCCCTGGGCCACTGTTGACCAGGAAGTGGCAATTGAGCATACAGAGAAGGAAAGAGTGATCTTTTTTGAATCTTCCCTCAACTGGGAGTAACCCATGGGAAGAAGATCAGTTAGAGGGCAAATTCTGTTGGAACCACATGCTCTGACACTAGCTAGCTGGCAGGGTTAGAACAGGGCAGAGAAATTTTGTGATAGGTGTATTTCTGCACCTGAGCTGAGTGGGGTTGTAGGGAGCCAGGGAACAGTGAGCAGGCCTAGCAGCTGTGAGGAGCAGTCTCCTGAAGGGTCTGCAGTTCTGAAAGCGCTGGGACCCCTGGGTCTGAGGGTGGGCATTTCCCAGGGTTAGGTACCATCCTCTGAGCAAGACAGGGGCTCCAGAAAAGGAGACCTGGATCAGGCCAGCAGGCTCTGACTGCAGGCTGGATATCACCATTACTGGGCAGACTTCTGACCCCCAAGCCTGGCCCAGATTAGACTATCTGGACGAGCTCCTCCCCTCACTGAAGGAGAACGTGGAGCCCTTGCAGCTGAATCCTGAAAGCCAGCCATTTCCAGGAACAGAAACTGAAAGCTGTCCTGGCAGCAGGCCCCTCCCCTCGAGGAGGCAGGGGCAGGAAGGGAGGGGGTGTACCTCAAGCCTAGAAGTGGAGGAGGAGTAGGAGCAAGGGCCAGAGTGGAGCAGGGTCTGAGAGGAGCTCAGGAGCTCAGGCTGCCTTTCAGCTGCTCCCCCTCTTGTACTTGCTCTCCCCAGGAGGACCCTGGCCCTCCACACCTCCATTCTCCCCGTCCTGAACATCCGGGGCCGGATTCCAGTTTTGCAAGGCTTCTGAGCAGGTACAGCTTGGCCTGTGAACCTGCTCAGGGTGGGCTGGTGGGGGGTGGGGGGGGTGTCTGGGCTCTGGTGTTGCTCTTAGTGAGTTGTGTGCAGTAGGGGCTCCCTGACTGTCCTTGGGACCACACAGTACCTAGTATTTTGGCTAACTCAAGTGCTTCCAACCCACCAGCAGAGGCAATGTGTGCCTTTCTTACCTACATGTTCCTGGCTTTGTGGGTCTTCTGGTGGGGCCTAGTTTAGAGAATGCAGTGGGATTTCACTCATTCTTTTAGCCACTCCATTGATGTTCCTGGATCAGAGCTTTACACAGGCACTATTGGGATGTCCCAATAGTGCATCTGTTCTTCATGTGGAACACCCAGGGACTAGGACTCTAGGCTTGAAAGGTTGGGTTCATAAAGTAAACATTTTGCCTAGGTTAGTTGAGTATTTTTTATCTGCATTGGAGAAGTTGGCTCTTCATCAGGGGGCCAGCATTTCTCTTTAGTCTTTTAGAAGAAGAATACAACAAAGCACAATTTGAGAGAACACAGTAATATAGAGCAGACCAAAGTACAGCCACGTAAACAGTGTATGTGATCTTTTCATGCAGGTGTGAGCGTGCATTGCACGTGTGTATGTGCATGCGTGTGTGTGCATGTGTTTGTGTGCATGCATGTGAGTGTGCCAGTGCCTGTGTATATATGTGTGTAGCCCAGAGGCAGAAGTTAGGATGTCTTCTTCAGTCACTTTCCACTTTGTTTTTTGAAATAGTATCTCTCAGTGAACCTTTGGCTAGACTGGCTGGCCAGCAAGCTCCCTGGGGTCCTTCTGTCCCCAGTGGGGGTATTTTAGGCATGAGCTACTAAATCTGGCTTTTAAGTAGGTGCTGGGGATTCACCTTCAGATCCCCCTGCTTGTGAGGCAAGCACTTTTCCTCATTGAGCCATCTCTCTTATCCTTTCCCTCCAGAATAGAGAGTTCTGGAACCATATGGAGGATTATGGTCAGCGTTAGACCAATCAGAAGAATGATCAGGGACTGGTGTGTGTAATTCAAGACTTCCTTATTTATTTCTAACAATGTATTTCTCCATCTGTAGTCAGGTGTTGTAATATCGTTTTTTAATAGGTTCTGAAGAAGATTAAAGATCATAAGGCTTGTAAGAGCCCCACAAAGTTCAGGCTCAAAGGCATAGACCTCCAGAGTGCATAAAGTTGAAGAGAGGAAGAACAGAGGTACACCACGGTCTCAGAGATGCAGACTGCAGAACCTTCAGCCAGACAGCGAGAGCTGTATACAGAGCATTCAAACAAAACGTGGCCACACAAGGCCTTCAAGGTGGGTAGTGTGGCTTGCTCAGTGCATGGTCAGAAAACTGAGACTTCAGAAACTTGTCTGGGTTGCAAGGAGCTGGGTGAGTCTTCAAATACAGGTTGGAGCTCTTGGCTGCTTGCCTCCATGCAGAGGTCATGTCCAGGTCCAGGGACTGTGTGAGTAGTAGCAGGCAGTGCTTGGGGAGCAGAGCTGTTCTGCACACTGGACCCACCCCAGGAGGGGAGCAAAGGGAAGAAGCATCCCATGAGAGGACTGAGAGGAGAGGCTACCCCAGGAGAGAATTAGGTGGGACCACCAAAAGAAACTTACCAACACTCAGAAGTGGTCCCACAGATGGAGCAGTGGTCCTTATGGAGCAAGCACCTGGGCACTGTTGTGTGAGGACAAGTGTCAAGAGTTCAGTTGATTCATGGGACTCTAACGGATGGGTCTGCCTGGGAGCTCTTCATGATGGAACCGATATACAATGTGTGGTTCAAATAGATGTTCTTGAGTTTTGAAGTTTCTCTCTCTCTCTCTCTCTCTCTCTCTATCTTCTATCTATCATCTATCTATCTATCTATCCATCTATCTATCTTTGAGACAGGGTTTCCCGTGTAGCCCTGGTGCTTTCCTAGAACTCTCTCTGTAGACCAGGCTGTCCTGAAACTCAGAAATCTGCCTGCCTCTGCTACATTGAAGGGCTTCACTACCACATCTGTCTGGGTTTTTCAAATGTTAATGGAGATACACAGAGAAGGGGTTAGATTGTTTTTTTTTTTTTGAGACAGGGTCTCATGTAGCCCAAGCTAGCTTCAAATTTACTGTGTAGTTGAGGGTGCCCCTAAATTTCTGATCCTCCTGCCTCCAACTCCCAAGTGCTGGGAATACAAGTGTGTGGCACCATGCCCAGCTTCCTGGCCTGAGAGATTGATCCCAGGACTTCATGCGTGCTAGGCAAGCACTCTTATCAACGGAGTGACACGCCAGACTCTTGGGTCTATTTTTTTTAAAAAACATTGGTGTTGACAGTGATGCATAAAAAAGGGCTTTGATTTCCAATCTATCCCTCTTTATTTTTATTTTAAAGGAATTAAGAGGTAGTTTATTCTGAAGCCATTTTGAGTCACCATGGCCCAGGAACAGAGATTTAGGTTACCTCAAATTCAAATTCTAACATGGAAGCTTCATGAAGTTCTTGTATTTTTACAGAACAAAAAGCCATAAATCTAAGACAAATTTAAACTACATTAGTAGGTATATTACACTAATATAGTAGTTACAGCAAGATGGGGGAAGCTTTTCTATTCGCCCAAGAAGCCATCTGATCATTTAATTGGGAGAATATTTCTTTTCTTAAGGAAATAAGACATAATTTGTTCTGGAGCCATTTTGAGAGACCATGAGCCTGGAAGACAGATGTAGGTATCCCTAAATTCCATGTTCTGACAATCCCTGCTAATTGCAGCATTGTTGAAGAAGGCCCGTCACCTGGGAACAGTGTGGGAATCTTGATCTTGAATACAACCCATTAGGTCACCCCACCCAACTCTCATTACAACCCTGGCTGACAAAGGCTTCTATCTCATGGTAAGGATTTGGCCAACGCCTGTTTGCAGAATAGTCGGAATCCTTGTATTAGTACCAGTGCCAACATACAGGGACACACAAATCTCAGTGCTTTGTGAATCAGTTGGGGCTGGAGAGATGGCCCAGCAGTTAAGCACACTGGCTGCTCTTGTGGAAGACCTGGGTTCTACTCCGAGCATCCACCTGTGGCTTAAAACTGTAACTCCTGTCTCAGTAGATCTGACACCCTCTTCCGGTTTCTGAGAGCACAAGGCACACACATAATATACAGACATACATGCAGGCAAAACACACATACATATAAATAAATCTAAAAAACAAACAACAAAAAACTTAAATGATTAGGTTATTTGGGAAGTTTGATTTGACCTGTCTGCATTACAGGTGTTTCCCGTGCAGATAGTTACCGGAGAATAGCATCCCAGTTTTATGGTGTGATTAGAAATAATTAATTTATTCAGGCTAGAGAGGCAGTTCAGTCAATAGAGTGAGGACCAAAGTTCAGTTCTTAGAACCAATATGAAAAAAGCTGAGTGTTAGACTGGGCATAGTGGCATAAGCTTTAATTCCAACACTTGGGAGGCAGAGGCAGGTGGATCTATCTCTGTGAGTTCAAGACCAACCTGGTCTACATAGTGAGTTCCAGGACAACAACAACAACAAAGCTGGGTGTGACAAAATGTATTTGCAATGGAGATCGAGAGAGTCAGATCCTTGGGACTCCCTAGCAAACAATCTAACCACATCAATAAGCCTCAGGTTCCAGGTAAAGACTCTGTCTTAACAAACAAACAAGAGCTAGAGAAAGGCTCAGTGGTTAAGAGCACTGGCTGTTCTTCCAGAGGATCAGGGTTCAATTCTCAGCACCCAGGTGGCAGCTCACAATCATCTGTTAACTCCAGTCCCAGGAGAGCCAACATCTTTTTCTGGCTTTTTCATGAAGTGTCAGGCATATACACATGATGCACAAATGTACACACAGACAAAATACCATAAAAAAATAAAATAAATTAAAAACAAACAAGTTGAGTGGTTCCTGAGGAATAACACCCAAGGTTGACCCTTGACATCCGTCCACACATATATATGTGAGCACATGCAGAGACATACAGACACACACAAATTATTTTTGGAGACAGGGTCTCACTATATAGCCCTGCTTGTCCTTGAACTCGCCATGTAGGCCAGACTGGGTTCACACTGACAGAGATCTGCCTGCCACTGCCTCCCTAGAGCTGGGATTAGAGGTATGTGCCGCCACACCCTGTAGCAGATGCCTCTTGTAGCTGATAGCTCCTGTGTGATCTCAGAAAGAAAGACAAGGTGACACTTTCATAGATGCAAACCTTCCAGACTCAGGGAACCGTCTGTCATGGCAAATGCCATACTGGACGGTGGAACCTCAGTTGTATGATCTCAAGTGTTACAAAAACTCCACCCTCTCATCCGAAGGCCTATTTGCATAATGAAGGAAACCTGTAGCTTAGTCTCATCCACAATCCTTTAGCAGCTGAGTTATGTCACCTTCATTGTAAAGAAACTCAAGGAACTCAAGGCCTAAGGGAAGTGTTCTCTCCTTGTTGCCTGAGAGTGGGAAAGAGACTGCAAGAATTCCTCCATAGCAACTTTGCTTTTCACATGGAGATCCCAGTGAACCACAATGGCTCTGCCAGAAAGCAGCGAGCAGGTGCAGATCATGAGAAAGCAAACATCTTAATCACAGATTTACATCTAGCTAACACCTGCAGATAATACAAACTGCCAAGGCTTAGGCAGCTTTTCCCCTAACAATGTGCAAAGCAATTATTTTAAAGTTACGTAAACATAACCAGAAATAAACTTCATCAACAACACCCAGCTGACTACTTGACTCTTAGGGAGAACGACACAGAAATGCTGGGTGTGGAGAGCTGGCATTTGCAGTGGCCAGACCTGCCTACCAGTTTTCCCACCGAAGGGCCCAGCTGACATTCTGCGGCTCAGGTCCACACGTCTTCAGTCCTGTGTAAGGTGCACACTGTAAAGGGCTATGCAGCTGCAGAGCAACCCTGTCCCAGAGGAGGCACCATGCTTTGTTCCAGTGAGGTACCTTTGCTGTCTCTGGTGGCAGATCTGAACCCCATGGCTGACATATGTGACTTCTGTGATTCCTGTGTCATCCTGTATCTGAGTCTCTGGCTCTTCTTTTCTGTAGGCTTTTCCACCTTCCATAAACAAGGCAGAATCCCCTGAGACTCTCATCAGCCCATGGTCTGAACCCATCACTTCTTTACAACCACTACATACAGACCGGGTCATTTTCTCTGGTGAAGTCATTGGGAAAATTGGTAAGGCTGTGGAAGAGGGGGAGTTGCTGAAAGTGATCTGTATAGTCAAAGATATAATGCAGAGAATGTCTACATACCCAGTAAAAATTGCTGTGACTGGGGACTCTGGGAATGGCATGTCGTCCTTCATCAATGCTCTTAGAAACATTGGACATGAGGAGGAGAACTCAGCTCCCACTGGGGTCGTGCGGACCACCCAGACACCGGCCTGTTACTCCTACTCCAACTTTCCCAGTGTGGACCTGTGGGACCTGCCTGGCACAGGGGTCACAGCCCAGAGCGTGGAGAGCTACATACATGAGATGCAGTTTGATAGCTATCACCTTATCATCCTCATCGCTTCTGAGCAGTTCAGCTCAAATCATGTGAAGCTGGCCAAAGCCCTCCAGGGCATGAGAAAGAGGTTCTATGTTGTCTGGACCAAGCTGGACAGGGACCTCAGCACAAGTGCCCTCCCAGAACCCCAGCTACTGCAGAGTATCCAAAAGAATATCCAGGAGAATCTCCAGAAGGCGGGGGTGAAGGAGGCCCCCATATTCAAGGTATCCAACTTTAGCCCTTTTTCTCACGACTTCCCAGAGCTTAGACACACACTTCAGGAAGACATCTTCAACATCAGGTTCAGAGACCCCTTAGAGACCCTTTCTCAAATCTGTGACAAGAGCATTGATAATAAGGTTTCCTCTCAGAAGGATGTTGTGCTCACAGACCAACTGAAGACAACTGTTAGCCTCAGGCATGATACTGCTGACCTCGAGGAGAGTCTTGAAACCTACCAGAAGTCCTTTGGTGTGGATAATACGTCATTTCAGCAGGTAGCTCTGAGTATGGGCTCACCAGGGATGGGTTACAGGGCCTCCATGTTCCACGAATTGCTCAATAGGGACCTGATTCTGAGACTGATGATGTGTTTTGCCGTGAACATGGTCCTCGTGTTTCTAGAGGGCTCATGGTGGAATGGCTTGTGGAACTTTGTCATCCGTGGCTTCAAATACCTGAGACACAGACGCATCATTGATATAGTTGCTCAGGACACCAAGACCTACCTGAGGAAAGTTCTGAAGGACTGCACCCTCCCTCCTGAAATCTACAGTGGGGAAAGGTCTGGCTTACCCTTAAGTGAATCTCAGGCTGCCTTAGGGACTTGTTTTGCTTGGAGCCCTAGCGTCCACTAGGAAGCAAGAACTATAGGAGCACTTATAAGAAGAAGGTTTAATATTTTTAGAAGAGTTAAGAGAAGCACTCTTCTTCCTAGTCTCAACTCTAATACCTTGTTCAAAGAACAAGTATGTGCTGAGATAATCAGCTAAGCTTTCCTAGTTCAGTACAGAGATGTTACGTTTTTGGTTCTCATTGTAATGCATGTTTAAATCAGAGGCCTCCCTCCTAAACTATTAAAGTTGCCTTCATTAATTCTGTTTTGTTCTTATCTTTATCTTTCCCTAGACACCCTTGGTGATGACTCAACTGGAACAGAATGGCACTTAATGGCACAATTTGAGGGTGGAGGGGGTGGTGGCAACTGTCCCTTAAAATCTATTGTGTGTTGGGGCTGTCTGTGCTCATGTGGGTGCATGTGTGTGGTTGCATGCATACCACAGCACATGGAGCCAGCCTGGACATGAAAGTCTTAGAATATTTTCTGGTGCTTCCTGAGTTTAGGTAATATAAAAGGAAACAAGGTTATTAACTCACAGTTCTAGAGCCTGGGATTTCCCAGTGGGTTACCCACCAAGATGACTGCTGGTGGGTCCATGGCAATGGCAGGAGCTCATGTGGAAGAGACCAGAGGCACAAAAGATCCAGGGGCCAGGCTCCTCTTTTCTTACAAAGACCAGTTTTTATGGAAGGCAGCTGAATCCTAGAGAACATGATTTGCCCCTTCCTAAAGCAATGACACTATGACCTAATTATCTAATTAATTACCTAATTATCTCATTAGACCACACCTATGTGTGTATGTGTGTGTGTGTGTGTTGTGGTGCATGTGGGTGGAGGCTGCAACAGGCCCCCAGGCCTTACCACAACAGACTCCATGATGGAAGTGTCTTTCAGGCCGTAATACCCAGCCCATAGACAGCATCACCTGCCAGAATGAAGGCAAAGACCTAATCCATCAAAGTCATAGTCCTGGGAAAGTAACCATATAAACCTTGCTTTTTGGCTTCTGTAGTTCCACTTCTAGGTAACTGTTCTTGTTAACTCAATTATATCAACCCAGGATTCAGTTTTTGTGCTTAAAAGCTCACTCTGAGAAAGGTTTTGGACTACACTGGGATCCTGAACACCCAATGTCATCACCATCCAGCTAATTGACTGTGGAGGACTATGAGAATGGAAACAGGTTTCAGCTCTGCTTCATGTGTCCTCCAGCTAGGCTGTGCCTGATCTGTTCTTCATTTAGAAGCACCCAGAAGTTCCTTTTCTTCTTCTTGCTGGGGCTGCTGTTTTGAGATAGGGTCTCATATATCCTAGAGTGTAGCTGTGAATGACCTCGAATTTCTGACCCTCCTGCCTCGACCTTTCAAATGTAGGATTACAAGTGTGTGCCACCATCCCCAGTTTTATACAGTACCAGGGATGAAATCCTGGGCTTTGTGCATGCTAGGGCAAGCACCCTGTCTACTGGGCCACACCCCCAACTTCCCAGAGGCTCTTTACAGGACACATTGCTTATCTAAAAAGGGAAGTGTGCCTGGGGTAATTAAATTCATTTTTGGTTTGTCATTTGAAACAGGATCTCACTATGTATCTCTAGGTGTCCTGGAACTAGCTGTGTAGACCAAGCTGGCCTTTCACTCAAAAAGATTCACCTGCCTCTGCCTCCCAAGTGCTAGGATTAAAGGTGTGTGCCACCACATCTAGCCAGTAATTACACTCTTAATACTCCTACTTGAGGACGCATGTGGTGGTCTCAGAGTGGGTTCCACTCTGACCTCAGGGGTGGACAGGAAACACTTCTGCCCCATAGCCCAGATCCACATCTGCAACCTGGCACTTGGAATCTCTCACATTTTCCTGTTGCTGATGGATGCCTGGAGCCGAGTCCTGATTCAAGGAAATGTGTTCGGAGAGCATGCTCTTTTTCCTGTCATGGACTTGTGAGAGTTTCTGCTATGTGTTTAATTCTTAAAATAGTGCTCACTATGAGTTAGGTCTGCTCTTTTCGATGATGATGTAGAAAGACTTGTGTGTGTGTGTGTGTGTGTGTGCAGGTACCCACAGAGGCCAGTAGAAAGTGCCGGACCCCTCCCTAGAGCTAGAGTTTCAGACAGTTATGAGCTGCCTGAGTTGGGTGCTCAGAACTGAACTCTAGTCTTCTGGAAGAGCAACAAACAAGCTTACCCACTGAGCCGTTTCTCCAGCCTTGTGGACAGCCAACTTCTGATTTTCTCAGTTTTTTCTTTGAGGTCCATGAGTCACAAACCATGTGGTTTGGTCCATGAGAGTACTGGGAAGTCTGAATCCAGTGTGTCCAGGGGCAAGGCAGGGAGCACTTACCCACCCCACGGCCTCAGCCCTCACAGTGCATTCATAACCTCACACAGAGGACCCCCGGGGGTACACATAGACACCTGGGGTTCAGGAACAGGCACGGCCAGACCTGCAGGTCCAGCCTGCCTTGCTGTCTCGTCTGTGGTGAAGTGGACTTCCCAGGAGGATCCCTGTCCAGCCCTCACTGTTGCCTAAAGTCAAAGCACATTTGGCAGCCGGGGCTGATTTCGTCCTTTTCTAATTCTATCCCTCAGCTGTTTGGACACACAGGCACGCAGGGTTTTCTAACTTTCTAACTATCTTTCTGTTTTGTTTTATTTGTGTTACTCTGTTATAACTATTTTCCTGCCCTTTCTCCTGGCTACAAATGCCCTACACCGTTTTTTGGTTTTTTTTTTAGTTTTTTTAAAGAATTTTTTCAGCTGGGCAGTGGTAGCACACGCCTTTAATCCCAGCACTTGGAAGGCAGAAGCAGGCGGATCTCTGTGAGTCTGAGGCCAGCCTGGTCTACAGAGTGAGTTGCAGGACGGCCAGAGTTTGATAACAGAGAAACCCTGCCTTCAAAATAAAGAACGAAAGAAAGAAAGGATAAAGAATAGTAACATTTCAATTTATGCATGTGTGTCTGTGTATGCCGAGTGAGTAAGCGTGCCTCCAGAGGCCATCTGGAGTTATAGGCAATTGTGAGCTGCCTGACATGGCTGCTGAGAACTTAACTCAGGTTCTCTGGAAGAGCAAAGAAGTGCTCTTACTGCTGAGCCATTTCTCCATCCACCTCCAACCTCAGGGAGAGGGTTTTGTTGTTGTGTTGTTTTGTTTTGTTTTTGGTGTTTGTGCATGGGCATAGGGTCTCTTGGTCTCCAACTGACTCTCTAGTCATACATAGCCTTGAACTCCTGATCCTTCTGCCTCTACCTCCTCCTGTGTGCTGAGATAAGGGACATGCAGCCCCCTCCCCAGTGGATTTTGTTGTTCTTTTGTTTGAGACACGGTCTTTCTGCATAGTCCAGTCTACGTAAACCAGGCCATCCTGGAACTTACAGAGACTTGCCTGCCTCTGCCTCCTGAGTGCTCAGATTAAAGGCATGGCCACCATGCCCTGCTCATACCCAGTTTTATGTGGTGCTGGGGACAGAATCTGTGCACACTAGCTAAGCTCTTTGCCACCTAAAGCATATCCCAGCCCTAATTATTAACACATACTAGTTTTGAAATTAATGAGATTCACTGTGAAGTACCCACAAGTGCACGGACATGTCCATCCGCTGCTCCCAGATTAGAATGAAGCCCTTCGATCTGTGGAGAGGTTGAAGAGCTCATCAGGATCCCAGAGGCAGTAGTAATCTCTGCAGAGCCTCAAGCCTCTGATTTTAATGTTTGCCGGTGACTTGGTTGACCCACTTTGGGCCCAAGACATGTGCATATAGGTGAACTACTTGTGTAAGTGTGAGATAGGAGCTCTGACCTGCATAAGCATGAAGCTCACAAGTGCTGGACTGGGTGCTCCTTCTGGGAAGGAGGACCAGGCATCCAGGGAGTTGCTAACAGGGTCCTGGGACAGTTCAGCTATCTCGTGGAGGCCACTGCAGCCTGAGGGCTGGAGGGGAGTGTGAGGTTGTATGGCCATGGAAAACACTTCTCTATCTGTTAGAACAGCAAGGCAGAGGCTTGGAGGAGGTCAGAGAAGCCTAGAGACTGAGAGTGAGGGAAATGAAGCCAGGGACTGTGGGAAGGCAGCCGTGTCATAAGTGGCCCACGGCACACCTCAGGATCCGGCACTCATCCCGTCACACTGCCTTGCCCTTACTATACCCAGATCGAGAGGTTCCCCCAAACACCAGGAGTCCAAAATTGTATGCAAAAAGTAAGGGGACTTTTATTCTATTCTGCAGAGAAAACAAGCATGCTGGGGTCAGGTACAATGAAAAATGGCTGACCCCGAACAAAGGCTTACTGGCCTTTTTATAGGTTGTAAGGAGACTATTAGCACGGGTGAGGTAATAGGGAACATGATTGGTTGCAGGTGGAACCAGCCTTTTCCGCAAATGTTGGTCAATTGGTGGTCAGTGAGACAGTTTCATGGGTCGATTTGGTATTGGCTAATTTTATGATAAGACACTCACGTACCTCTTGTAGGGGTACCAGGCGCAGATGTCCGGCCTTGAGATAAGGCCTTCCTGCATTCCTGTGGCTACACTATGGTTGTCCTCATCTCTGATTGGTTACCCTTCCAGTGTGTGTGTGGGGGGGGCTGTGGGGGGTGCTTGAGCATGTACACTGCAGGCCTGAAGGTCTGAACCGGGCTTAGGATGGGGGCCTGAGGCAAGGGAACTTGCACATACACAGAAAGTGGAGTTTAGGTCCTTCAGCTCTGAAAACCCCAGACCTGTTCTGGCCATGGTGTACAATACTGACACAGGCTCAAAAGTTACATCCCTCTACTCCTAGGGTCATCAATAACCCAGGGCATTTCTTTTTTTTTTTTTTTTCTGAAGAAAGACATTGCCTAGCACAGTGGCAATTGATCATGTGATAAGAGCAAGGGTAATCTGGGTGCTGTGTATTCTGAACTCTGAGGAGTTGGAGGTGAGAGAAGACAGCACTGGAGGCACCAGGTTCTGGAGGCAGGGTAGAGTGACAGGGTAGAAATAGGGGCCTCGGGGAAGTGAACAACGAGCAGGCCCAGCAGCTGCCAGTCTGGTGAAGGATCTCCAGCTCTCTAAGTGCTGGGACCCCTGGGTCTGAACGTGGGCATTTCCCAGGATTAGGTGCCATCTGAGCAAAAGCGGGGGGTGGGGGCGGGGGCGGGAGGGCGGCTCCAGAGAGACCAGGGTCAGACCATCAGGCTCTGACTGCAGGCTGGATGTCACCATTACTGGGCAGACTTCTGACCCCCAAGCCTGGCCCAGATTAGACTATCTGGACGAGCTCCTCCCCTCACTGAAGGAGAACGTGGAGCCCTTGCAGCTGAATCCTGAAAGCCAGCCATTTCCAGGAACAGAAACTGAAAGCTGTCCTGGCAGCAGGCCCCTCCCCTCGAGGAGGCAGGGGCAGGAAGGGAGGGGGTGTACCTTAAGCCTAGAAGTGGAGGAGGAGTAGGAGCAAGGGCCAGAGTGGAGCAGGGTCTGAGAGGAGCTCAGGAGCTCAGGCTGCCTTTCAGCTGCTCCGCCTCTTGTACTCGCTCTCCCCAGGAGGACCCTGGCCCTCCACACCTCCATTCTCCCCGTCCTGAACATCCGGGGCCGGATTCCAGTTTTGCAAGGCTTCTGAGCAGGTAGGTGAGGGGCTGCTGAATGCAGCTTGGCCTGTGAACCTGCTCAGGGCAGGAGAGTCTGGGCTCTGGTGTTGCTCTCAGTGAGTTGTGTGCAGCAGGGGGCTCCCTGACTGTCCTTGGGACCACACAGAACCTAGTGTTTTGGCTGACTCAAGTGCTTCCAACCCACCAGCAGAGGCAATGTGTGCCTTTCTTACCTACATGTTCCTGGCTTTGTGGGTCTTCTGGTGGGGCCTAGTTTAGAGAATGTAGTGGGATTTCACTTATATTTCTTTCAGCCACTGGCCAGAGTTCAGGATCGGAACTTCCCACTGGCAATTTGAGATGTCCCGTGATTATGTAAACACATTGGTTCTTTATTTAGAGCACACAGGGACTGGGACTTGAAAGACTGAGTTTCTACGTGCACTTTTTATATAACTCAGTCAATTATTTTTTAATTATTTGTTTAGTGTGTATCTGTGCCTGTGTGAATGTGAAGGTCAGAGGACAACTTGTGGAATTGATTTTCTCCTTCCACGATCGAATTCACGTTGTCAGGCTTGGTGGCAAGTATGTTTACTTGATGAGCCATCTCACTGGCCCCTTTAAAACAAAAACAAACAAACCAAAAAGAAAACAAACATAAAAACAATAAAAACAACAACAGCAAAAACCCTCAAAAACCAAAAATCACCCAAAAAATCAAAACCAAATAAAAACCAGTTCAAGCATTTCATCTGTACAGGAGAAACTGACGCAACGGGCACCAGCTCAGTTCTTCCTGAATCATTAATTACAGTATGTGGAGGGGGGATGGGGGGCTTTAAACACCACCTTCCCAGAGCGTGTATGCTGGGTCCAAGGCCCTTCCCACTGACCGTGGGGTGGGTCATCACACTTGGAAATTCCCTGTGTCCCCTGACGGTGAAGAGACAAGAATGAAGTGGAGGTTGAGGGTCCAACAGGATCACGATCACAAAGCCTGTGACAGCTCAGATCCATACCAGGCTGGTTCTCACATCCCTGGAAGCGCCTTTGATGAAGGCTCAGGGGATGAGGAGTGAACTACACGGGGTCCTGTATAGGCAATCTCTTCATAAGTGTGATTTTTCAATATTTGTATAATTAGCTGGGTGAGGTGGCTTACACTTGTAAACATAGCACTTGGGAAGTAGGGGGTAGAAGATTCAGTTCAAGGTTACATAGTGAGTTTTAGACTAGCTCTGGCTATATTAGGCTGATTTACATTTTAAAATGTATACTTCTAGTAGTCTATAATAATTGCAGAAAATAATGGGTTGTGGGCCAGTGAGCTGGCTCAGTGGGTAAGAGTGATTGCTCCCAGGCCTGAGGACCCGAGTTTGATCCCAAGGACCCTCATGGTAGAAGGAAAGAACCGACTCCCACAAGTTGTCCTCTAACTTTTTTTTTTTTTTTGTTCTTTCAAGACAGGGTTTCTCTGTTGTAACTCTGGCTGTCCTGGAGCTCACTCTGTAGACCAGGCTGGCCTCAAACTCACAGAGATCCACCTGCCTCTGCCTCCAGAGCACTGGGGTTAAAGGTGTGCGCCACCACCACCCGGCTACCCTCTAACTTCTACTTGTGCACCTGGCATACTCAACACACCTCCGACACATATAAGTGAATAAATGTAATAAAGAAATATTTTTACATAACAGGTTGCATCATTACCTTTCTTTTTGCTGTGACCTGGCAGGAAGCGACTTTAGGGAAGGAGGGTTTATTCTGGCTCATGGTTAGAGAGGCTACAGCCTATTGTGGCGTATGCCCAGGCTTCTGTGAAGTGCACCTCTTTCTGTGTTAGGAGATTCCTGAGTCCTGGCTCACAGGGTCTGGTTCTCCTCCCCAGACTGGCTGTCCCTCTGCAGTGCATTTTGCTTGTTGGGCTCCGTACAGAAGCCAGGAAGATCTGTCTGTTCCCCATTCTCATGGATCTCTGACCCATGTGTCGAGGAGTAAACCAGAGACACTAGAGATATAAACTGAACAGGACCTTCAAATAGGGAAGTGTGGGGTCACTTGAACTCCAGGCTGAACTCCGATGGGCTTGCTCTTGGCAAGGCCTTGCCAGTGTCTGAGCCACCGTTCCTGAGTCTGCCCACGTGAACACCTCTACAGGACTCCTCCTGCTGTTTTGCCAATGGAATGAGGAAAGCAACTAATCCAGTAATCTGGATTAGTTTTCTGGAGAAAACTAGGGATTTAGGAAGTTACCCACAATTTACCGAGCCAGCTGCTCTGGGGACTCAGGAGAGGATGTCAGCCCACTCTTTTCATGTGGAGACTGAAGCCAGGCCTCGGGGTTGATGAACAGCCGAGGAGAGTGGGGAGCAGTGCTGGGCCTCAGGCAGGACAGCCCATCCCAAAGACGAGCAAAGGAGGCAGAGAATGCTCCCACAGGGAATACGGAGAGCAAACCAGCACCGAAAGACCTAAGGGTGCCTGAGAAGCACCTTCCACAGATAAGAGCCCTGGATTTCTAGGGTGGATATCTGGGCACAATTCTAGTCATTTCATGGGACCCCAGGAGTAAGTCTGGCAGGGAGTTCCTTAAAGGACAGGGGAGCCACGTGAGACTCACAGGAAGTTTCTCAAATATACGGTATTGTGTTTCAAATGCTTTTAGTCTTTCATACAGACGAAACAAGAAAATAGACGTTCCAGGGAAAGAGCCAAAGCAGTCACTCCCAACTGTGGGGATTGTACATGCTGTCCTACATGGGCTTTGAGAACAGTAGGATAAGGTGTATGCTGCCGTCTTGCATCTCGAGATTTGCTGTGGTCCTGTGAAATGGTTGGAGTCCTGTCCTCACTTGATGTGCCCAGGTGTCCACGCCAGAAGGTCAGCACTCTGGTCTGTGGAAGGTCTGTGCTTACCTGTAAGCACACTGTATGGGTTCTGCATTACACATCCTCCAGTTTTTCCTTTTCTTTCTTTTGATTTTTCGAGACAGGGTTTCTCTGTTGTAACCGGCTATCCTGGGACTCACTCTGTAGACCAGCCTGGCTGCAAACTCACAGAGATCTGCTTGCCTCTGCCTCCCGAGTGCTGGGATTAAAGGTGTGCACTACCACCGACAGGCTCACATCCTCCATCTTAAAAAAAACAAAACAAAACTGTAGCCTTCATTGTTTGGCCTGGAACTTGGACACTGCCTTGCCTCTGCCTCCCAGTGCTGGGATTAAAGGCATACACCACCATGCCCAGCTTTTTGGTATTTTTAATTATGTGTACAGTGCCCCAGGAGACCAGAAAAGGGTGTCAGATCCCCTGGAGCTGGGGTTACAGGAGGTTGGGAGTCAGCTGGTACGAGTGATGGGAATCGGACACGCATCCTGTGGAAGAGTAGTAGGTGTTTTTCACCCCTGAGCCATCTCTCCAAACCCCACATCCTTTATCCTTGGTGTTGACAATTTGTGTTTCATATCCTGCCTCACAAAACACTCTCAATCTCATGTGGAGGATTTAGTTAAGTACAGAAACATGATTAAATGCCCCGTCGTGAGTGGGACATCTGTATCTCTGTATCAGCCCCTCCACAGCTTAAGGAACACCTCAGAAGAAGACGTGGGAAGCATATGTGTGTGTATGTGTACCTGAATTCATGTGTATGTGTGCACGTGTGTAAGATGCTGACTCTAGACACGGCATGGCTGTTGCACTTTTGAACTCATTGCAGCCGTGTTACTTGTACAAGATCACCACATGCCTGGGCCTGTTGACATCTTGTCATGGAGAGGTGAGGGTACAGTGAGGCCACACTCCTCCCGGAGGATTTACACACAGTTAATGGTTGGTGAGGGAAAGAGAGACATTTTCTTCAGTCCTGTAGCCCCCATAAGACCCACGTGATGCTATAAACCAATTCTCACTTGGGCTCTTGTAAACAAGCAAATGAAACTCCCTGGGCCACAGAAGGAAAAAACAAAACATAGAAAACTAAAAACAGACCATTAAAGTAGAAGAGGGGCAGGTTGGGAAGAGCAAAGAGATCACTGGGAACAGGAGGAGGATTTGATTAGCAGGGGTGGGGGAGAATATAATAAAGATAAATAAAGATAAATGATATACATTCATGTAAACGTTCTAATAAAACGCAGTATTATGTGTCATTAATGTAGTCTAATAATGCTGAGCATGGTGGCACACGCCTTTAATCCCAGCACTTCAGAGGCAGAGGCAGGCAGGTCTCTGAGTTTGAGGCCAGCCTGGTCTACAGAGCGAGTTCTAGGACAGCCAGGGCTACACACACACACACACACACACACACACACACACACAAACGGCAACAACAACAAAAAAAAACCCTGTCTCAAAACAAACAAGCAAATAAACAAAAATATATATGCTAATAAAAACATTAAAAGAGAAGCTTGTTCACAGAAGAATTTTAATCTGTATGTTAATAAGAATAGCAGTAGTGGTAACAGACAACCTACAGACTACAGACACCTACATGCTGACTTAAAATTGGTTGGAATTATTACTATTACTGTTACTATTACTGTTATTATTTTTTTGTTTGTTTTTGGAGACAGGATTTCTCTGCGTAGCCCTGGCTATTCGGGAACTTACTCTGTAGACCGGGCTGTAGACTGGTCATAGATCTGCCTGCCGCTGCCTGCCTGGTGCTGGGAGGCACCATGACCTGATACAATAATAATTATTTTGTTAAGTATTGATTTTATTTTATGTGTATGTGTGCCCAAGTGTCTGTATGTGCACATGTGCATGCAGGTGCTCTTGGAGGCCAGAAGAGGGCTCTGGAATCCCTAGAACTGGAGTTGCAGGTGACTGTGAGCCCTCATGTGGGTCCTGGGAAACAAACCCAGATCTCTCCAGCCCCGATGAGATCATTTGGAACCGTGTTTCTTTGCCGTTGAAGCTGATGTGTAGCTGTGTTTTCCTTATGCCGTTACTACTGAACGTCACTGGGGAAAGAAAAAGCACTTTTCAGAGTGCAACTGAAATAAACAGCCACTGGCATAGAGGGATGAGTGAATGAGGACTTGTGGGTCCTCTAGACGAGTATGAGGGGTTGGCATAGGCTTGCTCTGCGTGTACTTCCTCTGGGTAGTCCCTGCAACCAGGAAGGGGTGAGTGTGGACCCAGTAAGAGACCTGCTTGACATTCCAGTGCTCAGCTTTAGGGTTAAGCATTGCAATAACAGCTGCTGAGCTGTCCTTGCCCCCCAAGAATGTGCTCACGCACAGGAGGACTCAGCTAGGTCTCTCTGTAACCAGCAGGTCTTGGTGTAGGATTGGCTGTGGATCTGAAACCCTGGATGAGGAACCGTGAGTGTCTGTGTTCACAGCCGTCCTATCTCCCTTCCTAATGTATCTACAGGTTGCTCCATTGCTCACCAGTATGGAAGAAGCAGTTGGGTCCCCCAAGGATGGACGATTCACGTTGTTCTCCGATGCTGTACCCATTCACACAGACAGCAGCATTTTGTCTGTTGAAGTTATTGAGAATATCGAAAGTGCTGTGAGAAGAGGGCAGTGGGTAGAAGTGGTCTCTTTGGTCAAGGAGATCACACAGAAGGTGTCCAGAACCACAGTGAGCATCGCCGTGACTGGGGACTCTGGGAATGGCATGTCGTCCTTCATCAATGCTCTTAGAAACATTGGACATGAGGAGGAGGACTCAGCTCCCACTGGGGTAGTGAGGACCACCCAGACACCGGCCTGTTACTCCTACTCCAACTTTCCCAGTGTGGACCTGTGGGACCTGCCTGGCACAGGGGTCACAGCCCAGAGCGTGGAGAGCTACATGGACGAGATGCAGTTCAGCCTGTATGACTTTATCATCATCATCGCTTCTGAGCAGTTCAGCTTGAATCACGTGAAGCTGGCCGAAGCCCTCCAGGAGATGAGAAAGAGGTTCTGTGTCGTCTGGACCAAGCTGGACAGGGACCTCAGCACAAGTGTCCTCCCAGAACCCCAGCTACTGCAGAGTCTCCAAAGGATTATCCAAGAGAATCTCCAGAAGGCGGGGGTGAAGGAGCCCCCCATATTCCTGGTATCCACCCTTGATCCTTCAGCACACGACTTCCCTAAGCTTAGGAAGATGCTGCAAGAAGACATTTTCAACATCAGGTACTGTGGTCTCTCAGAAACCCTTTTCCAAATCTGTGAGAAGACTATTAATGAGAAAGTAGACTCCATTAACAAGGGCATAGATGCAGATAATCTGCAAGCATTTGGCATCCAGGATCCGGGTAATCTGATCGAGAGTGAGGAAGTCTACCAAAAAATCTTCGGTGTAGATGAAGACTCTCTCCGACAGGTAGCTCTGAGTATGAAAAAGCCAGATACAGATTACAAGAATATCATACAGCAACAAGGTGGCTGGACATTGTCATGGATATATCAGTCTACAACTCAATGCCTGGGTTATATCCCATCCTGTCATCCATATGCCGGGAGATACAGGCAACAAGACACACTTAACAAAGTTGTTGAAAGAACCAAGAAATTCTTGTGGAAAATTCTGAAAGACTCCGTTATCCTTCCTTCGGAAGGTACAGACAACTGAGGTCCTCTTCCCAGCTCTAACCTGCATGCACCCACGGTTGAGCTAACCTGCTCCATGGGTTCCAAGTTCCTTGAGGTTAATAGGCCAACTTTCTTGATGGGTATTCCCCTCATGAAACACCATAATGGGTTTCTCTTTGTACCATTTGTTTAGTTTTATTAACTAAACTGTCTGGGATCCCAATATAGGAGAAATGTCCTTTTTCTAATTGCACAGAATTTCATGCTTGACACACAGTCACCTTAGCATCTATGATTAATATAGTTTTTCTTAGAGACCTCTTGGTTTTCTCATATCTCTTTCCCCTCCCTTCTTCTTCCCTGTCTGAGGAAGAGCTTGTGTTTTGCCACTGTCTAAAAAGCATGGCTAGTAGAGGCCTGTTCTCTGACCTCTCCTCTGATGTGTAGAGAGGGACTAACCCTGGTGCCACTAGGAGTGGGATTCATGAAGCACCAAGCAGAAGAGTACTGGACACCACCGGGGGATCAGTGGTGTTGCGTCTAGTCATGGCCTCTCACTCTGTGCACCCCCCAGTCTCATATTGGACCAGAACGTCTTCAGCCACCCCTGACTCTTCAGGCCGCACCCCCATCCAGACACACACTGATCTTTTCCCTCTCACATGGAGCTTTCCCATTTCACTCAGTTGGTGTTTTTGTGTTGATCTAAGACGGACACTGTTCTCTACTCTGTAATGCCCCTTCCTCTCAGCCCCACTCTCCATAGACGCCAGAGTGCTGTCAGCCCAACCTCTTTAGCTGTCTCAGACCTATGCCCTCCTCATCTCTCCTTTCACCTCCTTGACAGCACTAAATACTCTCCCACTTCCAGCCATTACTGAGGTCACATCCCAGCATGCCCTGCTTTCATGCCACTTGTTCAGCAGGGAGGGTTTGCTTTTGGCTCAGAGTTTGACAGTACAACCCATCGTAGCTGAAAGTCATCACCATCGGAGCAAGAGGCAGCCGATCGCAGCGTCCACAGTCAGGAAGCAGGGAGAGATGAATGCGCTCCGTGGCACACGGTCTCCTTTTCATTCAGCCCGAGACCCCAGCCCGTCGGGTGATACTGTCCTCGTTCAGAAAGGGCCTTCCAACTTCACTGAACCAGGTCTAGAAACTCCCTCACAGACATGCCCAAAGGCCTGTTTCCATAGTGACTCTAGAGCCCGCCAAGCTGACAATTAACCACACAGGTACTGTGATAGCATAGGGGTACATGGGAGTTTTATTGGTTAACGGGAGAAGGTTGGGTGTGACTCCGTAGTACAGTGTTTGCCTAGCACACGGGAGGCTATGATTCTGATGCCCAGAAAGAAACAAAACCTGTTTTGAGACAGAAAATTCCAGTTGTATTTGTTGAGAAATATGCACCAACTATAACATCTTGCTGGCACAAGTACTTTACACAAAAAGCATCACTTGAGTGTAAAAGGTTGGCGTATGTTGTATGCTGGGGGTTAGGGTAGGGACTCTCAGTTGTAGTGGGATTGGGACTGGGGGTGAACAAGGGTCTGCCAAGCCTCACCTCCCCCTGCTCGTTCTTTTGCTGATGTAAAATCTGACAGACTCACAGGAAAGGTCTACCAAGAAGTCATAGAAGTTTTGTTTGTTATCCATTTGATGCTCCGAAATAGTTTTTGAAGTCAGTCAACTTTATAGCATAGACTCTGCTGCAGTACAGTATGTTCACTGCAAGAGAGAGCTTGCTCACCTAAAGTCATGCGGTGTTCCTGCTGCGGTTGTCTGTGTTTGTCACGGGGAAACTAACTTGGCCCCGGCATTAAGGAAACTGGTGTGCAGACTTTGATCTCGCTGTTAGAAGATGGCGCTGGACTGTGATCTCATCTGTAGAGGCAGAGTAGATTCTCTCTGTGTCTTACAGCATATATGTAGATTTTCTCCTTGCTAGTTACATGTATATTCCTAGCTACATACAGACACAGAAATATATGTAGACACATATGTTCATTATACATATATATTATATTGTATATAGCATGCATGTGTTAATCTCTACGATAGAATAAATAATCAGAGTGTACTATATAAATATATGTATTAATTTTTGTTCTTTTTTAACTTTTTGATGACTTCATACACGAGCACTACACATCACTCTAACCCTTCTCTTCCCCCCACAAACTCCTCCTGTAATTCCTCCAAATGTTTTAAATAGTGGATTAAAAATATTGATTTTATTTTGAAGTGTGTGTGTGTGTGTGTGTGTGTGTCATATAAGTAGGGATGCCCATGGAGGCCAAAGGCACTGGATTCCCTTCAGCTGGAGTTAGAGGCAGTTGTGATCCACCTGCTGTAGGTACTGGAAACAGAACTCTGCAAGAGCAGTGTACACTCTCAACCTCAGTGCTCTCTCTCCAGTCCCTAATAATGGGTTTTTAAGAATAAAGTTTCAGGGGTTGGGGAGATGGCTCAAAGGGTCAAATGCCACTGTACAAGCATGAGGACCTGGGTTTGAATCCCCAGCACCTATGTAAAAAGCCGTGTGTAGCAGTGCATGCTGGCAAGGGATCGGGTGGAGATAGATAGATCCCAGGAGCCTGGTGGTCAGCTTGTCCAACCAAAATGGCAACATCCAGATTCAGTGAGAGACTTGTCTCTAAAAATTAGGGCAGAGAGTAATAGAGGAAGCTCATGACATTGACCTCTGGACTCTACACATATGCACAGGCAGGTACCCATGTAGCATACATGTGCGTGCATGTGTACACACACACACACACACACACACACATACTACTTTTTCAAATTTCACTTGTAATATCAGAAGTATCAAAACCTGTTTCTATAACCACCAGAGGCTCCCCCAAAACAGCAGACTCCCCTTCCCACTTCAAATCCTAGGGTCTCCTATCTTTATTTGCTGAGGAAGAACTGACACAAAGAAACAAGTCGATCTGAATACAGGAGGCTCGGCTAGTCCAATGTATAAATATTTGAACTCACCCTCGGGCTGTGCCTCCCAGGAAGACTGCTGTACGTTAGCATGAACACACAGCTACTATCAGTACATTGCTCCACGTAGGCAAGAACGAGCTACAGAGAGACAGTTGGAAGGAGTTCTGATTGCTGGGGATTCAGAAGCTGCTGAGTGACAGACCGGCTTTCACTTGAGACCTTGGGAAGGAGATTTCACTACTAGAACAGTTACTGGTTGTGGAGTAGTTACTTCTGCAGAACTGACATGGCTCCTCTTGGGCTGTTTACAGGCTCAAGAAGTAAGCAACATTCACAAAGCCTCTCTCCACAAGGTTATATAAGCTGTAACAATTTGGGGGAGAGGAGGGTCTCGGATTGATGGAGCAGCCAAGGCAACCCCAGGGATACAGCTTTCATGGCCTCTGACCCACGCTGGGGCGGGCTCATCAGTGATGTAGCCTGCTGAGATGAGACACCCTGCTTCCATAAGTAACCCTTTGCTTATGTTCCTGTGACCCCAATAAACTGGTTCAGTGAACCAGACTTGGGTGGAATCACTTCTCTGGGCTGCCATTGGTGCCCTATCTGGATGAATAGATGTTTGTTCAGATCTCCCCAGGAACAGTCACACAACATCGATTCTCAGTCACTTCCCTGTAAAGAGCATAACGTTCAGTATGGCAAGAAAGTGTCAGAGAGTGGTTTGAAGCATAGCTAACTGTAAGAAGCTAGTGTTGGAACCCTGCTGCTGCTCAGGTGCAATGCTGAGACAATGAGGCTCTAGCTAACAGACTTCCAGGTGCCAGGATCTCTCACCCTGTGAAGTGAATTGGCATCAAATCTCACATCCTGCTCCCCACCCCCATCCCTGCCTCCTGCCTGGGAATCAGAAATCCTAACTGCTATGCTAAGCTACACTATGCTAAGACAGCTCGAAAGAACAACCCTGTGTGATGACTAAAGAAACTCCATTTTATGCCAGGCATCCATCTTGGTACCCAGTAGTAGTAGCCATTAGTCTCTAACTCAGTGGCCCCACCCAAAAATGGATAGCCATGACTATATTTGTTATGATAATGACTAACTTCAGTAACCTACCTACGCAGACAGTCAAGGACTATTTTGAGATTGCCTTGACTACCAAATCTTAGCAGAGCAGAACAGCCTTGACTTATTGTGCAGATATTCAAGTTCTTGTGGTTTTTCACCCTTAAAAATCCTTCCTTCACCCTCCTTCGCATGGCAATCTCAAGTTTGGCTTAGACTGTTGACCTGCTAGCAGTAATGAATAAGTCTTTTTGTTATAATTGAATTGAATCTATGATCTTTTCCTAGGGGGTCGTGAACTCCTCAATATTTGGAGGCTACCAGTGAGATCCCTGGACCCCCAGACTCAGGGCCGGGGGGTCTGGGATAGGCCCTGGTGGACTTGGCAGTCTGGGGATCCCAAGACCATGTCTGCCACAAATTAAAGGTCACTAATAGGGCAGAGAGAACAAGTCCAAAGTGAATTTGATAGGCCCCAGGCTGCCACCACCACAAATTAGCAAATTGAAAGCAAAATGAAAAGTAAAAACTGCCAACCAACATGCATCTGAAACCAGAACTGAGCAGTAAGTACTTCCGTTCTATTCTGGAACCTGGATGTTTATATATAGAGTCCTAGGGGAGACACCATCATAGACCCAGTCTCTGGGACAGAGATGTCCTTCTGTCCTGGTGCATGAATGAAGGTGGCCACCACATGTCCTGTCCCCTCTTGTTTATTTTGTTTGCTTTGGTCTGTGTTTTCCTGTGTGCTTGAAGTTTTGTTGCGAACATGAGAGCCCGACCAAGCGCTGCTCTCTTTGTTAGCTAGCCCTGTCCCTCACGGAGCTTGCTGCGTCTCTGTCCCTCTCATTGGCTCACTGGAGTTTGCTGTTTACTGCAAAATCTCTTTTATCTCTGAGCTTTCTTTGTTCCCTGCTTGCTCTGTCCCTCCCTCTGGTCACTGGATTTGGTTTTGCAGGTGTCTTTTAGGTATGGATGATATTGAAGTATTGCTTATGCTGTTCTACTTTATTAAAAAGTTAGCTCTGGAGTTGGGTTATGGCTCCTCTTCTCCCAAGCCAAGCAGGTTTGTTTAAAAGCGTCTGCCAAAACTTCTGTCTGGAGGCAGACAGGCCTCCTGACTCGACAGGGGGAAAAAAAGAGCCCACGGAAAGACACTATGTGCTTTAAAATGGCTTTTTTAAAAAAAAGTAGAGTATCCCCAATAGCAATTACCGTTGCTTATCTCACTCCCGTTCTTAGTTTTATTTAACTCTCTATAACTTTTAGTAAAATATAGACTTTCTGTACCTTAAGATTTGGAAGCTTATTGGATATGGTTAAAAATATGTAAACAAAACAAAACAAAAAAACAACCTGATGCCAACATTTTCTGAATTCTTGTAGATGACTGGTTTTTACAGTTTTCCGTTGCGTGGTCTCTAGGTTACAGATACTTAAATTATTCTGCAATTTAATGACTTTACAAGGAAAAAATACTTATTAAGTTCTTCAAGTTGTCTGTTGCCATCTGCAGACACACACACAAACTGGTTGTGAAATAAAAGAAAGCCCTCTGTCTAGAGTCTCTCAGGAAAAACCCCAGACATGCCTGCTTGAAATAATCAGAGCTAGGCTTGTTAAAAGTTAATATTTCTTCAAAAAAGGAGAAGATAGCTAAAGTAATCGGAATTTCACTTAAGAATCCAGTCACTCCTCCCAGCTGCTTGTGTGCAGTTTGACCCTGATTGCAAGAGGCCTCAAGGTTTTCTGCAGAAACAAGGTATAAAGTCTAAAAGGTAGGAATAAGAAGGGGGTCCATTTCTGTAGCAATGGGAAAGCTGTTGTTTACACTGGGTAAAGGCTCCAGATACTGTCTAACAACCCTGCAGGAGAAATATATTACAACAAATGATAAGTGTATTTGTTGTCATTATGTCTCATGTTATTTAAATTTTTTAATCAAAAAAGTTTTATATAAAAATTAGAGCCAGGTGGTGGTGGTGGCACATGCAGACAAAACAAAACAATCAGAAGAGTGAAGGGGCCCAAAGAAAACAGGGAAAAACCTTCACAGGTATACGTGTGACAAAGGATGGTTGGCCTAGCCAGGGTTCATCAAATACACCACACACATACACCCACACACACACACATACACACATACACACACACCAAACACACATACCACACACATACACACACACACACACACCACACCACACCACACACACATGTACCACACACACACACCACACCATACCATACCAACACACACACACACACACACACACCACACATACCACACATACCACACACACACAAACATACACACCACACCACACCACACATGCACACCACACCACACCACGCATCCACACACACATACACCACACACACACATACACCACACACACACACACCACACCACACACACACACACCACACATCACACACACCACATACACACACACACACACACACACACACACACACACACACACACCACGTGCACACACACACACCACACACACATACACCACACACACACATACACACACACACACACACACACACACACACACACACACACACACACACATACACCACACACACACACACACCACACACACACTACACACACCACAGATACTCTCACATGCACACAACACACATACACACACATTTTCATGCATATAAATAGATAAATGTGATAAAGAAGAAAAATTTGAAAAGCTATTATGAAACTTATTTTTATTCAATAGTCTAAACAAATAAAAAGGAAAAGATAAACAAAAGCCAGGACGTGCACACTTGTAGACAGTCCATCTGTGGGATGATGTGTCTTTCCGACCCAGGCCTGGCTCTCCCAGGTGCCTGGTTTCTCTCCTGGTGTACTATTTCCTGGAGGAATTAATTCTGAAAGCGCTATTTTCATCCTCCTCCTTTCCCTGCCTGTTCCTAAGTCTTTAGGACTTGGGGCACTGGGATTCCATAACTAGATCAGGGTGTAGATTCCACGAAGGGCACCTGTAGTTTGTGGGCAAACAACTACAAAAATGCAACCCCAGACTGTCTGAAAACCATGAGCTGCCAGAAACGAGGAGGAAGCGGGAGGCGTTTAATTGCGCCCCCTAGTGGAAGAATTGGCAAGCTGCAGAAGGAACTCTTCGTGACCTTCCCGGACTGTGCTGGTTTTCATTCAGGAAAACTGATATAAACAATTTCATTTTTCAGCTGGATATTTTTCCATTCTTGTCACTCAACAATCTCCCCCGCCCCAAGCATGGCTGAATAACCATGCTTTCCCTGGCCCCTTGTGGCAGGTGATCCACTGAGCAGGGGGAGGCAATGGCAGTATGAAGTAGGTTTAGAAAACAAAACAAAAGAAAGAAAAAAAGGCAATCCTGCCCTGGCGAAATTTGAGTAACAGTAAAGAGGTTTAGAAGGAGTGGCCCTTAGGTACCATGCTACAGACCTGTAGGCTTTTATACCTGCAGAGATTATAATAATTGTTGTTTATTTTTCAATCAAAAGCATACATGTGTAAATTACCATGTCTTAAATGTATGCTTTGCAAATGACTTATTTTTTAGATGTTTATAAGTAAATATATATCAAGGCTGGAGAGATGGCTTAGTGGTTAAGAGCACATACTGCTGTTTCTGAGGACCCAGGTTCAATTTCCAGCAACCCCATCAGGTAGCTCATAAACAGCACCAGAGAATCCAATACTCTCTTCTAGCCTCCATAGGCACACCACACACACACACACACACACACACACACACACACACACACACACAGAGAAAGGGCTGTACATTTTTTTCCTTTTTTTCTTTTCCTTCCTAACACACACACACACACACACACACACAGAGAGAAAGGGCTGTACATTTTTTTCCTTTTTTTCTTTTCCTTCCTAACCTTTTAGAGTTAAAGGGGGTTTTAAAAAGTTACAAGTTAAGAATCCTTCTCAGTAACAACCAGTAGCCAGGAGAAAGAGGAAGGGGGAGGGAGGGGAGGGAGGGGCCAGAGTCAAGTTACCAGTGAAAAGTAATAGCTACAAAAGACTTCAAAACTTAGATACAGTGTTTAGAAACAGTTGCAGCCATTAAGAAAACATTTACACCAGGCTGGCCTTGAACTCAGAGATTCGCCTGCCTTTGCCTCCCAAGTGCTGGTATCAAAGGCATGCGCTACTACTGCCTGGCAAATCTTAATTTCACATTTATTTTGAGAGGAGGGTGAATAAAGCAAGGTCGTGTTTATCGACACACAATGGGCAAGAGTGACAGCATGTCCAAGTGCTTCTCCATTTGTGTGGGTGGTGACCTCTAGAGTCCCCTTTTGCCTTAAACCTGCTTTTCAGAACATGACAGGTAGCCGGGCATGGTGGTGCATGATAGAGAGTTACAAGTGGTAGTGGTACATGATAGAGCCTGCTGTCACCCATACACCTTTCTGTTTGTCTACTTGACACACCTAGAATCACCTAGGAAGAGTCTCCATGAAGCATTGTCTAGATCAGGTTGGTCGGTAGGCGCAAGAAGATCCAGTCCACTGTGGGGAGCACCATTCCCTGGGTTTGGGTTTGGATTGTGTAAGAGAAGAGAAAGTGGGCTGAGCACTAAGCATGCATTCCTACTCTCTGCTCTTAAGCATGACCTGCTGCTTTAAGCTCTCGCTGCTGTGTTTCTCTCTGTGATGGACTGTAACCTGGAACTGTGGCTCTCTGGCTAGGCGATCAAGTTACACATTCACTGAGAGACCCTGTCTCCAAAAACAGACAGTTCCTGAGGAATGATACACACACACACACTCACACACATTGGAACCCTAACCCTGACCCTATGTGTCTTTCCTAGACAAGATATTCAACTTGTTCTTGTATATTATGAGTCCGCTCAATTTCTTAATTTCTTTTTTTTTTAAATAAATTTATTTTATTCTCCTGGAATATATTCTACAAGACTGTCTTACATCAAACTATTTCTTTATTTCAATGTGTTTACACCAAGTTCTGGAACGTATAAAGATGAAATTTAAATCGGTAGAGAAACGCATACAGCTTCTGGCAGATGTACTGCTTACTCACTTGCAGGGCAAAGTAGATATTTAAAGAGGTCAGAAGAGGGCAGCAGATCCCCTGGGGCTGGAGTTACAGGTCATAGTTGCCCGAAAGTCAATGCTAGGTAAACTCAGGTCCTCTACAAAAGCAGCTCTTAACTGCTGAGCAACCTCTCCAGTCTTTATAGGAAAGTTTTTTATCAAGAAAATATGAGCTCTGCGGCTCAGGCCCTCCGAATATATGCACGGCAGATTGACTGCCAGGGCAAGCACTAGGTAGATAAGGCTGAGAAGCCTTTCATCACATGCTAGGACACCTGTATCTTTCTGCCTCTGCATTAGAGCACAGACCATGCATACAAAAGCAAAACCATTTCACTTTTCACTACTCATACAAGGCTTTAATTATCTTTACCCAGACTCAAATACATACTAAAGCAAAACTTTTATTTGCACAAATTTTAAACAAATAAAAATATAAAATATAGGTCTGTAAACATGTACGATTACTAACATAAATACTAATTTACATGACATAGGCATAATAGAATAATAGAATAAAATAATAGAATAAAAAAGAGCTGTGACAGGGCCTGGGAGAGAATACAAAACCAAGTCACCAGTGATGGGCGTCAAAAGTGCCACAAATAAAACCCGCAAGTGCACCTGGTGGTCACTATAGCTGGAAGGTCTCAGACGGCATGTGGTACTCGCGGAAGCACTTGGCATGCTTCTGGCACTCCTCACAGCGGGTGTTGGTCTGGGAGTGGCAGCGGGCACACCGGGTCCTCTAGTCCTGATGGACAATCCAGTGTCCAATCATATCGAAGCGGCTCTCAGTTTCCACCCGCCGGCCCCGCCTTCCCTGGGAGGAAATGATCCCTTTGCTCTCCAGATACACGCGGACCAGGTACCTGAGGAAGGCCAGGAGGTCCAGGCGGCATCCTGGCAGCACACCCTGTGCAGCTGCCACGCATTGTTGAGGGCCGCGTCGATGATGTAGCCGATGAAGCTCACGAACCACCTCATGCCGCTGATCTTCACCTTGTACTTGGCGATGTCCATCCGGTCGACGTCTTTGATACCTCCTGATAGAGCTTCACCAGAGATGGCTGGTGGACCTGTGCCCGAGCTTTGGCCGCTCCCGGCGTGCAGCTGGGCAGCCTCACTGGCTCTGTCCCACCGCATTGGAGCAGATGTTCCCACGCAGCTGTTGCGCCAGCGGCACTCAATGATCTCGCTCTCGTCCACCTTGTGGTCAAATGAGCCCCTTTTCATTTTCCTCAGTTCTCCGGGATCCTTGAGGTGACAGTGCTAGGATCTGTACTCACAGACAATTCCTGTGGCCTTCACTCCCTTTTCCCTCAAGATGGACATCAACTTGAAACTTGTAACCTTGTCAAAAAACATGTGGTATGGCAGGCACCCACGCTTCTGAAGTGCGTCCACAAATCTGACCACCATACTGCCCCCTATATCCAAGCCCTTGTCTGACTTGGTGAACAGAGTGCCCTGTGAAGGTTCAGACCACACCAGGTAGCCTCTGCTAGTCTTGTAGCACACCAGATCTTGTAGCCTAGTGGGACAGGCTTTCCTGAGCTCAGCTGCTTGGACCCCCGGTGCCCAAAGTACTCACAAATGGATTCGCCAAAACTGTAGAACTCTTCCAGGGGAGCATGCTTCTGGAAGTTATAGTTCGTACAGACGATGAGGGGCCTGACCTTGACAAACCTATCGCTTTCATCGAGTTCACTGTTATCTGCAAAATGCAAGTATGAGAAGATCAGCTCAAATCTGTCCCTTCTAATAGTATCAGCCACGAGGTGATGATTCGAGTCAGGAACTGTTTCCCAAAACATCCGTCTCCTGGGGTAGGAGATGTACCCGTTTAATATCAAGATGCCCAAAACACACTTCAGTTCCTGGGCTGTGAGATCTAGGGTGACATTTTTCTGCAGAGCGTAATGGTTCAAAGAGACCCACAGGACTCAGTTCCTTGGTTTTGAGGTCCTCTATATGAGGATCTGAGGCTGTCCAGCTACCAAAGTCTGGCCGGATGTTTCTCTGGGTCCAAACACTTTGAGGCTCCACTGCTGCCTTCTGCTTCTGGACTGGCTGCAGCTCTGGGTTGTCACTGTCTTCCTCCCGGTCTGAGTCTTCAGACACAAATGAGGCATGCAGCACCGGGCCAGGCAACTGGGCACCATCCTGGCCACTACCTTCTCCAGAATCCATATCCATGAAGTCCCCCCAGAAGTTGTCAGGGGGTGCAATGAAAATCTCCTCCCTGTTGCTGCCAAACTCATCCTTATCCAGAGTGCTCAGAACCTCCAGCAGCTTAGGGGACCTCACTTTTGGGCGTGCTACTCTCCTGGCAGGGATACCCCTGCAATGAGAGTCAGAGAGACGCTGACTCTCATGGGAAAATAACTCAGCTCGAAGAGCCTTGCGGACTTGGGCCCACCAAATGTAGCACCACTCCAGAGCATCTTCCAGATGAACAGAGCTGGCAGGAATGGAGGTGGCCCTGGGGGAGGCCTCTTCGTCATGGAAGATGAGGAGAGTTAGCCATGCTTTTACATCAAGTACACACACTGGGGACAGTGCCCACTTTCTACCATCCTCCCCTGCTGACTCATCTCTTCTCCAATCTCTCTCCCCATTCCCTTCCTCCTTTATGCTTTTTGACCAACTGCTTAGTGAGGCCACTGGATGAAGGAATTAAAAAGTTACTGACTGGAACTTTTTTTTTCCCCCCTAGAGAGGGTTTCTCTGATGTAACTCTGGCTGTCCTGGAACTCACTGTGTAGACCAGGCTAGCAATGAACTTTCAGAGATCCTCCTGCCTCCACCTCCCTAGTGCTGGGATTAAAGGCTAGTAGCTTGCCTGGCTACCAGGGCTTTTAAGTACAGAATACAGGCTCCCAATGAAGCATTATGTCAGTCTCTTACTGTGAGCCTGAAGCCCTGGCAAACTGGGAAGACAAGGATGTCTTCAGGGTCTAAGGTCTGCAAGACAATGAAAGTCAGTTTTTTACTAAGCAGATCAATAGACTTTTTACCATTTAAAGGGACATTTCTTGCTTAAGGCTCACCAGGGAGAAAAAAATGGATGGGACACACAGGAACGGTGTGAACTGGCTCTCCCATCTCTGAGCACAAGCCAACATGCATTCTAAATCAGTGTTGCTCATTGACACAAATGGACATTTGGGGCTAGATGAGTCTTTGCTGGCAGGGGGTAGGGGCAGAGTAGACCCACGCATTATCCCTGGTTTCTGCCCACTAGGTGCCTGTAGAAATACTTCATCTTCTTTAACTGTTGATATAAAAAATTTCCAGGAGTCGAAGGTAAAGCCTTATACAGACCTGGAAACGTGAGTTTGATCTCTGGAATGAAGGTAAAGGTGAAGGAAAGAACTTCCTCCACAGAGTTGTTTTGATTGCCACGTACTTGCCGTGGCACTTACATGCCACCCCTAGCACAGCAATAGCATGACGGAAATCTCCAGACATTTTGATGCATTCGCTGGGATGGGGGCACAACGTCATCTCTGATTTTCCATGAAGATGGAAGTATTCTGCCTCAGAACTACTCAGTTTGGCAACCATAGGCCACAGGTGAATGTACTGGACAATCAAATTCTAAATATATTAAGAACTAATTGTGGGGGCTCAGTGGTTAAGAGCACTTGCTGCTCTTTCGGGGACTCTGAGTTTGACTCCTAGTACCCATGTCAGGCAGCTCACAACTGCCTGTAACTTCGGCTCCCGGGGATCTGATGGCTCCTTCTGGGCTCTGTAGCACTTACACACACATGGTATATGTTAAATTATCTTTCGGGCGCTTAATGAGAGTCCAACGTTGACTTTTCCAATGCTCTTTATTAATCACAAACCATGTCAAATCTCAGGGAATTCTATACCCGGGCAGCTAGGCAGAGACCTCACTCCAAGGCTTCCTCACCCCATGTTCTCCTCTTGGTTCTCCTCCTGCTCGCTAGCTTCTGCTTCCTTGTTCTCTCCTGTCTCTCTTCTACCCTTGTCCTAGTTCTTTTTTATTCCAAATCCTCTCTGTCTCCACCCAGCCCTCCAATATACAAATAAATGGAGCTTAACCTTCATCTGCCTTAAGGCTAAGGAATGTCCTATTCATGGAGAACTGGATAGCCACTCCTTTGTTTACTGGTAGGAAGTGAGTCCTTTACGTGCTTCAAGGACAGTTTACTGGAACACTATCCATAACTAAAATCTCCCACAACAGTATATATATACGTACACATAAATAAAAAAAATACTTTAAAAACTAACCATGAAACAGCCAAAATTTTAAGCTTCTTATTTTTAAGTATTTTATTTTTTGAGGCAAAGTCTCATGGAATCCAAGGTCAGACTTGAATTCAGTTTGTAGCTGAAAGGTACCTTGAACTTTGGATCCTCCTGCCTCCACCTCCCAGTGCTAGGATTATAAGCATGTGCCACCATATTGTTTGTAAAAAGTTTTGAACTTTTTTTTTTTTTGAGACAGGGTCTCTACATAGTCCTTGTTGTCTTGGAATTCACTACGTAGACCAGGCTGGTCTCGAACTCACAGAGACCACTTCTCAAGTGCTGAGATTAAAGGCAGCCTCTGTGGATGGTCCCCACCCTCCTGGTGTCTGTGCCCTGGTGTGATCCTCTCCCTGTGAGCTTATGATCTACTTCTGATAATCAGAATAGGGCCAACATGGTGAGAGGACCCTTCTGAGAAGAGGCTACGGAGAGACTGTACCACCTCTGTCTGTCTCTACTGCTCACTTTGAGGGAAACCACCTACCATGTCTTAGCTGTCCTACAGAAATGCCTATGGGAAAAGAAATGATCTGGTCCCAAACCAACAGCCAGAGACCACCGAGGCCCCCATTCCAACCCCTGAGGAACTATGAGGAAAATGACTGACTAATTCTACTACATTACAATACAGCTCGCAGGGGCAGAGCGCTTGCTTAGCATGTATGAAGGCTCAAGCTCATCCCCTGCACTGCAAAATAAATAGTAATAATTCTAAATTTAAAAATAATCCAAGAACTTTTCTCTTTATCAGATGGAACTCACAAGCAGAAGTTATCTGCTGCAAATGTAAAAGATTTGTATTTTGGTCTTATAAAGAACCTAGAACGTGCAGGGGATAAGAATCCCAGCGACTATCAAGAAAAACAAACAACGTCCCCTCAAACCAACAATACAATAGGACAACAGACAAAAAAAAATTTATGGGGACAAAAGAAACACATATGTGAAAACACGTTTGATCTCTCCGCTACTCAGGAAATGACAATTAAAACTACAATAAAGTATCATTTCACAGGTACAAAAATAAAATACAATAAAATAAAAGATAAAGGAAAACGTGACCACGACCAGAAGCCGACAATGAGAAGAGAGGCAAGAGGTTACAAGGCCACTGAAGAGTGAGGTGTCTGGCCATGCCTGCAAGCTGAACAAGATACACCCGAACGTGTCGCAATCCATTTCACGTACTTAAGGCAGGAGTTTCCAACCTGGCTTAGGAGCTGGACAATTCTTTGTCTGTGTTGGGGGCGGATCTCGCCATTGTGAGAGCCAGGATGCTACCCTGTAGATTTCAGGGTACGCAGCACGTCCTGCACTTGCCACTAGGTGGCAGTAGCTCCCCAAGGATAGCTGCGCAGACCCAGAGTCTCTCCCTCTTCAGTCTTTAGAGAATCCGGACTTCCTGTTCTAGGCTCCGAATGCTCAAGGAAGTAACAAGAAATCAGATGTAACCCAAATGACCCGCAGAATGGATGTAATGGATACAACAGGAAAGGAACGCACCTCAGCCACACAGGTCACGGATGACTCTGAAAAGAACGCGATGGCTGGAAGTGATGGCTCCCACCTGGGATCCCAGCACTTGCGAGGCGGAGGCAGGAGGGTTGTCGTGAGTTACTATACAGTGAGTTTAGAAAAACAAACACTTAACAACAAACAACGTGTTGCCTTTTACAAGGACTAAAATATGAAACAAATCCAGAATCATATTCGCTGGAAATGCATACTGACCACACAGTGAAACTATCCTAACAACCATTAAGTAGAACTTAAGAGCAGAGCCTCTAAGAGAAAGGTGCATTCATGACAGCCCCTGGGGCACTAGACTTGAATCAGGATCAGGTTCTTTCGGAATGGCATTTACTTCTGGGATGGGGAGGGGACACATACACCATGAGGCACATGTGGAGCCAGAGGTCACCTTTTAGGACTCCGATCTGTTCTTCTACCACGTGGATCCTGGCATCGGCCTTGGTGGCAAGTGCTGTAACTCACTGAGCCATCTTCCTGGCACAGAAGTTCTATTTATGTTTCAGGACCCTTTCAACTGTTCCTGCTTCATATCCAATTATGTACGTTTTACACAAACACACAGCACAGGGCACAGCACAGGGCCATCCGTGAGCACGTGCGCCCACCCTGAGCCGGTAGTGCCAGGTAAGAAGACTCCTGAGGGAAGGGCACAGCAACCTGCTGAGAGATTTCACAAGGAGAGAAGACGAGAAATGTTCAAAGAGCCATCTCCCTGCTCAACAGTCTATATCCTCCGGAGAAGAATCACCTCATAAAGTCCATAGGAAAGTGTGCTTCTGAGTTACTCAAAGCCTAGCCAGCTGGCACCCCGACTTCATTCCAGCCCGTGCCTGCTTCCTCTGCTTCACCTGATGTCACTTAAACTTCCTCACGGCTTGTGTAAAAAGCCATCATATGACGAAGGCACTCACACAAGTCCCCATTGGCCTCAGCCAACTGAGATGTCTGTGGGACTCTAACCTCTTCTGTCCTTGCTGTCCTAAGCAAGTGTCAGGCCTGTAAGAAAGACCTTGGTCTTCCAATTCCAACACACACACACACACACACACACACACACACGGGCCTGGTGGAAATGTGGAATGTGGAGCCACCAGTGAGAAGCTGTGCAACTTTGACAAGTCATTTCACCTTGTCTGGGCTAATAGGATAACTTTGGTACCCACTCTTACTGGGCTATGAAAATGGAGAGTCTATGTCTAATGCAGAGCATTGGGCCTGGCTTCATGGAGTCAGTGATTGCTTCAGAACTCAGTCTCTTCCTTGCAATGACAGAGGTCAAAAGAGCTCTGAAAGCTGCGTTTGCCATAAACTCTTTGGCATCGTATCCTGATCTTTATAATCTCTACTCCCTCCCGTAATTTGTTTTAGAGATTCATTTCTATCTATCTAAAGAGTTTACTTTGAAACACTGTGTTTGATGAAGAGGTACTTTGGGGTGAGTTTGGTAAAAGTTAGACATCTGACCTCCCTACTTCTAGTCATGTTTGAAACAGGGAGTGTGCCCTGCCTTCTACTCATTGGCTCGTGTCTTTCCTCTGCTGTGTGCAAGGCAGGCCTCATTCACTTACCAACATGCTGCTTGACAAGCCCCAACCCACTGTTCTGCCACAGCCCGCCCCAGACACCTGTCCAGGCACAGCTGAGTCAGGCTCCAGGATTTGTGGACAGAGCCACAAAAGGTTGCCCTGGATGGAAGCCCAGAGTAAATGAAAAGACTGGTGAGAAAGGAGTCCTTAATGGAGGGAGGTGTGGAAGCCAGCAAAGCATAGGTCAATGAAGGGCAGGGGAAGATGGGGAAGGAGGACAGGATTGTTCTGACACCTGGTGGCCATGCCTAACTGGTAAAGCTTAAACTCTGGAGCTCAGGGACCACTATGAAGGGTCTTGAGGGAAAGGAAATCAGCAACTGTGTTGTTTAATACATAAACTTTGCCAAAGAGGCAGGGCATTTTAGCATAGTTAGACCCATGGCTAAGAATCCTTAAGATGAGTAGGGACCTAAACAATGTCTGTACAAAGTCTGTTGCTGTTAAATAAGATGGCAATTTGGTGGAGGGGTTGGAGTAATCTGGGTGAGTTAGAGATAGATTTTTTAGGCTAGTTTTGTAATTAAAAAATCTAAAATTTGTGAAAATAATTTAAATAAAATGTTATTTTAGGGCTGAGGACTATAGATCAATTGGTAGATTTCTTGCTTAGCATGTACAAAGCCCTGGGTTCCAACCCCAGCACTGAATAAACCAGTTTTGGTGGCAAATGTCTGTAATCCCAGAACAAGGGAGTTAGAAGTAGAAGGATCAGAGAAGTTCAGTGTCACTCTGAGCTACATAATGGGTCTGAGGCCAGCCTGGGATCTAACAAACAGAACAATAACAAAAAACCATCTTAAAGTATTTTATACCATTAATTACATTTTTTTTACTATCGATTACATTTTATGAACACACAAAAAGAAGAACTATGACAGAATCAAAACTAGAGAAACAAAGGTGTAAAACCCTAACAGAGGTTTCAGGGTTTCAGACAGCTATTTTAAAAGCACAGAAGTTCACTGAGATGCATAGACTATAGAACCTAACTAGTCTTTGTTGAGTGGCTACCTCAGTCTAGCTGTGTGATTTCTTTTGTGTGTGGGATCATTACAGTAAAGTGATTTTTATTTATAAGAAAGTATTTTTTAGATACAAATTCCTCAATCCTAAGCCATGTTCAAGAGCGCTTATGGTTGACCTAAGCATCTTCCTTTTTAAAAATTTCTGTATCAAAGAAAACAATGGGCTAGGTACAGTAGCACCAACCTATAATGCCAACCCTTAGGAGGTTGAGGCAGAAGAATTGAGGAGAGATCGTGGACCTAGCAGGTAGGACCCTGTCTCAAAACAATAATACACACAAAAAAGGAAAAGCAAAAGACCATTGGCTACGGAAAGGCAGGCTCAAACCAAGGCTGATATGCCTCGCCTAACCCTTAGGAAACTTAATTTAAGACATGCTCTCCATCCACCACCCTGGTCCAAGCTCCATCCTCCCCTCACCAGACCCGTCCCGACCCCGCCCACGTTAGAAAGTACCACAGCCTGACCCGGTCCAACGCCACCCTTAACCAAGTCAGAACGCTCCTGACCCCGCCCACAGAACGACTCCTCCCAGCCAGACCCCGCCCCTAGCCAGCCGTCCCCACCCACTGCCCCGCCCCGCCCCGCCCACACCACGCCCCACCTCTGCCTGGTCCTGCTCGCGCTCCGACTCAGCGGGCCGGCCCTTGACCTCGCCTCAACATTGCTCCCCCCTGTTCAGTCGGCCCCGCCCTCAGGCCTGTCGCCGCAGCGCCCCCTGGCGGCACTCGGAGCTAAGCGCTCGCGGGCACATTGTCCTGGTCCAGGTCCAGTCATCCCGTACCAGGCTGGCAAAGACCGCGAACGGCATGCGTGCTGCTGGGGAGTCCATCAGGGCCAGCCGCTGCCGCACCAAAGCCAGAAACTTGCCTGGAGCGTCGACCAGGTGACCCCTACCTGGGTGGCTCAGCTCATCCTGGATAGCTGCATCAAGGCTTGGGTCCGCCTCTACCACGCCCCCAACCAGGCCAAACCCCGGGACAGCCAAGTCCTCTTCCCTAACGATCAGCGATCAACGATCATGGCTTTGGCGCCTAGAGAGGACCGAAAGTGCCTCTGCAACCCGAGCTACCTGCGGTGCTGGCTCAGAAGCTACCTCACCTTCTCAGAATCTGAATATCTTTGTCTAGCTCAGGCAAAGATGCCCATAGACTCGTACTGCCTGCAGCATCACCTGGGAAAATGGCAGAACTGAGGATCCTGGACTGTCTGAGCCTTCCAAGGCTTGGAGGTTATGGTGAAGAAAACGAATGTAGACAGCTATTGACGAGTCTCTCAGTCTCCATACTCAAAACGTTCATGCTTGGGTAATTATTCCCTGTGAGGAGCTGTTCTCCGCATTATAGGTTGTGTTGCCAGATAAAATACAGTAAGATTTAGTTTTCAGACAGCTGTGAGTCCCTATGTTTTATCTGGCAACCCTGTTAGTGTTGGCTTGTTAAAACCACAGTGGTAATTGTTGGATGCGGAGCACCCCAGGATTCTGAGGATTACAGCTACGGTAACTAAAAGGCTGTTCCTGTCCCTTGGAACTCAAAAGTTCAACCTCAGTCTTGGCTGCAGAAGAGTTGCTGCTCTGTTAAGGACTTTGTCCCACTGAATCCTGCCTCCCTATATATAGAAAGGAACTTCACGGCTTTGACTAAACTCAAATCCAAAAACGATCAACCTACGTTAACAATTAAAAAGAGAGCCGGTGGCAAAGACTTAGTGTTTGCAAAGCTAGAGTTTAGGGGGCAACAGCCCGAGTTCCGTGGTCCCAACAGGTTAGGCGTGGCCGCTCGCCCTCATGTACAGACACTAGTAATGCTGTAATGATGAAAGGCAGAGGGAGGAGATTCCCCAATAAAGCCACACTGGGCAGAGGAACAGATAGGTACAGGGTCCAGAGACCCCAAGTTCATCTTTGGGGGTACTTCATGAGGTTTTGGGTTCTTGTTTTTTTTCAATTTTTAAAGCTTCATTTTGTGTATATGACTGTTTTGCTTGCACGTATGTATATGCACCACATTGGTGCCTGTTAAACCCTTCCTAAAATACCATTTGCCCACAACACAGTGATCACCGCTAAATTTCTCTTAAATCATTCATTTTTAATTGTGCAGGGCCCCTCAGCTTTAGCTCTTCCAACAGGAGCCTGGGCACCCAGGCTCCCTCTCTTCCTGGAGGGACTGCATTTCCTCATAGTTTGACTCCCTCTCCGGAAGATGAGAGTCTCTCTCTCCACCCTTCTCCCTGTTGTCCTCATTCTCAGATTCTCCTTCAACTGCTTTTCCTGCTTGGGATGCTTCCTCACACTGTTCTAGGTAAGGATATTTTGTATTTGATGACAAAGCACAGGTAAGAAAAACAAAAACAGAAAAGTAGGATTGCTGAGGAGATAGCTCAGAGTGGAGGACTTGCCTAGCTCCCTGGGCTCAAATCCCCCAACCCCGCCCCCAGAGAAAGAGAGGGGGGGAAAGCTATATATGTGTGTATGTATGTAGGCACATATGGATATATAAGTGACATGAAAGTAAAAGTAAAATGAGGGTGACAAAGGGGACTAATGGGGGTGGGGAGAGGTGAGAAAAGGCATAGTGGGGGTTCTGAGAAAGAATATGCTCAACATACTTGCATATAGTCAGCATATATGTATGAAAACCTAAAAAATAAAAATTCAAAATATAACAAATATTGGTGAAGATACAAAGAGAAGAGAACCCTCACAGTGATTGGTGGTATGAAGATATAGAGAAGAGGAACATAACTGTGGCTGTAAATTCATAGTTATTGTAGAAAATGATCATGGAGGTACCGTAAAAGATTAAAAATATAATTAGCATATGATCCAGCAACTGGGCACATACCCTAAGAAAATGAACTCAGTATATAGGAGAACATCTGCACCACCAGGCTCACTGAAACACTATTCTCAAAGCCTAGAAATGGAAACAGCCAGCATCTATCAAACAAAAATCGTTAAAGAAAATGTGGTACATAGGTGCTAGGAGACGGCTCAGTGTTGAGGGTACTTATTCTGCAGGTATGCATACTGAAATCATACGAGCAACACCTGTAACCTCAGCTCCAAGGGAAGTGGAAGACTGGAGGACTGCTGGGGCTTGTTGACTTTCAGGCTAGCCAAGATGGGAACCTAGGTTCACGTCCTGCCTCACAGGAATAGGCAGAGCGATGGAGGGGATACTGATGTTCTCTTCTGGCCTCTGTGTGTAGGAGTACCTGCATACACATGCACACATACACCCACAAACACTCTTGTAAAAGAGAAAATGTAGTTGGTACACAATGGAAGGCAACTTGGCCTTTAGAAGAATGAAACCATCAATTGTGCTGCGATGGATGGACCCAGAGGACGTTACTCCAAGTGAGGTGCGCCAGCCACAGAAAGACAATTCACAATGCCATTTACATGAAAAATATTTAAAAGACTAAGCTCATAAACATGGAATCAAATGGTAGTTGCCACAGATGGGGGAGAGTGGAGGACTGAGGAGATGAAGAGATAACTGGTCAAGGGGTGGACGGCTTCAGTCAGGATAAACATCTTCTGACCTATTGTAGAGGACAGCAGCTGCAGTGAATGGTACGTATGGTGCACTTAAAATGTGCTAGGAGAATGTCTTAGTCCATTTTGTTTCTGTCCACAATACCACATATTGGGTAAATGAGGAAGAAATTAGGTGTGTTAGGGACCACAGTTCTAGCTCTAGGTCAGGGGTGCCTCATTTGGTAATGGCAGATCCAGAGCCTTCAATGGGAGAGATCCACAAGAGATCTAGCCAGATTGGCTCTGATGTCAGACACTTTCAAGATGACCCATTCACTTACTAATCAGCTAATTGCGTGAATTGATATTACTTAGGGCCCAACCCTAATCACCCTTTAAAAGCTCACTTTGCACCCCTTTAATACCCAGTAATGATGGCAAGATTTCAGAGTTTCTGGGGTGACTCATTCAAACCCAAGCAAAGGACAGAACTTAAATGTTCTTGACACAAGAACCTGATTCATGGATATGTGAGTACGGTGATTGACTTAATAATGAGACCCATTACGCTTACTCAGCCTGTGAACATGGCCAACACAAAACCATGCAGCTACTTATAACATTGTGAGGTGAGCTTTTTTTTTTTTCATGAATTCCAAAATAACTCGTTTGCATGGCGCTCAAGTATAAACTTTGTAGATAAATGATCATGTTGCAATGTAAAAAGTCTGGACACTCTTCAGTCATTTCACAATATAGCCATATATCCAACAGAAACAGTTAACATATAAAGTTTTATTTGTCAGCAGACTGTTTACAAGCTAATAGAAATTCAAAGTCAAATGGGCCCCCTATGGAGCTGGGACAGTTAATGGCTTCTGGGGAACAGAGAGTCATTTCTCCTGAAGGGTGTGGCTCTTGGTAGGTTGACCACTGTCTCAGGAATGGACCCATACTCAGGGCACCACAAATAAGACTCCATGGTTACACAAAAAAAAGAAAAAAGAAGACATGGAGTCGAAGGTAGGGAGATGAAAATGGATATGGGAGGAACTGGGAGGAGGAGAGGGTAAATATGATCTAAATATATTGCATGCAAGTCTCAAGAACTAAAATATTATGTTCAGGTAGGCAATAGGATGAGAGAGAGGCGGGAAGGGAGGTGTCCTTTCCTGACTTGGCTTATGGCCTTTCAGCAGGAGGGGGCCATGTGGTGTGGGGTACCAGTGCCAGGAGGTCTGAACTCATTAGACACTGACATTAGGAGAAATTCTCTTTCCCTTACTCCTCTCTCTCTCTTCCTTCCTTCTCCTTTTTAATTTTAATTAATTAATTAATTAATTAATTAATTTAATTTATTTATTTTTGTTTTTTCAAGACAGGGTTTCTCTGTGTAGCCCTGGTTGTCCTGGAACTTACTCTGTAGCCAAGGCTGGCCTTGAACTCACAGAGATCTGCCTACCTCTGCCTCCTGAGTGCTGAGATTAAAGGCATGAACCACCACTGTCTGGCTCCTTCTCCTTTTTTTTTTTTAAAGAATATTTTCTGAATTAAAAAAAATTGTTTTTATTTTTTAATTTACATACATGTATCTGCCACATGTGTGTGTTACCTGATATGAATTCTGGGAACTGAACTCCAGTCCTCTGGAAAGCAGCAAGTGCTCTTGGCTGCTGAGCTATCTCTTCAGCCCCTCTGATTTTCTTTAAACGGGCTTTCACATGTATCCCAGGCTGGCCTGGAACTGTAATTCTCTAGAACTAGTAATCCTTCCAACTCTACCTCCCAAGAGCTATGATTAAAAGAAACATTTTTACTACATTTGTGTGTGTGTGTGTGTCTCATAGGCATACTTTTCTATTAATATTTTGAGGGTGGAGAGATGGTTCAGTGGGTAAGAGCATGAACTACCTCTTCCAGAGGTCCTGGGTTCAGGTCTCAGCACACCAATCTGGCTGTTCACAATTGCTCCTAATTCCAGCTCTAGGAAATCTGATGCCCTCTTCTGACCTCCGTGGGCACTTCATTCATATCGTAGGGTTTCTCTTGATGTGATAAAACATCATGACCAAAAAGCAACTTGCGGAGGAAAGAGTTTATTTCATCTTACAGCTTGTAGTCTATCATCTGAGGAAGTCAGAGCAGGAACTCAAGGCAGGAACCTGGAGGCGGGAGATGAAGCAGAGGCTGTGGAGGAACACTGCTTATGACCTTGCCCCTCATGGGCTGCTCAGCCTGCTTTCTTACAGCACCCAGGACCACCAGCCCAGGGGTAACACTGCCCACAGTGGGCTGGGCCCTCCCACATCAAGCATGGCTTAAGAAAATGTGCTACAGGCATGCCCGCAGGCTAATTCAGGTTGTTTTCTCAATTGAGGTTCTCTCTCAAAATTACTCTAGGGGTTGTAGAGATGGCTCAGCAGTTAGAGCATGTGTTGTCTTTGCAGAGGACTGAGGTTCTATTCCCACAGGGAACCTCACAACCATCTGTAACTCTAGTTCCAGCGGATGTGATAACCTCTTCTGACCTCTGCAGGCACCGGGCATGGACGTAGTATACAACGTACATCAGGTAAAACATCCATACACATAAAATAAATCAAAATGACTCCAGCTTGTATCAAGTTGGCATAAAGGCAGCAAGTACAATTTGTATGCACAATTCCCCTCCACATCCATACACATAAAGCATTTCAAAAGTAAATTGCGTGTGTGTTTACATTCATGTATATGTGTGCATTAAAATGAATAAATGTGATCTATACAAGATTTATCAAAAATCATACCGCAACCCATGAAAGTTAATTAAAATAAACAAGAATATAAATCAATAAAGTTATATCATGTCCCTGACCACCAAGTCACCCTCATGCTACAGAGCTTTACTTTCTTGAGACTGATTAACTGTTGTTTAGAAGGTATAGGCCTCTCATTGTAAGTTCCCTGTTTGACTGCCTTCATTATCATAGGATGTAAACACCAATTTAAAAAAAAAGTTTTTCGTAAAACCCCCAGGGAGGATCCCAAGAGGCGTGAGTTAATGAAGTCTTATTGTACAACTCCCTCTGTCCCTGCCAAAGCTCCCTGTTCCCAGAAAGCCAGGCTGAGTTCCACAGCCCCACCCATTTGCAAGAGCTAGCAAGTAGCTAGAGGCCAGGATGGGCTTGTGGGAAGCCGGGCACTTTTTAATTGCCTAAATGCATCCCCCTTGACATGGAAACTTGGTCCCTTGAATCCCTCGCCTTTCTCAGTGCTTAAGAATGATCTCTCCTGAGGTGGCTATTTAATACCTGACTTGGTATTATTTGAATTCAACAAATGAAGCTTTCAATTGCACAGGAAGATCCCCTCAAGGAGCCCAGAAATAATGAGTCCCTTGCTGCTAAATCAACAATCACTCTCACTTTTCAATGAGGCTAGAGGGTAATTAACCCCAGAGGCAAGGACTCACTCAGGTGATCCCAGTAGGATTGATCACAAGTATTTCTGTTAGTGGACACACACTCAATTATCAGGTCTGACATAGCAACAGTAGTAGTTCATGCATGTCTTCCATTCACATTTACCCTCTCTCTATGCTAATTTCGGATAATCCTCCTGAAGAAACTGGGAATAGTCCGTCTTCCTCACTTTTCTACTTCAGAGATGAAACAAGTTGATGCAAACTGTAATAATCTCAGCCAGGTTTTTGACAACCATTGCTGGCACAAAATTCCTTAAGAAAGACAGTAGCCTGCAGCTTACACACAGGCTTGCCTTGTGTGAGGAAAGCCTTGTGTTCCATTAGCAGATCGTATCACAGGCCAGTTGTAATGATTGTGTGTGCCAATCGCCACTGCCATGTGCAACAGGATTGAAATGGGCTCCTCTGCTTCCCTTTAAATCAGGCTGAGTGGAAACCAGAGCTCTGGATGCTGAGGCTAGGAAGGGAGCCAGTCCCTGCTTCCTTTCTTATTAAATATGCAAAGAATAAACTAGGGTGGGAGCAGAGGCAAGGCAGGATTGTTTTTTTACCAGGCATTGTCCCTCCATGGGGTGGAGGAGTGGGGAGAATTTGCCTGCATTAGTTCCAAGACTAATTTGAAGGGAGTTAGTTTCTGGACAAGACTGGGTTTAGATGTGAAAATGATTATGGCTTTATTGTGTAGTGATTTCCTCAGAACTGAAGCATTCTACCCCAGAAAGGAGCTCTTAAGACTAGGGAAGTTCTAAAGAGAGACCCACATAGATTTGAAAAGTAAACAACTCACAAATCTCAGGAAGTTCCTGAAGATTATGGGATTCATATGTCTCTTTCCTTAGGAGGATTGCTGTAGAAAAGAAACTCTCCCACCTGTTGAGCTGCCTTCAAGTCCTTCAAAGAGCATCAGGATTCATAAGTAGTAGTAAACTAAGTAAGTAGTCAACCATGCTGGATCGTAGGGGTCTTTCAGTGATGCAACTGTCTTTGAATCATCTATACTCTGGTAACCCCTCACTCATACGCCGGTTAATAACCCCAATAAACTCACTGGTTCATCAAGTTGAACTTTGGTGAAATTGTTATTTTGATCTGTTGTTGGTGTGAGTAAATGTTCACTCACGTCTCCCCAGGAATAGCGTCATAGAGCAGTTTTGTTGGAGATTGTATCTGTTCTCTACTGAAGATGTGACAAATGAATGTGAGTTCAATAGCTTAAAAGAAACAAGATTTTAAAACAGTTTATAGTTCTGTCCATCAGAAGTCCAACAGCGGGCTGAAGTCAGAGAGTGCTGGCAGGCCATGTTCTTTCTGGAGTACTCTGGGACCCAACATACTTCCTTGCCTTGCGTTCCCAGTCACCTTCCCCCATCAGGCTGACACTTGGTTCCTCCTCCACCAGCAAAGCCACCTGTGTGGGGACAGTCACTGTTACACCTCCATGCTAACTGCTCTCCCATGAGGACCCTGTGATTACAACTGGTCCAACCGAGGACTCTGAACATCATCATCTCTTTAACTTTTGCTGATAAGTTGCCCTACTCTGTGCAACCTTAATCCTCCTTACCATGGTATGAAACACAGTGACAGGTTCTGGGGATTAGAATGTGGACATGCTTGGGGAACCAGTATTTCATCCATCACAGGTGCCAGAGTGCATCAGTGCAGGGGCCCTGGGACCACTTTGACTTTTTAACCATGGCTCGGAGCTCACTAACCTTGGATACATTTTTAAGAGATCATGGGAGAATGTAATATGTGATTAACTTCTCACAAATGGTGGAAATGATCATTCTATGGCTGTCATAAGCCAAAGAAGCCAAAAGGCAATCTGCAGTCTTAGGAGCGCCCATGAACATGGGCGTGGCCACAGGGACACTTACAAAGTCATTAGTGAGTAAGTGTGAGTAAGGTGTGTGATTACACTTAAGTGGTGTGGAGGAGACTGTAGGCTACAAATACAATGCAGACAAGCCAGGGGATAAGCCAGGCCTTGTAATTACTGAAGTTTGTTCTATAAATGTTTTATAGAATAGTTTTTCAGTTATAAATGTAATACACATTCATTATAAAAAATACACACGCACCCATATATATTTAATACTTATGTGTGTGTTATACAACAACAAATATACATGTTTATACAAGTTTTTATATATGTGTACATATCAGAGGTCTAACAGATCTGTACAGACTAAAGTCAGGTGGCAGTTAAGGTGAAGTAACCTATTATTTTAACTTACAATGACTTCCCTGATAAACTCCTAATGGGTGAGTCGCATCTGTATTTTTTCTAGGTTTCTTATATAAATCCGACGTTTGTATGAACTTTATATATTCATCTTTTGCAACACTTACTATTTCCCCGGGAGAAATTTCTAGAAGTATAATTTCTGGGTAGGAGAGAATGTGGGGCTTTTTTTGAATGTTTTAGATATATTACCAAATTGTTTCCCAAGATATGCCAAACTGTTTCATCCTGAAGACTCAGTAGTTAACAGAGTATTGTCTTGTTCGTTCGTTTGTTTGTTTGTGTTTGTTTTTGAGACACGGTTTCTCTGTGTAGCCCTGGCTGTCCTGGAACTTGCTCTGTAGATGAGTACTGTCATTTTAATCTACTTTTTCCCATGGGGATGCAGCAATATTTTGAATATATTTTCTTATTACACACATTTTACATAGAAACTTTTTCTAGAAGAGAAAGCATGTGGTGCTTGTCTTTCTGAGTCCAGCTTATTTCGTTTAATATGATGATTTCTGCTTGCACCCACGTTCCCACATACGGCCATGACAAACATGGGCAAGTTCATTGTATGAAGCCAGTATCACCCTTATACCAAACCCAGATATGGACTCAACAACCACACAAAAAAGGGAAATGACAGACCAATTTCCCTGATAAACATCAATGCAAAATTTCTCAACAAAACACTTGCAACAACAAACGATATTTGATGACACATTAGAAATATCACACACTGCGATCAGTTAGGTTTCATTCCAGGTTTGCAAGGATGACTTGACATACACAAATCAATAAAGTAACATAACACATAAATACACTGAGGTACAGAACCAATGTGATCACCCTAACCGATGCAGAAAAGATTTACCACAAGCCCAACATCCCTTCACGATAAAAGCCCTGCAGAAACCGGAAACCATAGACCTCACTACAATGAAAGGCCTGTTAGACAATGACCTGTAGCCAACATTATAACCAACCTTGTTATACCAAGTGAGAAAAAGCTGATGGCAGTTTCTCTAATATTAAAGATGAGGCAAAGAGGCTGGAGAGATGACTCAGTGAGTAAGAGCACTTTCTGCTTCTCCAGAGGACTTGAGTCCCCTTCTCAACTCACTCTGGAATTCACTTTCCAGGCTGGCCTTGAACTCATAGAGATCTTCCTGCCTCTGCCTCCTGAGTGCTGGGATTAACCATATATGGCTAAACAAATCTTTTAAAAAAGAGACAGAAAGACACGACAGACAAGGATTTAGTGGGAGAAGAATACGTATGTACCTCTAGTAGAAATGTAAATTAGTGCAGCTACTAGGAGCTTCCTCAAGAAAGCTGGAAAATGGAAGTGCTGCGTGACCCAGCTACACCCAGGGTGGCTTACGTACACAAGCCACCACAGAGACACTTGCACATCGCTGCCCCCTCCAGCACTGCACACAGCAGCTTGGTCATGGAACAAACCTCGGTGTCTACCAACAGATAGATGTATCTTCTTAATGTCACACACACAATGGTTCCCTGCGTATTTTATGATATATTTTAAGGAGCATTGGTGTTAGCTCTGCTTTACAGGTCTGACCGTGGATTTTTATTGGCCAGGAGACTCTTAGCACTACTTCAGTCTTACGGCTGGCTATAGATCAGTCATGTGCTTTGTATCCTCTAGGTTGAAGTTGGATAGGCTGTTATATGTCTAAGAGTTTATTCATATTTCAAAAACTGTTCTCTAATGAGCCACTGGATTTTCTTACCTTTACAATTCTGTTATACGGGGTTACGGATGGCACGCTCATCAGTGGATAATGTTCATTGAGCACGTTCTCCACCACGCACGTAGCACGGCCCTTGCTCCTCTGACTGCCCCCCTTATAGTCCCCCCGCAAGACAGTTTTGCTTCTACTTTCCTATCATCTGCACATAATGTGATTTTCTTATATCTACAAATTCCCAAATTAGAGGAAATGTGATGTTTGTTTTCCGAAGGCTGAATCTGCTTAATGACCAACTCCAGTTGCCTCCGCTCTCCTGGAACAATAGAACTTCACCTTTCCTTGTGAGGAAACGTTTCCAGTGTGCACACACGCACACCATGTCTTCTTCGTCCGTTCCTGTGTTGGTGAATACCTGTTTCCATCTCTAATTTTATTAATTAGGGCTTTCTCTCTTTCCTTTGAATAGTTTGGTTGAAGGCTTCTAAATCTTGCTCTTTTTTTTTTTTTTTTCCAGAGAACCAACTCCTTGTTTCGCTGACTTTTTTTTTTTTTTTTTTTTACTGTTATTTTAGTTTCTATTTTGTTAATTTAGGTTCTAATCTCTATTTCTTTCCATCTAATGATTTTTGGCTTGTTCTCCTTATCTTTCTAAATCTTTGAGAGGCCTTATGGATTTATCTAAAGTCTCTAATTGTTAATAGATGTACTCATAGCTATGAATTTTCCTCTTATAACTGTCTTTGTTGATTTATAAAAGTTCTAGTAATTTATCCCTTTGTTTTCATTTTATATTAAGAATTCTTGTTTTCCCAATTTCTTCAATGACCAGAGCTCACTGTTTATGTATTTGTATGGTTTCTCTTGCTGTTGACTTCAATTTTTTTCCATTAGGATTTGATAAGATGACATATATTATTTTGATTATTTTATATTTTTCATTTTCATGCATGTGTGGTGTGCATGTTTGCATGTGTGGGCATGCATGCGTATGTGGGTGCACATGATTGATGCCTGAAGTCATCCACCATCTCTCTTTCATCTCATTCACTGAGGCGCGGCCTCTCAATCAAACCCAGAGCTCACAGAGAGGGCTAATCTTACTAGCCAGTTTATTTTGGAGATTTCCTGCCTCAGCCTTCCCAGGCAGGAATTAAAGGTGGGCTACCACACTCGTCTAAGAGATTCGAGTTCTGATCTGTGTGCTTCTCCACAGAGAAGCACTGTAACCACCGAGCCACCTCCTCAGGCCCTGTTCTGTATTTGTCAAAGCTTGCTTTGGGTCCTGAAAGGTGATCTATTTTAGAGAGAGTTCTGTGGACCGCTGAGAGAATTCATATCCCACAGCTGTTGGAAGGAATATTCTGTAAAAGTTAGATAAGTTCATTTAATCTATGGTATGCCTTAGTTCTGAAGATTCCCATTGATTCTATCTATCTATCTATCTGTCTGTCTGTCTATCTATCTATCTATATCTATCTATCATCTATCATCTATCTACCTATCTATCTATCTATCTATCTATCTATCTATCTATCTATCTGTCTGTCTATCTATCATCAATGAGAGTGGCATATTAAAGGCATCCATTACTGTTGTATTTGGGTCATCTTTCTTCTCTGTCTAGCTTCTGCCTTATGAAGCCTGTTGTGTCAGTGTCTGGTGTACACATTTACAATTGCTGTACCTTTTGATGTTCTCTTTATGATAGGCAGTGACCTCTTTACCTTTTCTGACTAATTTCTGTATGGCTACTCTTACTTGGCTTCGCTCTCTCTTGCTTGATATAACAACTTCCATTCTATTCCTTTCAGTCTGTGTGCACATTTGCCAGTGAACTGTGCTTCTTGGAGACAGCAGATAGCTGGCTCTAGTTTTTAGTTTCATCAGCTAGCCTGAGTCTTTTAAATGGATAATTAAGATGCATTTTGGGTTATTATTGAGATCCTGTAATTTCCCTGGTTGTTTTTCTGGTTTGGTAGACAATCATTGGTATATATTTTTTCGGACAAAATCTTGCTAGGTAGTGCTGTGTGGCCTGGTACTCACTATGCATCCCATACGCGCCTCAAACTCACAGCAATCCTCCTGCTTTCACCTCCTGAGGACTGAGAGACTAGCAGAGCCTCCACATCCAGCTTTCTTTTGTACTTTCTGATGCTCTGTCTCTTCAGTGAAGAGTGGGTGAAGGGTTGAGCTGTGGTGTGACCAGCTGGAGATGGACCTGCCTCCCTTCCTCTGGTCCAGAGCTTCTTGGAATTCCATGAGTTGACAGTGGTGAGGGCAATGGGAATGAATTTGGTTACTTGTAATAGGCCCTTTTGGGGTTGGCATTTAGCTCAGGGGCAGAATGTTTGTCTAGTGTATACAAGGTCTTTGAACCTCATTATCTTCATTAAAACAAAAAGTGAGGCCCTGGGTCCAATCCCCAGCGCCACATAAACCCTTTGTGGTGGTTGCATACCTATAATCCAACACACAGGAGGTGGAGGCAAGAAGGACAGGAGTTCAAGATCATCCTTGGATACAAAGAATCCGAGGCCAGTTTAAGCTACATTAGACCTTGTCTCCCCCACAGAAAGGGTAAAGTTTTGAAACCTGAGTCTTCATATCTGAAGCAAATTCATAATCCCGAGGGTATCTCAAAGTTCAGAATGGCTATATAGATACAGACTTCCTCTTCCACCTCCTGGCTCTGTGTGTGGTCTAGCCTTCTGCCTCCACCATCTATCTCAGTTACGTTCCTTTCATTCTTCTGTCTAGACCCTCGGCCTCTGCTTCTCACTCCTGCTTGGCTGCCTAGAGTCACTGAAGCAGCACTAGTTCACTGACCTAGCTCTTGCAAACAGTGAGCACAAGCTGCCCACTTCTTGTCTCCTTCATCCCTGGACCATAGTTTTATTTTAAGGTTTATGTTTAAGTTCATTTTTATTTATGTGTGTCTCTGCATAGGTTCGTGCACGGCACCCGTGCCCAGGTGCTCAGGCCAGAAGAGGGCACCAATCCCCCGGAGCTGTAAGCACAGTGATTCTAAACCACCCAGTGGAGGAGCCAGGAACAGAACCTGGGTCTGCAAGAGCAGCTAGGCATCTTAACTACTGAGCCATCTTTACAGCTCCCGACAGCCAAAAGTAAAGTGGTGACTCAATAGATGACAGTGATAGACATTTGTGCTCTCTCTCTCTCTCTCTCTCTCTCCATATATATATATATATATATATATATATATATATATATATATACATTGAAAACTGTGTTTGCCTAAAAGTGAATATTATTTCAGATTCTTCATTAGTCATTTTACTGTTGTATCAGTGTTATTAGTCCCACAAAACAAAAGCAGGACCTGTTAAGACTGGCACTTAGTAATAATTACTAGTGTAATTAACAAATGCTACATAAGGGAATGGTATATAATAATATTTTTTAACAATTTATGTCGCTCTTCGAAAAACTTTAAAGATGATTTTTAGATGGCTATTTGAATTCTGCACGTGTGTGTGCTTGTACACGTGTGTACAGGTGAATTCGCACATGCGTGCAGATGTGGGTAAAGTCCAAAGGACAACCTCGGGGGTTGCAGTTCAGGGCTGTTCTTTTATGTTTTGAAACAAAGAGTCTCCTGGCCCAGATCTCACCAAGTAGGCCAGGCTGCCTATCCACTGAGCACCCCCCTCCATCCTCCTGTCTCGGCCTCCCCAGCACTGGGATTACAACTGCGTGACGTCCAGGTTTGTTTTCACCTGGGTCCCTGGGATCCAACTCTGATCCCCCTGCTTATGCGGCAAGCACTTTACTGACTGAGCCGTCTTGTCAGCCGCGATGTTTAAGTTCTGTGGACTATATTAGTGCGTTTTATACTTTCTCCTGTCTCAAACATCTATCCCTGATCTGCGGGACATTTTCTTTTTTCTTTTTTTTTTTTTTTTGCACCTCTGGGAGGGACACCCGGATACTGGCTTAGCCTGACTCACCACCACAATTGTCATCCCAAGTGTTCTTTACATTAGATTTTTTGTTTGTTTTTCGAGACAGAGTTTCCTCTGTGTAGCTCCTGCTGTCCTAGAACTCTCTATGTAGACCAGGCTGGCCTTGAACTCAGAGATCTGCTTCCCTCTGCCTTCTGAGTGCTGGGACTAAAGGCATGTACCACCACACCTGGCTCTCCTTACATTAATTTTAAAAAATCTAGCGATTTTTCTTTATTTTATGTGCATTGGTGTTTTGCCTGCACGTGTGCCTGCTGGATCCCCTGGAACTGAGTTACAGACAGTTGTGAGCTGCGATGTGGATGCTGAGAATTGAACCCTGGTCCTCTGGAAGAGCAGCCTAGTCCTCTTAGTCAGAGCCATCTCTCCAGACCAAACTAGTTTTTTAAAACTGCTTTCACATGTTCTTTGTCCCAGCAGGGTTCCAGACACAACAAGAGAAACTTTTCTTCCAGCCATGAAAAGTTTGCCTCTTATTTCTTTCCTTTCTTTTTTGATTTCTTTGAGACAGGGTCTCTGTTGTAGCTCTGGCTGTCCGGGAACTCACTCTGTTAACCAGGCTAGCCTTGGCCTTGAACTTAGAGATCCGCCTGCCTCTGCCTCCCATGTGCCGGGATTAAAGGCGTGCACCACCAGCAGCCGGTTTGCCTTTTGTTTCAATACACAACTTATGTTTTAGCTTTGCCAATCTCCCCCCATCTCTGTCATTTTCTTCTTCATTATACAGAGATCAGGCTGTTGGAAGGTGACCATGGAAGGAATAGGCAAGAGCCATTGGGGGCTGAGGGGTGACCGGTCTGTGGCCTAGCAAGGGCTGTGAGGAAGTCTGACCCAGGCGGGGAGAACAGCCAGTACAGAAGCCCGAGGCTGCAGCCTGCTGAACTATTTAGTGACCCGAAGGAGGCAGGAACAAGTTTGAGGTTGAAGAGCAGTAGGGGCAGAGGCAGGTGGGGCTCCTTACTCTCTGCACCACTGAGGAGGCAAAGGAGGCAGGTTAGGAGGGGAGGGCAGACCGAGACCTGACGCAGTCACAAGCCATCCCCGGGGCAGCTTTGAGCTTAAACTTGACTTTGCCCCATCCAACAGGTCTCACCGAAGCAGAGAGGCTGACACTCCTGGGGTGTGCCGGGCAGGAGGGCTGTGCGAGGGCAGGCCACACCCGAGATTAGTGACCCAGGAATGGGGACAACTGCTGCCAGAGACACTTGTGTAGATGCCCAAGGCAGAAGCATACCAGCATGGCATCCAAAACAGAGCTCCACCACACTGGCTTCCACCACACCAGCCTCCACCACACCAGCCTCCACCACACCGGCCTCCACCACACCAGCCTCCACACCGGCCTCCACCACACCGGCCTCCACCACACCGGCCTCCACCACACCGGCCTCCACCACACCAGCCTCCACACCGGCCTCCACCACACCTGCCTCCTCCACACCTGCCTCCACCACACCTGCCTCCACCACACCAACCTCCACCTCACCTGCCTCTATACCAGCCTCCACCACAACAGCCTCCACCACACCTGCCTCCACCACACCTGCCTCCTCCATACCAGCCGCCTCCACACCGGCCTCCACCACACCGGCCTCCACCACACCGGCCTCCACACCAGCCTCCACCACACTGGCCTTCACACCAACCTCCACCACACCGGCCTCCACCATGCATGCTCCTCCACATGTCCTCCATCACAGTAGACTCCTTCATACCAAATGAGCCTCTTCCATGCACACTTCAACCACACACAGCTCTGTCGTGCGCACGGCTCCCCACCCCCACCCCACGTGCACACCCCAGCCGCCAAGCGCGCCGCAGCACTTCTCGAGGCGCTCTGTCTCCTAACGCCCTTTGGCTTTCCTCCTTGCGCGATAAGAGGCGCTTCGCCCTGTTTTGTCCTCACTGCACTGCACTCACGTAATGGCCGGCTCGTTGTCTGCCTTCTTTACTCAACAGCTGCTTACGGAGATGAGTGGGTGTGAATGAGGGGGGCTGGAAGAGGGGTTCTTGCTCCTCACGACTCCACCGACTCCACCGCACACAGATAGAGACTCCTGGGCGGGACCCCGTCTGAGCCATTTGACAAGCACTCCCCTGTGTCTACGCTGTGATTAACACTGGGTCTTCCCGTCCAGGAAGAGTACAGTGCTCTTTGTGTTTCTCTCTGCCGCTGCCCTCGGATCTCCTGGAGACGTGTGAGCCGCACGCAGGGCTTGGCGTTTTGTTGATCATCTACTCGATCAGTTCTTAGTACTAACGCAGGACTATGGAAGGAGGGAGACGCTCAGTCAAAGACTCCCTTCTGTCCTGTTTCCAGCCCAGGATGAAGGAGAATTCTCCCGTGTCCCCTTTGTTAATGCTCCAAACCAGGCACTCGAGGATTCATGGGTCAGCTTAGACACAGGCGGAAGTGAAGAGTCAGGGTCTCGCACTACTCGGTGATCTGGAGGAGGGAGGGTAAAGACAACAGTCAAGAGAGGTCAAAAGAAGTGTGAGGCTAAAGAGCAACAGGCACAGGGCCAGGTGGGGGCCTTGGCCCCTGATGAGGAGCCCTAGCAAGCGGGGGATGGGGGTGCAGAAGATGCAGACCTTAACCTGATACACTGGTAAGCAATCCCTGTGGCAGCCGGAGACTTACACTTCTTTCTGGCTCCATCCATACGGGTCTCACTAGAGCAGGGGCATGGAGCTGTAACTTCACCGTTCCATGAAACCTTCATATGCCATCTTCTAGAGACCCCAGCATCTGCCAAGGCAGGGGAGCTCCAGCCCTCCATTCACCCCATACTGTCTATAGGAAAGAAACTTATCCAGAGGGCCTGGGGCCTGAGAACCCAGGGAAGGGCTCACTGGCACAGCTGGTCCTACCACCCACTTGGGTGGCTGAGTCCTGAGATGGGGCGGGCAGCCTGCTCTCTTGCCCTCAACAGGGATGGTTCCAGATGCCGCAGGCGGCTAAGTGACCAAAGGTGGACTGGAGTACAGGCGAGTGGGGTGGGGTTGGGAAGGTGTGAGTAAGGGGAGGAATGATGGGGTGGCAAGTGCTGCAGTTCTAGCAGGCAGGAAGATGGGGCCAGGGCACCTCAAGCTCCAGTTGTAGGAATCCCCAGAAGCCACACCAAAGTCAGTGATCCAGGAGCAGGGACACATTCTGGCCTTTACCCCATAATCACTGCCATCTCTGGACAGTGATCGCCTTTCCCGTCCCTCTCTTCCCCTCCCCACTGCTTACCCTCATTTCTAGGATCGGCAATCAATAAGTCTGCCGACTTACTGATCTAAAATAGAATTTGAATATTCATGAGTATAAATGGAGACATACATAATGGGATATAATATGACTAAGCCCTGGACAGGAAGGAGAAGGTCTTTCACATAACTAAGCCCTGTGGACACGAAAGTAAGGAACATGAAAGAGTCTCACAAAGAACAAATGGGAGATGAGCCCGTTTGTTCAGGGAACTTACGCCATACAAGTCATGGAGAGAGAAAGCAGAAGGGGTTTCCCAGGGATGGAGGTCTGTTTAATAAGTGCAGTTACCATGCTGATGTCTGCACAACAGCACAGAAGTACTAAATGCCACTGAATTGTACATTTGAGACAACCCAGTCGGTGGTGGCGCACGCCTTTAAAGCCAGCACTCGGGAGGCAGAGGCAGGCAGATCTCTGTGAGTTCGAGGCCAACCTGGTCTACAGCGTGAGTTCCAGGACAGCTAGAGTTACAACAAAGAAACCCTGTTGCAAAAAACAACAAACAAACAAAAAAAGATTAAAACAGGACCTGGAAAGATGTCTCAGTACCTGAGTTCTTCTGTTCCCAGTGCTCACAATAGGGAGCTCATAACAACCTGTAACTCCAGCTCCAGAGTATCTGATATCTTCTTCTGGCCTGTGTGGGCACCTGCACTCATGTGCACAAACACACAAGGAGACACACACAAACACAGGATTAAAAAGAAAACAAATCTGCTACCAAATGGATAAAGAAGGGCTGGGCATGTCTCTTGGCTCATAGAATGCGTGCCTCCCATGTGTGAAGCCCAGAGTTCCATCCCCAGCACTGCAAAACCAAACAAGGTGACACATGCCCATCACCTCACTTGGTGGATGGAGGCAGGAGGATCAGAAGTTCAAGGCCATTGTTAGCTACATAGAAATTCAAAGGCTGGTCTAGGCTACCTGAGACCTTGTATCAAAAAAAAAAAAAAGACAATAAATTTCAGGTTATGTATATTTTATTGCAAACACAGATTTTTCAAATGGAGACATATTCCTGGAAGTCTCCCTCACTTCCTCCCTTATGTCCAGTGCTCCGTCCTGGTTCCACTAGAGGAACAGATGTGCCAAAGAGTCAGAGGTCACACTGGGGGCTTTCACCAGCCGTCCTTAATCTCGCCCACAGGAGAGCAGTGTCAATGAGAACTCAGAAGCTCACTGTCCTTGTTAGTTTTGTGTTGCGGTGTCAAAACACTTTGATCAAAACCAGCTTGGGGAAGGAAGGGTGTATTTGGCTTACATTTTCCCTATCAAAGTCCAGCACTGAGGGAGGGATGTCAGGGCAGGAACTCAAGCAGCAGCAGCTTCAGGGACCTGGGGTGGGGGGAAAACTGCTTACTGGCCTGCTTTCCTTGCCTGCACTCAGCCAGCTTTTCTCTATAACCAGCGTCCCACACTCTGCGGTGGCACCTCCCATACTGGCCTGACTCTCTCCCACATTAATCATCCATCAGTCAAGACAGTGTCCCACACACCTGCCCGCAGGCCCGTCTGATGGAGGCAAATCCTCACTAGAGTTTCTCTCTTCCCTGATGACTCTAGTTTGTGCAAATTGGCAAAAAAAAAAAAAAAAAAAAAAAAAAAAACCTACCCAGGTCAAGAGATGTGACCAATGTCATGTCACCCGTGAGAAGTCAAAGTTACCTTCAGACTCCAGAGTGCTGGCTCCCCACTAGAGGCTGGCTTCTTTTGCCTTGTTCATGCAACATCTCTGAACATTCATGCCGGAAGAGAGGGTGTGGAGGTTTGGTCTGTTTGAATTGATGTAGACCCAGGGTAGCCCAGAGTTGGGGTCCAGAGATGATGAGCAGGGCTTCTGGGGGCACAGGTGCTTTGGAACAAGTTCCAGAGTCCTGTTCGTGGGCCTCATAGACTTAGGTAAGGGTTTCCCTACTCAAAGCTCCTGCTGCCACAAGGGAGATGAATAATTCTGAGGGGCTCCCTCCCAGGATCTGCCATTCCCAAGTATCCTGGCCCTATTGCACCCCTATGTACAGAATGCTTCACAGGAAAGCAGCATAGCCAGGCTCTGAATGTCTCTCCACATGGAGAGAGGGCAGTACAGGATGGTGGACCAGCCAACGGGTGTCTGGAAACTGTTCCAAGACCACAGCTGTGGCAGGCATGCAGGACAACAAGGAAGGATGGCTTCAGGCTCCAATCACTTGAGGATCCAGGGATCATGGAACCAGGACATATGTCTGGGACTTGTGTGATCCCCATGCATGATAGGGAGATGTATGCATACTGTAACCTCATCTGATAAATGCCCTCACAGCCACACCCAGAAATATGTAGGTAGGTACCCAGGTCCAGTCCAAATAGTGCACAGAATTAACCATCCCAGAAAGAAGCTACCACAGTGATATTTGTATGATATCTGCATATTTAACAGAAGTATCTCAGAAACTGCCTGAAATTCATCAATGCCCTTGCTGTCTATCATGTCCTCTTATCAAGCTGGATGTCATATTTTAGGCTATTATTTCAGTTTCATGTCACAGAAACAGCCAAATCTCCTTCCCTATTATGTTACACTGAGCTCATGCCACATCTTTAATCAGGGCCTGTGTGCATGTGTGTGCACAGATGTGTGTGTTTGTATGTGTGTGTGCATGTGCATATTTGTGTACATGCATGTGGATGCCAGAGTTCAATGTCAAGTGTCTTCCTTCATTATTCTCTACTTTCTTTTCTTTAATGTTTTTATGTGTATAGGTGTTTTGGCTGCATGCAGTGCTCGCAGAAGTCAGAGGTGGATATCAGGTCCCCTAGGACTGGAGCTACAGATGATTATGAGTGCTGGGAATCGAACTCAGATCCTCTGGAGGATCTGCCAGTGTGCTTAACCACTGAGACATCTCTCCAGACCCCATCTTATTTTCTGAGCCAGACTATAACTGAACTTGGAGTTCATTGATTTAACTATGTTGGTTAGCCAATGTCTCCAGGGATCTGCCTGTCTCCACCATGTCAGGGTGCAGATGTGCACCACCACACCCAGCTTTTTATGTGGGTGCCAGGGATCTGAACTCGGGTTCTTATGCTGGCACAGCAAGCGCTCTGTGCACTGAGCCATCTCTGCAGCCTAACTGTGGCCATTTTTGAGATTGCTATTTCCATTTCCACTGCTGGTCCTCCAAGTCTCTACTGGACTTTGGTCCTTTCTTGCTTTCAAGTGAGACTGAAAATTATCTTCTCTTCCTACCTGATAGCTCTGTAATCTGGAAACACTAATTGAGAACTCTCATTTTCATGAACACATGGTTATTTTCATAAGGCCGATAAGAGGCCATCCTCATTGTAAGGATAAAACTGGAAATGTCACTTACGTTACCATTGCTTTGACGAAAATATTGTGTTTGATAATAATTCGTATAATATGGTACGGGCAGACAGATATAAGGAACTAAGCTTGGCTTCATGGAACTAACACTTGCAAAAAATGGACCTGGGTTTTACCATGGAGTGGGGAGGGGCATCATGAAATCCCTCCCCTCCCTGAGGCTCTGTCTATACACAGCTAATGGTTTTTGGGAGATGCCTTCTTAAGTGCTGGTAAGGTGACTCTTCTCCTGCAAGCAACTGTAATGAAACTCACTGGTTCACAAAAAAGCAAATAAAAAGACATGAAGCAGAAGAGGGACTGGTTAGGAAGAGGTAGGAGTAGGAGAAACGAGGGTAATGGGGTGAATATGACTAGGATACATTACACACAAGTATGATGTCATAATGAAACCTGTTATTATGTGTAACCAATATATGCTAATTTTTTACAGGAACCTAACCTGGAACCTGCTTTTCAGAATTCCCAACATCTTAGGTGAGTACATTCACTCCCTGAAAGTCCTGAGCCTCAGGGATCCTTTGGTAGAGGATTACCCAGACCCATCTGTACGGAAGGTGGCGTCTGGTGGAGAGTCCTTGCCTTGGCGTCTTGGCCTCATGAGGCTTTGCAAAAGCTGATCTGGAATCCCTTGTGTAGACGTCTAGCAGAGAAAAGGTGAAAAGGCCTTCTTGGTTAATCACCATTCTTGATGTGCTTCTGAGGACAATCAGAACTGCTGGGGGTGGTGGCTCCCACCTGTAATCCAAGGATTCAGGAGGCCGAGGAAGGGGAATCCATGTGAATTCCCGTTCAGCCTGGGCTACAGAGTGAATGAATTCCAGGTTAGCCTGGAACAAACAATCAAACAAAAACCATCTGCCAAATATAATGAAACTAGACCTATCGGCAAATACGAATGGCCTTAATTGGTTATCTTTAATAAAAAATGGGGTTGACTGGGGCTAGAGAGAAGATGGCTTAGTGGGTAAGAGCTCATGCTGCCCTTTCAGAGGACCTGAGTTTAGTTTTGCCTGTAACTCCAGCTCCAAAGGGTCTGACATCCTCTTTTGGCCTGTATGAGCCCTGCGCTTGTGTGCATATACCCCTACACAGGCACACATACATACACATAGTTAAAAATAATGGTGCTGGCCATGTGTGGTGGCACATACCTTTAATGTGAGCTCTGGAGAGGCAGACACAGGTAGGTCTCTGTGATTTTTGAGGCCAGCCTGCTCTACATAGTAGCTTCCAGGACAGCCAGGGCTATATAGTGAGATCCTGTCTCAAAAAAAGCCCACCAACAACAAAAAAACCCCAAACCAAATAAATAAATAAAATAAAAATAAGAGACAATAGGGTTGAACAGATAGCTTAGTGGTTAAGACCTCCTGTAACTCTAGTTCCAGGGGATCCAATATCCACTGACCTCCAAAGGCACCTACATGCACATGGTACACATAAACTCATGTAGACACCCATACAGCTACACACACATACACGTACATAATAACAAAATAAATCTTTTAATAACAGGGTGACTATAAATAGAAATTGTGTGTTTCAGTGGAAAGCTCTGGCTGGGTCTCCCATGGAATTTCAGTTTATGCAGCTTCCTCCAGAGTCTGGTTACTGTGCTCCAAACCGACATTTCCGATTTCTCTCTCTACTCCTGATGTGGTGTCCGTTCTCACAGGACACAGTAATTGCCTGCTTATCTGTCTGTCATCTGTCTAATGAGAACTAATGCTGTACTTTCCTCCAGGTCCTGAAGACTGATGCTCTGATGACTTGACTCAGGCTTCGGTGACCTCACGCACACGTCTGTGAGCCTGCTGCCCTGGGGCACTCGGGGGACTAACAGGAACGCCCAGCGACGTGTCCAAAGTGTGCTGCTGCTATCCTCACTCTGACCATCGGAAGATGCTGCATGCCTGACGGAGGTCTCACCCGGCGGCCCTCTGTGTTCAGCATCGTGCTGTTCTCTTTTTATTCTCACAGAAAGTTCCACTTTATGAAGTGCCTGGCAGGTTGTGCCTTGCCCATTTTGAAGCAGTTTTTTTGTTTTGTTTTGTTTTGTTTTGTTTTGTTTTGTTTTGAGGCAGGGGTCTCATGTTGTTGCCTTGACTGGTCTGGAACTGACTTTGTAAACCAGTCTGGCCTTGAACTCTCACAGAGATCCATCTGCCTCTGATAGGATTAAAGGTGTGAGCCACCATACCTGGCTTTGACTCCATTTTGAGAATGAGGGTGACTCCCCACGTGGCCAGAGAGGTGAACAACACCTCGTGTCTGGGAATACTCATACAGCACAAGCTGATAAACGACTCTTTCCTAAAAGTACAAACGGTGTTAGATTAGCAGGCACATTGTCTTTAGAAAGGGTACAGCATGCTCCCCCAGACCCCACCAAAAGGAGGGCATCTAACACTTCAGTAGTCCCACCAACTTGCCAAATGACCACCTCATGTGTGTGTCAAGCGACTTTCAGGGACAACACTCTCCATGTCCCAGGAGCTTCAGCTCAGCTTGGCCCTGCTGTAGATGTGGCGGACATGAATTGTCATCTGCCTGTTTGCTCATTTGTCCATCTGAATTTGCTGTCCGCCTGTCCATCTGCTTGGTCATCTGGTCTTACCCTTCACCTGCACTGCCTCTGCCACACCTCAGTCCTGTAGCTCACAGGCTGTGGCATCCAGCCTTTTGCTGTCTGTCGGGCCTCCTGGAAACCCCTCAAACTCTGCTGTGGCCTTTCAGCCCTTGGTAGCCATTCTGTAACCTACCTACAAACAGATAGATAGATAGATAGATAGATAGATAGATAGATAGATAGATAGATAGATAGGTAGATAGATGATAGAAGATAGATAGAAAGATTTATTTACTGTGTTATATAATGTCTGGTTTAAGAGTTAATATTAATCATTAAGATTGGAATAAAAGAACCTGTTTGTCTTGACCAGGTTACCAAGGAAAGCTGAACTGCCTGACAAATTGCTGTCAATGGAATGAATGTTCCTTATGAATTTATTGTTAATAAGTGATAAATAAACCTTGACATTATGGAAAGACACAAATGTGTTTGCCTGTAACTGGAAGCATGCTTATGACTAGGGGGTACTAACAAAGACTTCTCCTTTGACTAAACAAATTTGACCCCCCGAATCTTCTTCCTGGTAAGTCGGCTTACCCTAAATCCCACCCTTGATATATGATGCTCTCAAAATCTCACCCACCTGGCCTGCTTTCAACATTGTTATTGATTTAGTAGAACGAGAATGCCCTTACCCCCCATGTCTCTTCTTTGTAATTTTCTTTTTTATTCAGATTTTGTATGTGTATACGTGCATGTGCATTCATGTTACTGTGAGTGTCTGAGTGCACATGTGTGTACATGCATGTGGAGGCCAGAGAACAATCTGGGTGCCATTGCTCAGGAGCTACTGATCTCACTTTGAGGAGGAGTTTCTATGTATCTGGGAGCTCACTAAGTAGGCTAGACTGGCTGGTCACGGAGCCTCAGAGATCCACATGTCTCTGCCTCCCCCCGTGCTGGGAGTCAAGCCTGCACCACCACACCCGCCTTTTGTTATTGCTTTATTTCCTAGTAGTGTATGTGTGTATCAGGGAGGGGGTGAGTGCTATAGATGCGTGTGGCAGTCAGAAGACAACTGGTGGAATCAGCTCTAGCCATTCATCTTCACCGAGAAATGGGACTCAGGTCTCAGGTTTGTGACACTGGGTGGCAAACACTTTTGCCATTTTGCTGACCCCATTTCAGGGTTTTTAATATGGTTCTGGAGATTAAATTCAGGTCCTTGTGCTTGCAGAGCAAGCACTGTAATGACTGATGTATCTTCCCAGGCTCCTCTTCTCTCTTCTCCTCTCCCCTCCTCCCTCTGGGCCCCTCCCCCGCCTCTCTCAAAATTTGAGACAGGGCCTCAACATGTAGCTGAAGATGATTTTGGACTCCTGATCCTCCTGCTTCTACCTACCAAGCACCAGGATTCTAAGTATGAGCCACCACGCCTGCCCTATGCAGAGCTAAGGACTGAACCCAGGGCCTCCTGCATGCTAGGCAAGTTCTCTATCCACTAAGCTCCTGTCAGTAATTTTCCATCCTCTCACGTTCACTTGACTCCTTGGATATGAGTCTCCACTTGTCCTTGTTGTATTAAAAATTCACTCCAGTCTCTCTACTGCACTATAAACCCCATGGCAGGGTAAGAAGAGGATGCGATGGGGAAAGGCTATTGTTTACACAATGTTATTGGAAAAACTGTGCTTCCATATGCAAAACAATAATGAGTTGGAAATCTCCTTCCAGAATGTATACACAAAGGAGATGAAATCACCACTTTTTCTTCCTTCCTTCTTTTCTTTCTTTCCTTTCTTTCTTTCTTTCTTTCTTTCTTTCTTTCTTTCTTTATTTATTTATTTATTTATTTTTTTTTGAATGTGTGTTGAGACAGGGTCTCTTTGCATAGCCCTGGCTGTCCTGGAACTCACTGTGTAGAACCAGGCTGACCTGCCTCTGCCTACTGAGTGCTGGAATAAAGGAGTACGAACACCACTCCCATTTTGAAATTATCACCTTTTAAAAGTTATCTGCATTGATGGAGGTGGTAGTGGTTCACACCTTTAATTCCAGGGCTCGAGAGGCAGAAGCAGGATCTCTGTGAGTTCGAAGTCAGCCTAGTCTGCAGAGTGAGTTCCAGAACTGCCAGCACTACACAGAGAAACCCTGTCTCAAAAAAACAAATAAATAAATAATAATAAACAAAAAGAAAAAGATATCTGCATTGAAATACTCATTGTGAACTGTCAAAATAACTATGGAAACAAACCTCAATCAGCAGATGAATAAAGAAAACATATGAGCATATTAATGCACTGTATATATGCACATGATATATCTAAGCAGATGATGTATACCCATGCATATATAGATCCATGTGTATTATATGTGTATATGCATATATAGGTGCATATAAGCACACATGTATACAGGCACATGTGCATAATGGACTATTAAGTGAGAAAAGGAGACTATTGCCTGAACTCACTTACTTGTGGAATATATTTTTAAAATCTCAAAAAACTCAAATACATAGTGATAGAAAATGACTCAGAAGTTATCATAGTGGGGCAAAGGGAAGGCAGAAGAGATAAGGAGATGTAGGTTAAAAGTTATGTAACAATATATAATGGGATAGATAGGATGAACAAGTTTAGAGATCTAACATACAGTGAGAGGACCAAGTTTCTAACATTGTAATAGGGATTTTTGTTGTTGTTGAGTAGATTTAGCTGGTCATGTCACACATCACCCAGGATATAACCTATGTGGGATGGCAGATATGGAATTTTACTATGCATATATACCCCAGAACCTCAGATACAGATAATAAACTTTATTTGTTAAAAAATAAACCATTGTAATATACTCAGCTGACTAGCAAGTCAGTAACCAACTGCCTTCTGGTTGGCTATGAGACCTGCTCAACTGGAAGAACTCATCGCCTGGTACTTTAAACCTGGTCACAAAGTCCATGACTGGGGAGATCATAGGCCATAGCAGGGAACCTACTGTTGTCATGCTAAGTGCTCATGCTTTCAAACTTGCTTCTAAATTTTTATGTTTATATCCATAGGTTTGTGTTGTTCTCAACTTTGTTCAGAGAGGTTTCATTCTACAGTGTGTAGTGAATAACGCAGAGACTCGTGACTGGCTGAAGTATCCAGTGTAAGGAACTGTGAGTGCTCAGCTGTGGGTGGGTCATCTTATCAACCTCTCGCCATCCAAGGCTTGGGAAAGGATCTAAGAGCTGGTGGATAGGGAGTTGTGAGATGCAGACCTCTGGACATGACATGGCTGTTGGAATCATCACCTCCCAGAGGTTGCAGTTGCCTGCATATGGCCTGCATAAAACAAAGCCACTTGACGTCTCAGCGCGGCTCCTTGGTGGAGGAGCTTTTGGCAGGTGATGGTGCCGAGAGGGGAAGAGTCACTCTCCTTCAGGGATGTGGGTGCTGGTACATTGCTCATGCCTGGGCACACGCCTATGCGCATACAGGCTGCACTAACAGACTCAGGAAGTTATTAATAACAACAACAAAAGGTGGACCTCAAGTTGTGTGGAGATGGGGTGAGGGCACTAGGCAGTGTTAGCCAGAGGCACTGGCAGAATCAATGATAAAAAATAGTATAGATCTACAAAATTTTGAAAGAATAAATAAAAACAATATATTTTTAAAAATCATTATAAAATTATCTTGAATTACATCTACTTTATTGTCTTTAACAAGGGTCATGAATAATTCTTTTATTTAGAAAAAGCCAGGCTCAGAATTAAGAAAGACAAGAGGCAGGGTGTCCCCGTTGCTGATAACAACACATCTACCACGAGAGAACAGTTCTGTGTCCCAGATGTAAAAGGGCAGAGAAGACAGATCTCGGGGAGACGGGGCAACTGAAGGTTGAGAGCAGGCTCAGGCTATAGCTCCTCTACCCAGAGACCCTCTGTGTGCTACCTTCTCCCAGGAGATACCTCAAAATCACTAGTCATGCTAGAACTTTCTCTCCTTATACAGCTTTGAGACAGGAAAGACCAGGCGCAAAGGTGGAGACAGAAGCATCCTCACAGTCACACCAGGTCAGCTGAGATCACTCCTTGTAGGACGTGAGGGCACAAAGCCCAGAAGATGGGTCACCAATGGTGGGAGGCAGAACTGAGGACCCACCCCCACCCAGCAGCTGGGGTACCAGGTCCTGCTGAGCCACTGATGGGCACATCCTCTTGCACCATGCCTTTTCTTGCATCAGGATGAGAGCTTTGCCCTGGATGTCACACAGAGGCACACGAATTTGGTCTGATCTCATCCTCTTCTCTTTTCCTCCCAAACTTCTCTGGCAGGACCTGTCAGCAGAGCTGGAAACCAGGGGAAAGCTAGGAAAGCCCAGCTTCATTGTAGCCAGACATCATGACAGAGAAGCTTAGACGGCCACTTCCTGGTCCATGACTCTGACCTCCACTCACCCTCTCCAACATTGATAACTAGCCTAAGCTCTGGCTCTGTGGACATGAATGCTACCAGACCCAGGCAGGCTTTTAGGTATGTACCTCCTTGTCTTCTTTCCCAGGATGGCAGACCCTTGGAATGACCTTTCTCCTAGCTTGTCTGCCAGGCTAGAAGGGTGTGCTTGCTTCCCCTGCCTGTGCCAGGCCCTCTTTTACCTGGATACAACATCCTAAGACTAGTTTCTTGGTAGCAACCAGGCAGGATACCAGGACACAAGATGGTTAGGGTTCCTCTGGGGTGAACCACCACTTCACTAACACAAGATGGTCCCATCTCTCCTGTTATTTCATAGGAGTGAGATGGTCCACAGTCACTCCAAGGAGGAGGGTGTGTATGTGTTGTATGTTTTCTGTAATGTGCTGTTATACATGAGTGCTGTGTATGTTACGTATATTTATGTGGCATATATGGACTATGTGTTATATGTGACATACGTGTTTTGTGTGTGTGTGTGTGTGTGTGTGTGTGTGTGTGTTCTGTGGTAACTGGATCTGGAACTGAACAAAGAAAGGGTGTGAGCTGAATGTCCTCCCTCCCACCCCAACCCCCCCCCCCCCAGCTGTTTTGGGGATAACTCCCATTTTCCTGGGTCTCTATTCTCTCTCCCCTCTCACTTCCCTGCATGATTTCCCCTAACCCTCGCCCCCTCCATCGTGATGTTTTTGAGTTTCTGTACTGGGCATGAAGTTCAGGTTCATCCTCCTGACCCACATAATGATCTGCTGGACCTTACCTCACTCTGACTCTGTCCAAGGGCAGGGCAGAGAGCAGTTCTTTCAGGAGGAACCAGGGCTCTGTGTGGTCACAGTCTCTTTCTGTGTGCAGGACACAGATGATTCCCACATGGCCTGTGGAGAGGGTGCAGAGGCAGTCATAGGAGGTGCAAAAGGAGAAAGGCATGCTGCAAGGGCAGGGGCGAAGCAGGCCCCCAGCACTCTGGGCATCTACCCAGAGCTCCTTATCCTGCTTTTGAGAGCCCTGTACTTTTATAGGTTCTACTCACAGTAAACAGACTCAAGCCTTGGGAGTACTATGAGGGGAGCCATCTCCACACCAGCTTTGCAGAGGAATCCCTACCCTCTGACCCCAATCAAAGAATAATCAGAAACTGGGCATGGTGGTGCACACTCCTAATCCCAGCACTTGGGAGGGAGAGACAAGACGACCATCATAAATGTGAGGCTAGCCTGCTTTGAAAAGGGAATTCCAGGCCAGGTTACACAGCCCAGGTTATATAGACCCTCTCTCTCAAAATGATGATGCTTGGGAGAAATGCTCAGGACTTATGTACTTGCTGTCCTTTGTCAGGACCCAAGTTTGATTCTCAGCATCCATGTTAGGCAGCTCACAAAAGCCTGTAACTCCAACTCCATGAGATCTGACACTCTCTTCTGGCCTCTGTGGGCACCTATATACACGTAGCATATACATAGACAAACAGATGGACCCCTGGATGGACCCCAAGACAGACACCCTCAGGATAATCTCTAAGCTAGGCATTCAGGACGTACGCTCAGGATTGACTCCCCCATCACTGCCCCTAACACAGACCCTCCAAGACACACTCCCAACACAGATCCCAGAGAACAGACATCCTCGGACAACCTTCTGCAAGACAATGTCTTCTGGACAGAGATCTGAGCCAATCTTCCTAGCCACTGGTGCCTTTTAGGCATCTCTTTGTTACACCTGGTCAGAGTCTAGTCTAGGACTTTCCAGGTCCTTGGCATCTTATTCAGAGGACTGAAATAAAGACACACACAGATGAGCAAAAGAGGTGAGGAAATTTTATTATTAAAAGCAAAGTGATAGAACAGGTCAGAAATGTGCCTTGAGAGAGCAGTGAACCACGTGAGTGAGAGTATTCAAGGGCCCCAGTGACTGGGGCTTTCCTTTTATGAGATTCAGGAGGAGATACAGGAGTTCAGTTGCTGGGAAGTGTCATGTGGGCGGTTCTGCATTTTGATCGACAAGCTTGGGTTATGTAAGCCTTTGCTCACTATGCAGTCCTTTCCCATTAATGCATCTGATTTTAATCACGTTTATGCCCAATCATGCCTAGGTAGAAGATGGTACATAGGAGGCTAGCCCTAAAAGCTCACTCAGAGGACACAGTTTGCCTTATTGTGCATGTTACCCAGAACTGGTCTAGTATGGCTCAGCCCAAATCTCTTGGTTTCCGGATGTGTTCTAGGATATGTTTGAATAGAAACGGGGCATTATCAGATGGCAAAGGAGAGGAATTTATTTCCATTGCTTAAAGGAGGTAAAAATGCAGCCTGGTGCAGGCTGGGTTCTGGCTTGCTTATTCCCTATTTGTGCCAGTCTCGTGTGGCCAGACTGCATCCCCAGGGCAGCATGACTCCTTCGCACCAAGAAGAGGGACCGAAGCCCAGGATGGGTACGACCCCCCTCACGGTGAGGAGACCGACAGCTCTGGTCTGTAGATAATCCCTTGCCTCAGAACACATCCCAGTCCACACAGGAAGCGTGCCAATCCCATGTGACATTCTGTTCAATTTTTTTTTGTTTGTTTTATTGTCTGTGACTTTTTAAAGCTAGAGTTTCATTTAGTGCAATCTGTCCTTGAATTTGCCATGTGGCTGAGGCTAGCTTTGAACTTCTGATCCCCTTGCTTCCATCTCCTGTCTTAGTCAAGGTTTTCATTGCTGTGATGAACACTATAATAAAAGCAACTTCGGGAGGAAAGGGTTTATTTTAGCTTACAACTCTTAGGTCCACCATCGAGGAAAGTGTTAGGTCCAGAGGAAACTCCAATTCCTCAAACTCCAAAAGGTAGTCCAAATATCCAGAAATGAGCTCAACCTGGGCTATAGGAGGATTTCTGGCTGTTGGATAAAAGCCGGCATTTCTCAGAACTTGTGAAACTGGTTGCCCCTGGCAGAAGTGACATAAGGCTACCTGTGTTGTCTATCAGCATATCAAAGCCCATGCTGGCCTCCAGTCTCCCTCAGTATCACAAGCACCTGTTACACATTTCAGAGTCCATGCTGATCCCAGCCCTTCTCACCTCCTGCCCTGCCCTAAACTCCCTCTAGCTCTTGGGTTCCCTCCCCCGCAGCTACTCATTCTCCTTATAACCCTACTATTCTTGCTGTCTCCCCCATCTCTGTTTTTCTCCTGCTTCTCTTGCTTCCTCTGTTCTCTATATCCTGCTACTCTCCCCTTTCTCGAAGATAGCCCTGGCCATGTCTAGCCTGCTGGCCGTGTGCAGGCTACTTCTTTCTTTCTCTGGTCTGGACTCTTCCAGATGCCTCTGGCTGTTCTTTCTCTTATATCTACAATAAAAACTTTCTCCTTAACCATACCATGGAGTGGTCATGTCATCAGTTTATACCAAAAGTCACGGCAGGGACCTGGAGACAGGACCGGAAGCAGAGACTATGGAAGGATGCTGCTTACTTCCCATGGCTTGCTCAGTCTGCGTTCTTATGTAACCCAAAGCCACCTGCACAGGGTGGCACACCCACAGTGGGCTGGACCTCCTACACCAATCATCAATCAAGAAAATGTCCACACAGGCTTGCCTAGAGGCTAATGTAATGGAGGCGTTTTCTCCATTGGAATTCCCTGTTCTCAGGTGACCTTGGCTTATCTCAAATTGATGTTAAAACTAGCTAATATACCTCCAAAGTGCTAGGATCACCTTTTGAACCTAAGAGAAGAAGAAGAGCAGTGTGTGTGTGTGTGTGTGTGTGTGTGTTATGTGTATGTGTGTGTGTGTGTGTTATGTGTATGCTCAGGTATGGAGGCCAGAGGAGGATGTGGGGTGTTCTGAATCTATCCAGCTCCGTTTTATTCCCTTGAGATTGGGTCTTTCACAGAACCTAGAGCTAGAATCCAGCTAGTGAGCCCCAGAGAGTCACCTCCTGGGGTCACAGGTCCCACATCCACATTTAGTTTTCCACATGGGTACTTTGGGTTTGAACTCAGATCCTCATGCTTACACAGCAAGTGCTCTTACTCACTGAGTTGTTAGAAATCCCAAATCCGGTTGGGAATAAGACACCACAATCTGAGCCAAATTTGAAGCAAGCAAGCTTTAATTAAATTAACTAAATACTGGCCAGGAAGATGGACTTCGACCAGGACCATTCTCTCATGGAGTGAATCTGCCACCTCCAGAGCTCCCACAGAAAGGCCCTGAATCATGTGGCACAGGTGCTTAAAAAGATAGAACCTGTAAGGCACTTCCCACCAGGTCTAATCAGCGGCAAGCTTCTATCCTGATGTACTTCCTGTCTGGGTTATCTCCCCTCTACAAGGAACCAGGCACATCCGGTGCATGGAGCACATCCAAAGAAATGGGGTCACCTTGGGGTCTAGCCACTTCCACAGTCCGAGAGGTTATGTCTTTGGGCCAGGGAGGTTCAAGACTATCTCACCTGAACAGCCCCATCTAGCACTCCAGGAAGTTATCTGTTTTTCTTTTAAAGATATCTTAGGCGTAGTAGATAAAATTTAAAACATAACTTTTGCTCTTACATCATCTCCTCAGTCCATGGAAGAAAAAAAAAAACATTTAAAAGCCAAGGATATACACTTCTAATCGAGTACTCAAGAGGCAGAGACAGGAAGATTGGGAGTTTAAGGGCAGCCTTGGCTACATAGTGAGTTTGGAGCCAGCCTGAGCTACATGAGACACTGCTTCAAAAAATTTTAGAAATGTAATTTTAATGTTAGCACAGGTTCCGCTTTTTATGATTTAGGACTAGTTTTCAAAATTTTTATAGAGCATATACTGCCTTGCATAGATATCTAACTTGGTGATACACTCATGTGACCACCGGTCAGGTGATATTGTAGAGAATTCCTGGGTTCTGGTTATCAGGTACAGCCTTGGGTGTAGTAGGGTTCCTGACTAAGCTATTTTTACATGTCTAAAAGACATTTTTACTATGCTCATTACATTCTCTCTCCTTTCTCTCTTCTTTTCCTTTTTTGAGACAGTTTCACCATGTAGCCCAGGCTAGCCCGGAGCTCACTGTGTAGCCCAGACTGGCCTCAGACTCTCCATCCTCCTTCTCCTTCTCTTCTCTGTCATATCTTCCCCCTTTCTCCAGAGATCCAGGGCTCTTAAGTAGGAAGGTCTCCTGTGTTCGGTCCAAAGCAACCCCCACCAGAGATCAGCTCAGTGATCACTTCTGTTGTTAGAAACAGAGAGTTCCTTAGCCCAACTGGCCTGGAACTCACTGTGTGGCTCATGCTGACCTTGAACCCATGAAGAGCTACCAGCCTCAGCCTCTGGAGTGTAGGGATGACATGTGTGAGCCACACATGCTGTCGCTTCATCTCCATCGCTCAGTTCTGTCCTTCTGACATCATGGCAGTGGGGAGTCATTATAGATACCTCATCTGATTTTCTGGTCCGTGGTGTTGTGGGGTTCTTTGGAAACCCTCAGGTCACCCCAAGAAGTAGCTTGCCTGGTCATCCTCTGGACTGGCGCTGTGTCTGTCTCTGATGATCCTCTTCTGCTTTAGATCCATCTGATCTACGGATAGATGAGCATGAGAGCTAATTAAATTGGGGTACCGTGAAATGGGATTTGAGGGGCCTAAGCCCTGAGTCTGGTGATGCTCTTGGTGCATGGGATCAAGACTCAGGAGCCCTCTTGGCTCTAGATTTCAGAGAGCCAGAACGAGGCTGTGCTGGGTAGCAAGGGCCTCTGCTGTTGGCCAGGTGCAGGCTCACTCTTTCTGTAGCTGGGTCTACAGGCACACCAACCTTTATACAGGCCCCACCACACCCCAGCTCCCTTCGTCCCACAAAGGGAGGAACCAGGAAACATGACAATTCTCAGAATGGCTTCAGGAAAAATAGGCTTGAGTTCTGGAAGGTAGATGTGTGTCAGAAGAACAACTCATACCAGGGCCACCAAGCATGAAAGAAACACAACCCTGGAGTTCCTGTTCCAGGTACCCATGAGCATTGGAAGAAGGAGGAAGATGTGGAGGAGGAAATCGAAAAGAAGGGGAGGGAGGATGGAAAGTCTGAGGTCAGTCTGGGCTCCTGGCTAGCCTGGGCTACGTGGTGAGACCCTGTCTCAAAAAAAGGAAAAGAGAAGAGAAGGAGAGAGACAGAAATGGAAGAAAGAGAACACACACGCACACACACACCAGAGAGAGACAGAAAAAGAGAGACAGAGATACACAGAGAGAAAACAGAGAGAGAGAGACAGAGAGAGACAGAGACAGAGAGAGACAGAAAGAGAGAGAGATCCTCAGGCCAGATGGTAGAAGCAGCAAGGAACAGGAGTGGGGGAGGAGCAAATGCTGATTTGAAGGACCCTAAGGAAGCAGCACTGAGGAGCCCTGGACAGAGACACAGGAGTGTTCAAATCTCTCCTAAGTTTTCCAGCCAAGAACTGGAAGAAGGATTCGTTAAACCTTAGTGAGAGGCCAGAGGAACACAGCTTGGGTGTGGAAAGCACTGACTGTGATGATCCCCCAGGACCTGGGCTCTCTTCTCCAGGCAAACCCTGTCCTCCTGGTGGCAGAGGTGACACAGTGACACAGAGGAGTGTCAGCATAGGGGGAGCTCTGAGGTGGGAGAGAGGCATGTCCTGACTCTGCCCACTCTTAGACAGACTCAAGGACCTGGAGCCAGCTGGCCCCTGGAGACCCGCGATCCTACGCTGGGCTTCTGTGAGGACCCTGCGGGAGCCTGCTAGGCCAGGACGCTGGGCACCCTCGGCCTCCCTCTGTCTTTCTCACTGCCCAGCTCTAGATCCAAGGGGACTTTGTTTTTCAAACCAATAATAGAAATGAAATCACCCGACAGGTGTATTTTGAAGTCGGCAAAGGGACAGAGTTGGTTTTATTTTAATTTACTTGTGGTTTTGTTTTAGTTTTTAAGACAGGGTCTCACGTATCCCAGGCTGGGCTCAAACTGTAGCTGAGGATCTTGAATTCTTGATACTCCTCCACTTCCCAAGGACAGGGATTACAGGTGTTCACCACCATGCCCAGCTCTATTTTTTTCTTTTAATCGCACATAATGATCACACATATCTATGGAGCACAGTGTGATGGTTTAGTATAGAATACAGTGTATAACCACAGGGCAGGGAAGTGTTTTCATCCGTTTATACAAAATTATGTTACTCAACATCTTTTCAAATTCCCTTCTTCTTGTTCTTTACAAAATAGACAAGGAAGTCAAGCATGGAGGTCCATGCATGTGATTCTATCACTTGGGAGGCTGAGGAAGGAGGATGGAGAGTTCAAGGCTAGTCCATGCTACAGAGTAAGACCCTATCTCAAAATTAAACAAAAGCTGGGCCTGGTGGCTCAGGCCTGTCTGTGATCCTAGCACTTGGGAGGTAGAGGCAGGAGGATCAGGAATTTAAGGCCAGCTTGGGCTACCTGAGATCCTGTTTCAGTAAACAAACATAGATATATTACTTAGGGTTGTTGGTTAGTTATCTTATTGTAGAATACCTTATTTCTTTCCTTCTTTCTCTCTCTCTTTTTTTTTTAGAACTAAAAAATATACTTATTGTTTTATATATATGAGTGTTTTGCTTGCATATATGTCTGTGTTCCATGTATATGTCTGGTGCCCATGCAGACCAGAAGAAGGCATTGAAACCTCTGGAAATGGAGTTACAGATGATTGTGAGCCCTATATGGATTCTGGGAGCTGAACGGAGGTCCTCTGCAAGAGCAGACAGTTCTCTAACCAATGAGCCATCTCTCCAACCCACCTTGGTAGATTTTTGTTGTTGTTTTGAGACAAGGTTTCTCTGTGTAGTCCTGGCTGTCTTGGAACTCAAATGTAGGCCTCAGACTCTGATATCTGCCTGCCTCTGACTCTTGAGTGCTGGGATTAAAGATATAAGCCATCATGCCTGGTCATTGGTAGATCTTCTTTTGAGACAGGGTCTCATGGAGTAAATTCCAGGCCAGCCTGGGCTAATTTGAGGGAGGCCTTATCCCCAAAACAAGAACAGATTCAGGATGTGAGTTTTCCGTATCATGTTCCTGCAGATTTTACTTTCTTCCAACAAAGTCACTACAGGTGTGTCCGCAGCGTTGCTGTGGCCACGTGAGGCTTCAGGCCCATGCAGGGCGGACGGGTGCAAACACAGCTCCTGACTCCAGCAGATACCTAGCTTGCTCAGTGATTACCCCACCACAGACACAGGTAACAGCCACTCTTTAAAGCAAAAGGTGGGTGGAGGGATGCCAGGGCTGTGGGTCTGGTGTTGTTTTACCTGTAGAGTAAATGCTTGTGGTCGCCTGGGCCACCACAGGCTTCTTGGCTCCGTTTTTGTTTTTGTTTTTTGTTTTTTTTGTCGTTGTCATTGTTGTTTTGTTTTTCTGCTCTCAGCTGGGGGCTGTGGATTGTTCTGATAGCATTTGATGCTCAAGGGTGCTTTGTTCTCTGTTCTGCTCAGCTCTGTAGTCAAGCCTGTTGGCCTGGCTCTTCAGGGTGGGGCAACTGACAGGAAAACAGCCCAGTACAAACTTCCTCCACTCAGGGAAAAACAGCTCAAAGTACCTGTGTTTCCCAGAAAGCCCGGCCTTTTTAAAGGGATGGTTGCTGGATGTTTGAAACACTATTTTCCAGCAATACAGCAACTCAGTTAAGGTGACTGCATACCACATGCATGTGTTAAAGTATCATAGTGAATCACGCTCATGTGTTCAGTGAAGAAATGCAAATAAGCGCATCACCAGGGAGCAAAGAGGGAAAATAGAGACTTCTGGTTTCAAAACCAGTTAGGATCCACTTCCTGGTGCCTAGTTCCATTCCTTGAAGAAAGAAGAGGAGTGAATCCAAGGGGTGGAAAAAGGGCCAGATTCCGGTGGTGATGAAGGTGTTTGTGTGTGTGTGCACGCGTGTGTGTGTGTATGTGTGTGTGCATGTGTGCGTGTGCATGTGTGCGTGTGCGCACACGTGTGCATGTGTATGTGTGTGTAGTACGTATACGTTTATGTAGTGTATGCTTATGTGTGTGTGTTCATTCCTCAAAAATAATTAGAAAACCAGACGCCAAGAGCACAGGTTCACAGAGGGAGCCTGGAGACTAGGTTTGGCCCTGAGGAAAGCAGACAGAAGCTGGTTGTAAAGGTGAGTCAAAGGATTAGCAAGGACAAGTCCAGACAAAACCCTGGCCCCTGGCCCCAGGCCTGGTAGCTGTGATGATGGCAGAGGCTGGGGGGAAGCCTCTGTCTGTGTGTCCGTCCCTCTGTCTACTCATCAACTCTCTTAGCCACCATCTTTGCACTCTTTCATGCCTCAGCTGTTCCGGGAAGTCCCTAGGAGCCAAGCTCTGTGCAGATGGGACCAATTTCTGATTCAAGCTGCCTAAGACAGTTGAGCATTTATCTAATGTAGGGGCTACAAGAATTGAAAATTGAACAGGCACATAGTGAACAGGGACGTGGTGACAGGTGGAGTAGGGTAAGAGAGCAATTAGTTACGACAGGTGGCAATCCCTCTGTTTCCATTTTCTGTAGTGCTACTGTGTTTCAGTGACATGCTATGTTCTTGGAGAAAGAAAGTGGTATACTATGTATTCAATTGGTCTTTCCTTCGCCGTCATGGCGAAAGATGCAAAGGAACAACTTATAACCTGTATTAGTTCAAATTGTGTAAGAAAATACCATAGTAGCTAGGCAATTGTGGTGCACGCCTTTAATCCCAGCACTCAGGAGGCAGAAGCAGGAGGATCTCTGTGAGTTTGAGGCCAGCCTGGTCTACAGACTGAGTTCCAGGACAGCCAGAGCTACAACAGAGAAACCCTGTCTCAGAAAAACAAGACAACCTGTAGAGCATGTGGATGAATGTCTCAACAAAGGTGTTGCTGGTGGACTTGGTTCCTTTAGGCTTCTCATTATGTCCTCATGGATATTGCCTCCCTGTGTGGGCATCCCTGGCGTGTCTCTTAGTATTTGCATCTCCTTTCCCGTATTACATTTTTTGGATAATTTAATACAATGTAGTTTGATCATACTCATCCCCACCCCCACCCCCTAGCTTCCCAGGCCCACCCTTCCTCCCTACCCCTACTTCCTGTCCTTTTCTCAGAAGAGACTATCTCAAAGTAGCAGTCCTGGTCCTTTGTCCTCTGTCTCTTACGGTCTTTCTCCCCTCCCTCCCTTTCTTCGATGTTTCTTGAGCCTTAGTTATAGGGATTGTGTTGTAGATGTATCTGTTGGGGCCAGGAACCTCACAGTCAGTGGTTTTCTGCATTTTGCCTAGTTGTGGCTTCCTGTCATGGCCTCTGTCTGCTGCAGAAAGAAGCTTCTTTGGTGCGGGGTGAGAGCTGCACTCGCCTGTGGGGATGGGCATTTAGGAAGCACTTAGAAATTACGCTGCCTTAGAAAAGAGGCAGCAGTGGGTTCTAGGGTCCGAGGCCTACACGGTTTCCTCTTCCCGTGAGAACATCACATTGGAGCGGGACCCACCCTCGCAGCTACATTTTAACTCAGTCACCTTTACAAGGGCCACCATCCCTACACAGAGACACTGTGAGATCTTGTGGGTTAAAGCCTCAAAGTACAAAGACACAATCTGTCCCACAACACAGACAACAGCTTTGACTATCAGAGCTCAGCTACCACAAAGCATGTACCTTTGATGGGCTCCTAGAGGGAGGGTGTGGTCTGCTTTTCCCACGGCAGAGCCAGAAGACAAGCATGGAAAGGGTAGGCTCACCACTGGACAAGCTCTAACTTCAAAGAGCCACGTCCACTTCTGAGAGGCAACCTTGGGATGATCCTGTGGGGCCTGGGAACCTAGTGACCTATCGCGCACACCTCGGGGACTGTTGCTTTAGTACATAAGGTTTCAGGCTCCCGATCGTCTTTCTTCCACGGTGGTACTGAACTCTCAGAGTCGTGCACAGTCCATCCCCCTCAAATGGTGATGGAAATGGGGAAGTCCAATGTGGTAGTCAGGTCTACCTCATCCGTGTGAAGGACAGTCGAACTGACTGAGGGGAGGAAACGCATCTTGGGCAGATATGCAGTTGTGTCACTCCTTGAGTGAGAGAGAGGCTTTGGTACCTGAGGGGGCATTTGTGAACAGGAAGAGTGGCAGGTAAGCTTGGGAGGACCCATGACTAAGGCTCTCTTTGGTAGGGGAGTGCCCGATGTGTTGCGTCACAGATCCAGTGATAAATATTCCTCAGCTCAAGGGTTATGGCCAGTCCTCCTTCATCCCCAGCTGTTTGCCTAACTACCATATCCACAGCTATGTTCCCAGGATGGCTGGCTCTCACCCTCCTGTCTGTGCTGAGTTTGGATACCCAGGCCTTCAACAGTCAGCTCATCAAGTGCTTTGAGGATCCCCAGTATGAAGAGCTGCTGCAGCTGGCTCAAAATGGACTGGGGCAGACAGAGGAGAGGAAGCAAGTGGTCGTGATTGGGGCAGGCATGGCTGGGCTCACCGCTGCCAAGATCTTGCAGGATGCGGGCCACCAGGTACATTATGTGATGGGCCCAGGGAGAATCTCTTGTGGGAAGATTGGGCTCTAAAGAGGGAGGTATAAGACCAAGCTGTGAACATCCCTGGGGAGCTGGGGCTAAAGCAAAGCTCTAGGGCTCAAGGGTGTCTGGGGTAAGAGAGCAAGTTACCGCCTAGTAGCAAAGAGCAACTTCAGAAAGAGGTGGGAAGAAACTAGGTCTGTAGCTCAGTGATTGAGTGAGGAACATTCTCATGGTTTCCATCTCAGCATTGAATTAAAAAAAAAAGAAGGAAGAAAGGGAGGGAAGGGGAGAGAGAGGGTGTGGGACCTGAGGCTAGGGAGGGTAGTGAATCTGGGTCTCTCACAGGAGAGGAGACTGTTGTGTGTGTGACAAGCCTCATTGAGTTTATTAAAGAGCTGTCTTTCCCCAGGTAACTGTCCTGGAGGCTTCTGGACGTGTGGGTGGCAGAATCGAGACCCACAGAATTCCTGGAGCACACTGGTACATAGAGCTGGGTCCCATGAGGATCCATGTCAATCACAGGTACTACTGAGAACAGCAGTTGCAAAAGAGGAAGGCCAGGCTGAGGGCTGCCCCGGCAAGAGGCCAGTTCAGATGACAGTGGATGGAGTCCTTTTCTAGAAGCCCAGGGGTCTGGATCTGACTCAACACATTTCCCAGCCCCAGGACAGCCCAGAAGCCTTTCCCAGCCTCCGTTTTTATTCCTTGTAAGGAGTTAATTGTACTAGGTTTGACTGCCAGGGAGGCTGGGTTGGGGGATCCCAGAGAAAGGTGGTCCAAGGTGAACCTGTTGGAAAGTAAAAAGCAGCCTACTGAGTTTGCAAATGATAGGAAGCCTAGCACCCTTCCAGGAGGACCTTTCTGAAAGGATGAAAAGATTGAAGAATGCAGCCGGGAGGGTTCAGGAGTGGTGAACAAACATCCAGGAAGAATGGCTCCAAGGCACACTCTGCATACCACGTCTCACTGTGCCTCCAGGAACTGGAGTGTTCACATTTGAAAATGTGAAGGTTGCAAGTTCCACACAAAGCTGAGGGCTACTAGTAGGGAGTCCAGTTTCCTCTTGGCCTTGTGGCTTCGAGTCTAGTGTAATGTCCAGGGTGCCTAGCATCCCTTTCATGGAGGAAGGCTAGAGGTGGTCTTGTGAATCTAAGAAGGCAGGAAATAGGCCTAGGAAGCAAGAAGAGTTATTGGCTCTCTGAGCCTGAAGAGTCTCTGACTCTTTTCACAGGTTTCTCATGCTTTCATCAAGAAATATGGGCTGATGTTAAAGGAATTCTGCCCCTTAAACAACCAGACCTGGGTGCTGGTCAACGGGGTTCGGCAGCGCTTGGGTGAAGTGCAGGCTGACCCTGGCCTGCTGGGCTACTCAGTAAAAGCTGATGAGGTGGGGAAGACGGCAGAACAGCTCTTCGACCAGTCGCTGAGGAAGGTAAGGCAGAGTGGGAAGCAGCCTGCCTCTTTCCTTAGGGCCACCCTGCATGAACACCCTTTCAAGTTCCTCTGATTCCCTAAGCGGGAACTTTGAGTGGCCCCCAATCCATGAGTGCAGAAAGCCTACACCAGATTGGTTACGATTGACCTCACCTCCCTCTCATGACCCTGTCCTGTGTCAGCCGCTGACTCTGCAGTCAGTGTATTCGCAGACCCCAGACATCTGTGCATGTGCAGACATGTACAAAGTAGCCACCATGAAGTCATTATGGTGGGACCAGGTTCACTGTAGAGAGGTACCCACAAGCTAGACTCTGGTTTTGGATGTGCTGTGTGACCCCAGGAAAAATACTTGCTGGCTCCCTTCTCTCTGCTCCATACTCCCAGATCCTCCTGTTCCCGAGTTGTTGTGAGGATTAGATGACAGGACACACTGACGTGATAAAACGGTGCTAGGTACAGGGCCAGTGCTAAAACTCCAGTTGTCATCATGGTTGGTAGTTTGTCAAGGAAGAAAACAGTAAGTACTCTGCCTGGACCGCCATACTGCCTCTTCTACCTGGACCAGTAGTGACAATGCCTTTGTCTCCCTTGATCCATGACCTGGAGGGACTCAGTATGACAACTGAGCCCAGTGGGACAGAGAGCACTCCCAGGAGGCCTCTGCCCAGGTGCCTCCAGTGCTGTCCTGCTGTGGCTCACTCAGGATTAGCATGCCCAGCCTCTCTCAGCAGCTCCAAGGGGCAGGGTCCTCTGGTGCCTACATGCTTCACAGTGGCTTTGAGATTTATGGAAATGTCCAAGGAGGTAGACTCCTCATGCATAGGAACCCCAAGGCTCACAGGGGAGCCTCGATACCTGCTTTTGTACACCTGGTGTCTGTTCAAAAAGAGGTGAGAGTTCCACCATCCCAGGATTAGGACATAGTTTTGGAACCCAGGACACACACACACACACACACACACACACACCCACACACATACATGATGTTGAACAAGCATAGCAAGCATGGTGCACGTGGATGGACGGCCAGGATTGACATTCTATGTGGGCTGACTCTCACCACACATCCTCCCTGTCCTCTTCCCTCCTGAGATTGTGGAAGAGCTGAAGAAGAGCAGCTGCCTGGAGGTCCTGGAGAAGTACGACTCCTTCTCCACCAAGGTCAGTCCTGAGACTTATGTCCCTCTGTGCCCTGAAACCACCCCAGCAGTCTACCGCCTGGTGCTTACCGTGTTGTACTTTACTTGACTAGCTTAACTGACTGCCCTGATAGAATGCAAGCATCAGTAGGAAGGGAGTAGGGGAAGGAGGGAGGGAGGAAAGAAGGAAGGAACTAAACAGAGACCACCTCAAGGAGAGCAATCAAGTTTATTTATTCAGAGATTGCTGTATCAAGCAAGTCACCCATAATGTATGTTGCTTAACAAGGGGTTTCTGTCTCAGAATGTGTCTTTAGATGATTATGTAGTTGTGCAAAAATCACACTGCTTACTTGTGTGAACCAAGATGGCTGCGGTGCCCCTTGGCTACATACTCACTGGGGACCATTGTTATGTGTGGGTCCCCACTGGAAAAAAAAAAAACAACTTTTATAACACATGACCACAGTGAAAAGCAGGGGAAAGGCTGGGGGATACAGGTCTAACTCACTGATATAAGAGCCGATCTGTCATGTGTGAGGCACTGGGTTCAATCCCCAACACTGCAGATACAAAAACACAAAGAAGGTTCCAGATATGGCCCAATTGGAGGCTGTTGACTTCTGAGTGCTGGAGCCAGCTCACCTGTGTGTCTGGCTAGGAGAGGATAGTAGGTATTTGCCAGATGATCCTGAGATAGAAGCTGATAGTCACTGTCAGGTCCTGGCCATTCTAAGTGGGCTGTGGTTTGCCTCTGTGAACTGCTTGGTTCAGATGCTGGGTGGATCAAAGCCTGTCACAATGTGTGGTCTGACCGTCTGCATACTCAAGGCCTTGGTGTGAAGAAGAGAGAGGGGATTAGAGAGTAAAGACAAGTCAGAGAGCACCAGGACCCACACCCACTGTAACATACAATCAGACCCAAGTCAGGGATAACCTCTCTGAACCTTGATGGTCTTAACAGATCCAGCATGTCTCCAGGCACCCTGGTGTTGCTGTTTCCAGAATTGGGCGACCCTGTAGTTTTGCCTCTGGTTTAAATGAGTATGCTGAGAGGCATTTCTCCCAACTGGCAGTACCAAGGCTTCCTAGCAGGTTCTTTCAGTGCCTGGTCTCTAGCCCTGCCTGTACTGGTGACGGGGACTAACCCAGCCCCGGGCAAACTGGATGGTCACCCACTCTAACTGGTGAAGCCACTCCAGCCAGCATTGTCATGCCCACACTGGCTTTATCTGGGACAAGGAGCAGAGACAAAGTATAGGATATAATCAGGGCACCAGGTGCACCAGGAATGAACTCTGAAGTCACTTGCTGATGGAGTGGCTGGGTCAGCAGGTGATGGGGCAGGAGTGGAAGCCAGGGCAGGATGAGAAGTTGGGTGCTGAGATTCTTCCTAGCCTAGTCTTCTGGAGAAGATCAGAGAAGCCAGGCTAGGTTCACATGGATGGATATGAAAGCTGGGTCTCAGCTTCCCCATCTGTATAAGAAGAGTACATGGATGAAAGGCTAAGAAGAGAGTCTATAGGCTGAAAACCATACTTAGTGTAAGCTATTTCCCTGTTTGGGAGACCAAGGATATCATGTCTGGACACCTGGGCAGGGAAGCTTTGGGGCCCAGTGGGTGCATACCTGTCCTTCTACCCTGTCCAGGTCTGTTCCTTGCTGCCCCTGGATAGGAAGCAAAGGCTCACATGTTAGCTCCTTGTACACTCTCATCTGTTTGCCTTATTCCCTCATGTGTGAGGACAGGAGTACCTGATCAAGGTGGGGAACTTGAGCCGTGGGGCTGTGCAGATGATAGGCGACATGCTGAACACAGACTCTGGCTACTACGAGGCCTTTACGGAGACCCTGCGTGACATCATCTTCTTCCAAGACCCACGGTGAGAAATGGGGCAGGAACGTGGGGGAAGGGGGGTCACTAGTTACTGATGAGGACAGTAGTGAAATAAGGGGTTAACAAACTGGGAGAAAATCTTCCCCAGATGGGAAGCCAGGTGTGATGCACCTTTAATCCCAGTCCCAGTGCTCAGGAGGCCGAGGCAGGTTGATCTCTGTGAGTTCAAGGCTAGCAAAAAAAAAAAAAGGAGGATAAGAAATCCCAGAGTCACTGGAGTGGATGGGGGATGTTAAACACCTATATTGGAACCACTTGCCTTTCTGCTACGCTGCCTCCCTTGGGATTCCACTCTGAGAGCCTCTGATTAAGGGTCTATCAAGAGTGTGTTGCCGTGAGCCACCGTTCTGTGACAGGGCCTGTGGCCTCAGCTCTGCTTCAAGGAACACTTGTCATCTTTCAGCGGAGGAAGATGCAAACCCAAGACTCCAGTCACCACTGGTCACTGACCAGGTGATCTGTGGCTATAAAGATGAAAGGCCCCAGGCAAGGCGGTGCGCACTCAGAAGGTGGGGGTGGGAGGATCTGAAGTTCCAGGCCCAGCTTGTCTCAAAACAAACAAGATAAGAATGAACTGGTTTTATGAAGACATACAAACAAATGTAGTACTGTGGCAGCTCAGCAAACCTCAGCAAACCTGGAGGTTTTCATAGGTACAAGCCCTGCCAGACCTCGGCAGAGGGAATCATTGTCATGGCCAGTGCCATACTCACAGTGGAACCACAAGCATCTGAGCTCAGGTGTTCTATTGGTTCAGAACTCCTCAGGTACAGATCATAAGCAACCAACATCACCACAGAAAATCCAACACCTGCAAAGAATACAAAATGCCAAGGCCTATGCATCCCTTTTTCCAACGGTGCACAAAAAAAATTATTTTAAACGCAACTAAAAATAAATTTCCACAACAAACAAAAAACAAAACAAAACAAAAACCACCGGCTACAGGACAGCTGCATTGGAGCCTGATGCACTGATCTATTAGACATCCTGGTCTTCTGACATGGACTTCCATCCTTCTTATCAACTTAAATCCAAGCCAAGAACTGTCTTTGGGGAGCTTGGGAGGGGAGGAAGTTGTAGGACTGACTAAATGGAACAACTCTGTAGTGCTTAGGCTGCTCTCCTTGAGTAGCCCCTGAGGGCATTATGGAAGCGGCTGTAAGAAGCCTGGGCCAGGGCCGGGGGAATCTGGCTTGTGACTGACTGCTTGTCTAGCATGCATGCATCCCTAGCACCCTATAAAAGTGGGAGGGGCAGAAAATGCCTATAATCCCAGCACCTGGGAGGTGGCAGCAGGAGGATCAATTTTGGGTCTTTGTCAGTTTATGACCAGGCCTCATGGGCGGTGATTGGAGGTAAGTGACCAAGAGGAGGGAGTTGTATGAGCTCAGAGTACTTGCATTTTTCTGATTGGTCACCCAAAAGCAACGTTTTCTCTAATTCCCTGGAGCTAACAACTGCTTGGCTTGGCCTTGGTTTGCAACTGTTTTTATCCCTCTAAAACACAGCTGGGACAAGCCTGTGAAGGAACTGAGCCATTGTTCGGTTCCAACAGCCTGTCTTCTGAAAGCCCTGTCAGCAACCTTCTTGACTTCCTCCCTGCTGGTTCACTTTCAGGTTTGATGAAATCGTTGGGGGCTTTGACCTGCTCCCCCAGGCTCTGCACAACTCACTCCTCCCAGGGACTGTCCGGCTCTACTCACCAGCAGAGGAGGTAAAGATGTCTGGAGACTGCATCCAAGTCACCTACAGGACACCAGATCCTCTGCAGCCCAGGGCACAGCTGACTGCAGATTTTGTGGTGGTGGCCAGCACTGCCAAGGCTGCCCGGCTCCTCCGATTCCAGCCATCTCTTTCTCTCAGCAAGCAGGATGCTCTGCGCTCTGTCCACTACAGTAGCGCCACCAAAGTGATCCTGGCCTGCACAAAGCGTTTCTGGGAACAAGATGGTATCTCCTGTGGCAAGTCGAGCACTGATCGACCTTCCCGCTTCATCTACTATCCCAACCACATCTTCCCCAATGGTGTGGGGGTCATGCTAGCATCTTACACCCTGGATGATGACTCCATGTTCTTTTCAGCCCTGGACCAGGCCCGGGTAGTGGAAATTGTTCTGGATGACCTATCTGCTATTCACAACCTACACAAAGAAGAACTCCGTGCCCTCTGTCCCTACTCCACAGTCAAGAACTGGGGCCAGGACCCCTATTCCATGGGTGGCTTTGCCTCCTTCACCCCCTACCAATATGTGGACTATGCCCAGGAACTTAGCCGGCCAGAAGGGCGGATCTTCTTTGCAGGTGAGCACACAGCTCTGCCCCACGGCTGGATCGACACCGCCATCAAGTCAGGGCTCAGGGTAGCAAAGAACATTCAGGAGACCGTGAACTTGGCTTTGAGAAAGAACCCCAGAAACACAAAAGAACATTTCTCCAAAAATGAACTGTGAACAACTTTCTAGGGCCAGGAACTGTGGGGATTCCAAACAAGTTTGTCCACTGGGAGTCAACGCAAGACCCATTCTAACTCTTCACCTTTGATCAGAGACTTGACCTGAGACCCGTGGCTGGAGCCTGAAGACCAACCGTGATCTTAGATTTGTGTCAGTAGCTCAGCAGAATCAGGTGGTGTAGAGATAAACCAATAAAGCAGTTGTTGACTTCAATGATCACTTTTTATTTACAAATTTTTAAACTAAATTGTATTTATTCAGTGTATGGTGTGTGTGTGTGTGTGTGTGTGTGTACATGGCATGGTTTGAGGCATGGAGCATAGCTTTGGGGAGTTGATTCTCTCCTTCCACCATGTGGGTCCCAGGGTTTCAGCTCAGACGACTGACTTGGCGACAGCATCTTTCCTCTCTGAGCCATCCGGCCAGCCCAAGTGTTTCATGACATTCTAGTGTCATCTCAATGATTTTAGAGGTGAGTCCTGAGGGCAGGTGAGACCCTCGCCTTTCTTAGCCTTCTTCTTTTATTCCTTTAACTGAGTCTAGTCTCAGCTCTCTGTCTTACCTTTCTATTGCTATGAAGACACCAAGACCAAGGTAATTTACAGAAGAGTTTATTGATGGCTTACAGTTTCAGAGGATGAGTCCACGCTCATCATGATGGGAAACATGGCAGCAGAAAGGTCAGTATAGTTCTGGAGCAGTAGCTTACATCTTTTTCAATAAACAGCAGGCAGAGAGAGCTAACTGGAAATGGCATGGGCTTTTGAAACCTCAGAGCCCACCCCCAGAGACACAACTCCTATAACAAGACCTTATCTCCGAGTCCTTCCCAAACATTCCCACCAACTGGGGATCAAGTACTCAAACATATGAACCTACAGGGGCTGTTCTCATTCACCCCCCACCTCTTCAGTTAGACTGAATTTTTAGGCAAGTTAAGAGGTTGATTACTTGAGACAACTGTGGCCAGCAACATGTCCATGCTTTTCCATGTTGTTCCAACAACCTCAGTGGACAAATTCTAATAGTGTTGTTTCTGGGATTTTCAGGGTCAAAACTTGGGCCCTTGAAAGCCCAGTAAGTCAGGCTTGTCCACCTAGTCTTAATATACCAATTAAGGAGACAAATGAAAGGGCCATCAAGATGCCTCAACAGGTAAAGGAAAGGCCCTTACCACAAAGTCTGATGACTTGAGTTCAATCACCAGGTCCCAAGTGGCTGGAGAGAACTGACTCACAAGTTGTCCTCTGACCTCTGCACCTGACCACGGAACATCTCTGTCTCTGTTTCTGTCTGTCTGTCTCTCTCTCTCTCTGTCTCTGTCTCTCTCTCTCTTTCACACACACACACACACACACATACACACATACACACCCCTGTAGCTCCAGATTCTGGGGATCCACTCACTCTTTTGGCCTCCACAGGCACTACATGCAAGTAGCTCATGCACATACATACATGCACACAAATACTCAAACACCTTGAAAATACCTTTAAAAAGAGAGAATAAGCCAGGTGTGCCAGTGCGCACCTTTAACCCCAGCACTCAGGAGGCTGAGTTTGAAGCCAGCCTGGTCTATGGAGAGAGTTCCAGGCCTGCCAGGGCTACATAGTGAAACCCTATGGTTTCAAGGGGAGGGAAATCATAGTTTGAAGCAGATAAAGGAGATTTCTTCAATGTAGCCACCCTAGGAAAAATAAAGTCAGTCTACCTTCAGGGTTCTGGCATAAACTTAAATGGGAAGCACCAGGTTTTAATAACTAAACAATCCTGGTCAAGGTATGGTCCTGCCCTCGCTGACCCACCAACACCCAAGCTCTAGTGTCTTCTGCAATGTGGTCTGAAAGTTGTGAGAACCAAGTGAAGTCTCTTCTTGGCTGACAAGCTCCCTCTCTGCCTGGCACCAGGCTTTAGCTTTCCCTCTCCCAGTAGGAGACTGGAAGATTTGCAATTCCTTGGAGTCCATTGTCTTTATGGTTTAGTGACCAGAGAAAGGGCACAAGGGTCTCTCTGCAGAATACCTTCATTCTTACCAGGACCATTTCATTGGTTTGTATTGAAGACAAAAAAAAAAAAAAAAAAAAGATTATCAGAGCAATTAGTGTATCAGTTGGAAGTCAGACATTCTAGTTGCTAGTCCCAAGTGGTTCATACCTAACTAGCTGTCACTCCAAATCCTTGACTCTGTCTTACTTTTCTTTGTGCTCATATAATGACTAGTGATTCATGTTGGAGACCAGTCACAATGAATAGGTTAAGTGTTTGATGAATACAATGTCTCAGAAGGCACAGGGCTGTATTCTGACTTCTGTGACTTACCCCTCCCTGTCCCCAGTCCTACGTGTTCTGGCGGACCCAAGAAGAGAAGCGTAAAGATGGCAGAGTTGATGCTGGTGACACCTTTTAATCAGAGAGATAAGATGAAGGGCATAGAGATAGATGGGTTCTAGAGAAGCCCATCATTTGGCAGTGACTGGGCCTGAATTTGTCCTGAGGGGAACTCTTGGGCTTGTGAGTTAGTCACCCTGAGGGTCACAGAAAGAGGCCAGTCGGCTATGCAGTGAGGTGACAGTTCAAGAACAAAAGCAACCAGGTACTGTCAAGCATCAGCTGAGATGGTGCACTTTCTAAGGCAGAGAGAGGGAGAGAGAGACAGAGACAGAGGCAGAGACACACAGAGAGAGACAGAAACAGAGAGAGATTCATCCTAGAGCCCCTGCTTCAACAGGATCTAGGGTTTTATCCTATTTAGATGTCAGCAAGTGAGCCTACCAGACTTCACCGAAGCTGACAGGGAACAAAACCTGTGAGTCTTGTAACTCGGAGTGTAAGTCACAGCATGACTACCCCATGTCCCCGGGACCCAAGAGCACACCACAGAGAGCCGTAGCTCGGGTGGGCACCACACATGCAATGAGTCTGCACTGTAGCCAAAGGAGCACTGAGCTCAGATTTTGCCAATTTGTTAGTGAGCCTTAAGCAAAGTTGCTAGCTGCTCATGTGGGCGGTAGGCATTATATTATCCCCTGCGCTTGTTCACCAAACCACAACCCTTACAAACAGCCCCAGCACAAAGCCGTCAGGACCTCAACCTCCACAGCACACCCAGAAGGCATGTGTAGAGACACCAGGGCCACAGATGGTTTCTCCCAGGACTGACTCACCCCCTTGCCTTACTCTCTCCCCCTGTAGAGAGCTGTGAGCTGTGCCCCCCCACTTCAGAAGTTGAGTCAAATGCAACTTCGAAAGAAAGAGGGCCCTTCAGCTCACAAGTCCGGTCATAGGTTACAGTCATCACCGCAGGGGAGTCTGTGAGGAACCTTGAGCAGCTAACCATAGTCAAGAGCAGAGATGTGGCCTGGAGAGATGGTCAAGTGGTTAGGAACACTTGCTGCTTAGTCATGAGGACCAGAGTTAGCGTGCCAGGAACCATGTAAGGTGGCTCACAAACGCCTGTGGCGCCAGCTCAAAGGGGCAGCACTCTTCTGGTTTCTTTGGGCATCTGCACACATATGTGCACATACATTCACATGCATGAACTTGCCATGCATGTGCACACACGCTGGTGGATACACACACACACACACACACACACACACACACACACACTCCAAAACAAAACAACAGGGGCCTGGGGATGTTAAAGTATCATTCAATTGCTTAATGAGAGTCCATTATTGAATTTTCCAAGACTCTTTATTAATCACAAACCATGTCAAATCTCAGGGAATTCAATACCCAGGAGACTAGGCAGAGACTTCGTCTTTTTTTCCCAAATCCTTTTTTCTACTCTTCTACCTTAGCCCTTTTAACTTTTCCCCGCCCCCTCTCCACTTCCAGGCCTTCATTACAACACAATGACACTAGGCTGGGGGTGATCAGAGTCTTTGCTCGTGACCTGCTTGTGATGGTCACCTTCAGCTGTATCTGTGGAGATCTCAGCAGGGCTAGCACAAGGGTGTGACTAGGTAGGAGGTAAAGCCTGCACGTGCTGCAAGGCATCCGGCTTCACAGCTACAAGGCATCAAAGCCCTTTTACAAACCAAAACAGCGCACAAGAGTAAAGCATCCCACAACATGGAGACATGGCCTAGTGGTTGTTGTAGCAGAGAATATGTTCTGTTCCTACCACCCACATGGTGGCTCACAAACATCTGTAACTCCAGCTCCAGGGGATCCAAGGTCTTCTTCTGACCTCTGAGGGTATCAGATATGCACATAGTGGGCCTACCTACCTACCTACCTATAGACAGACAGACAAAATACTCATACAAATGAAATAAATAAATCTAAAAATCTAGAAGTAAGTAAATAAAATAAATCTTAAAATCTTAACACAGCTCAGGACCCAAATCAGGGAATGGTACTGCCCTCTTTCAGGCTGGGTCTTCCCACATCGATTAAGATGATCAAGATAATCTCTAATAGAAATGTCCACATAAGTAACATTGTTCAGGGAGGCCTCAGAATCTCCTATAATACAGCCTCTTACTAATCCTCTGCGTGTCCACCGGAAATGGTTGATAAGACCCTGTTGCTGAAGATACCACATGCTCTCAAGGCAAGTTACAGAGAAATCAAACTGTAACTGAAAAACCAAATCTGTTGGCCAGTTTTGATGGCACAGGAAGGTGCAATGCAGGTTGCCAGAGGAGAAAAAAACATCAGTGGTCTTACCCAGCTGAGGACCCTATGAACTAAACTACCAACCTTCTGGGTAAGATGTGCCTACCTGTAATGGGGGTAACCAAACACTCTCTGATAGGTTTTGAGGCCCACTCCACAAGAGGGAATTCATGCCTAGCATTGTAAACTGAGTTAAAAACCCATGACCAAGGAGGTGTTATGTCGTAGGGGGAGCTTACTGTTTAACTAAGTCAACATAACACCAAGTGGCCTTCCATGTATTTACGTTCACATTCACAGACAAATGCTACCCTCAGTCTTAGAGGATCTGTACAGTGAACGCTGGTGAAGGCAGAAGCACATGGCTGCTCATGGTGCTGGGAATAAGTGATGCTTGAATGCTCAGTCCTAAACAGGACATTGATACCACCCCCTCTAAAGTTTAGGGAACAATGCGGAAAAGGAGGCAGAAAGAATGTAAGACCAGAAGATAGGGAGAAAGGCCGTCAAATGCCATCTGTTGGGCAGGACATGGCCATTGCAACCATGATCTCAAAGCAGCAGTGCTGACCGCAATGGGAACACGTAAGGCTGGGCCTGTACAAGATGTCAATCATAGGTAAAGGAGAGACCCTACTGTAGCTTTACCCCTTCCTGTTGAACTATGGCCTACTGATCGCTCTTAGGAGTGGGGCAGAAATTGTCTTCAGTTGTATACCCACTGATAAACCCACTTGGCTCCAGTGAACACTTCAAAACACATAGTCGCACAATCCTGATTAAACTCAGCGATAACAAAACAGAAAGACATAAATGTGAGAAAGAGACTTGGGGGTGTGTAGGGATGGGAAGGAGGTAAGGAAGGGACAGGGAGTAGTCAGAATGCATCGTATGCACTATGAAATTGTCAGAGAACTAAATGAATAGACTATTTAATGGGGGAATGAAGAATTTACCATCTCAGGACAGGGACTTGCCTTCCTAACGTCCATTCAAATACAGCCCCATTCAACTGGCCCAGGAGGCAAGGTTAGGTGGCTTTTCTCAATTGCTATGAAACTTATATCAATTCTGGTCTGGTAGATTCTTTTATCCCATGCTCTGGGATACTCCACCTACAATAGTCACCTTTGATTCCAGGAACAGTAGCACAGGTCCCTGAGTGCTGACGTTATCCCTTAGCAGAGGGAACCAGCTTGTTCTCCTAAGCAGTAAGAACCCCTTTGGGCTGGCTTGCAGAGCCAGAAGTGAATAAGGATCAACCAGACCACACCTTGACCAAGAACAGGCCTCGCCTCCTGCTCTACTTCTCCCCCATTTAGGGGGAGGTCAGAGCCTGGTGGTGGTGGCTGTCTTGGTGCACACCTTTAATCCCAGCACTCAGGAGGAGGCAGAGGTGGGTGGATCTCTGTGAGTTCAAGGTCAGCCTCGTCTATCAAGTGAGTTCCAGGACAGCCAGAGCTACACAGAGAAACTCTATCTTGAAAACAAAAACAAAAACAAACAAACAATAAAAGCACACTGTCAGTACTATGGGGATGGGCTGGAATGTTCACCTTCTACCTTCCCCAGACTTAGAATTCATATTTTATCATTTAAAAGTATTTTAATCTTATTTTCATATGGTGTGTGTGTGTGTGTGTGTGTGTGTGTGTGTGTGTGTGTGTGTGTGTGTGTGTGTGTGTGTGTGTACAGAACAGTAATAATATGGCTGAGCAAATATCTCCATTGTAGGATGTAGAACCTTCTATATCCAAGAGCTGTGTGGCTGATGTGTGGCCATGTGGTAGATCTATTGAAGGTTTTTTGGGAACACTCCATATGGATTTCCATGGTGGCTGTGCCAGTTCACACCCCTTCCAGCAGTGAGTAAGGGCTCATTCTCCCCTCACCCTACCAACATTTGCTGCCATTTATTTTCTCAACAGCCATTCTGACAAGCGTGAGATGGAATCTCAAAGTAGCTTTAATTTGCATTTCCCTACTGGCTAAGGACATCGGACACTTTAAAAAACATTTATTGGCTGTTTGTACTTCTTCGTTTGAGAGCTTCTCTGTTCAGTTAGCCTAGTTTTTAAAATTGGGTTGTTTGTCTTCTCCTTTAGTTTTTAAAACTTTTTTTTGTATATTCTAGATATCAATCCTTTGTCAGATGTGTAGTTGGAAAAGGTTTTCTCGAGTTCTGTAAGCTGTCTCCTCATTTGGTCGCAGGCACAGAAGCTTTTTAATCGCATGAGGTTCCATTTGTCAATTGCGGGCCTTGTTACCTGAGCAACTGGAGTAGTTCAAAAAGTCCTTAGTCATGTCTACCTTTTGAAATGTTTTCCCTACCTTTCCTTTGTTATTTTCAGAATTTAATGTCTTACGTGAAGGCCTTTGATCCGCTTGGAGTTAATTTTTGTGTTGGGTGAGAGGTAAGGATCTAATTTCACTCTTCTGCAGGGAACATCCAGTTTCCCCAGCACCATTTATCAATGAAACTGTCTTTCTCTAATTCAGACTTTTGGCATCTTAGTGAAGAGTCAGGTGTGTGGGTTTGTATCTAGGCCTTCTTTATGCAAACATCTGTTTTCTGTTTCAGTACCATGCTGTTTTGTTGCTGTGGCTCTGTGGTATAATTTGAAATCAGCTTTAATAATGCTTCCAGCATTGCTGTTTTTGCTCAGGATTGCTTTCGGCTACCAAAGCTATCAATTTTTGTGCTTCTAAATAAAATTTAAGATTTCTTTTCTATTTTTGTAAAGAATGGCATTAAGATTTTGATGGGGAAGTACACTGAAACTGAGGATGGCTTTTGGCAAAATAGTCATTTTTTGCTATATTGATTCTCCTGAGCAGGAAGCCTTTCCAACTTCTAGTATCTTCTTGGCTGTCTCTCTTGATTGTGTGTGTATGTGTTTTGATAAGATCTCACTATGTAGCCCTGATCTCCTAAAGGCCTCTTGCCACGCTCCCTAACTGGGAAACTTCCTACCGTGATTTTACTGAAATGCTTCTGAAAATGTCTTTCGAGTGAAATTCTCCTCCTTCCATGGCCAGGACTCTTAGACTTGTCTTCTCACAGTGCCCATCCATCTAGGAAGCACTGCTTCTGCTCTCTGATTCTTCTACCTTGTCTTCTATCTGTCCTGTCCCTGACTTGTTCGTTCTCCTGATGAGGGTTCTTAAGAGTACCTTGTTTGATTCATTGCGTTTTTTCCATTTCCAGTTTGTTTTCTTCTTCAGTATTGCTATCTCTTTGTTGGATTCCTCTTTATATATATTGTATTGATTTACATTCTTTTCACTTAGCTGTTTGTTCTCTTGGAATTCATTCGGGAGCTAATTTATGACTTCTTTTATTTCTTTAAACATACTTATAATCATTATTTTTCCTTTTCTGGGATTTCACCTACTACACTCTATCTTGAGATCAGAAGCACAGCTGCCCTGTGCTGTATGCCACACCAGGCAGGGCTGCAACCAAGGCACGGGGCACAAGTCGGAGCAGGCAAGCTCCAGGGCAGCAGGTGAACTTACTATGTAGCTCATCCTGACTAGCCTAGAACTCAACAGGTAGGCCAGGCTGGCACACAATCACAAAGATCTGCTTGCCTCTGCCTCCAAGTGCTGGGGTTAAAGGTGGGTGTCACCATGCTTGGTCCTTCCCTGGGAAGCCAGGTTTAAGTCCTATTTGAAATGGGCTTTGAGGTCTCAAGAAAACTATCACATGACTCCAGGTGTTTTGGCAGACAAATGTTTTACTGTTGCAGAAAGGTGCATAGCTATGTCAAAGCCAGCAAGCAAGCACACTCAGTAGGTACTAGGTTTTTACTCCTAACACAAAGGGCTCAGAGCTCAGCCTTCCAACCGTATACAACTGGCTAACTTAAAGCAGTACAGCTGATAATCAGACTGCAACCTTGAGCACAGAAAGCTTTTCATTTCAGGACAATGCTGACTCAGGAGGGATTTTCTTCATAAATGTTCTGGGTCTGGAAAGATGGTTCAGAGGCTTCAGAGCTAGTTTGTTAGCACAATGCTCATGTCAGGAGGCTCAAAGCTGCCTGTAACTCTAGCTCCAGAGCTCTCGCACTCACTGGTACATACCTGTGCATGTGCTTGTGCACACATATAGTTAAAAATAATTTAAAAAAATTTAATGGTGTTTCCCTTGTCTTAGTTAACCCTGGTAGAAAAGACAGCATAGTTTGCACAGTCCTGGGCACACAGAGTATACACAGCATAGACCTGGAAAGCTAGAAAAGGTACCTAGGAGAAATGAATACTGTGGTTGAAAGCAACAAGAAATTACCCAAAGAGTCGCAATCTTATGAAGATGTTAAATATGTTAAGAACTTAACATGGGAGTCCTGGAGGTGTGGCTCCCTGAGCAGCACATGCCTGTTACCTAGGAGACTTTTGGACTGAGCTTCAGCACCCAGGAGAGAAAAGGAGCCTGACGTTTAGAACATGAATGTCATTTAAATACTTTCAATAAATAATGCACATTGTTTTCCACAGGCAATGAAAATTCCTAGAATGAAAAGCACGAGCAGCTATGGTGGGCACTAGACAGCCAGGAGAAGCTTGAATGTGATCTAGTTTTGACTGAAGTTTTGCACTAAAATGGCAAAGAATGTAGGTGGACATGCTAATGTCAATGTTCTTAGGTGTCTGTGTGAAGTAACAGTAGGTACCTTTCAAATGGTAGGACAGGGTGATGAGCACTGGATATCTATCTATCTATCTATCTATCTATCTATCTATCTATCTATCTATCTATCTATTTATCTATCTATCTATCTTCTGTCTATCATCTATCAATAGTCTATCATCCATCTGTCTACCTATCATTTATCTGTTTATTATCTGTTTGTCTATCTATCATCAATAATCTAGCTTCAGAGAGACAAAGAATGTGACAAAATATTGTCCAGCGTTGACTGTAGGTAAAGAGAACACTAGTTTTCACAGCGCAATTTAAATCCTTCCTTCCTTCCTTCCTTCCTTCCTTCCTTCCTTCCTTCCTTCCTTCCTTCCTTCCTTCCTTCCTTCCTTCCTTCCTTCCTTTCTTCTTCCTTCCTTCCCTCTCTCTTTCTCTCTCTCTCTCTCCCTCTCTTTTTTTTCTTTTTTTAAACTAGAAAGGCACGTGTTGTCAGACGGAGCATCTCCCTCCCGAGCTGCTGTGAGAGCCCTCTGGGTGTAGATTAGGTAACCACGTTCTGCTCAGGAGCCGGACGGCAGGGAGTGCTGCTCTCGATAGTTCGGAAGACACTGTATTCAGCGGCAACGGCTGGCTTGCTGCCTGCTGGTGTTCACAGCTGTAGTACGGCTCTCTGTTAAAACAGAAAGTTGACCGAATTCCATATCACTCTTATTTCTTAAATAAACTATTCAGCCTGATCGTTCTACATAGGAAAAACACATTTCCCTGACCGGGAATCGAACCCGGGCCGCGGCGGTGAGAGCGCCGAATCCTAACCACTAGACCACCAGGGAAGTCTTGAAAGCGGCTTTCTCACGGTAATAGACTAGATAAAAACAGCGGTGGCCCGCAACTACGGTTTGGCTGGAAACTGGCAACTGGGTAACCTGACGACCCGCTGCCATGGAGGACGCGATAATACTGGTAGCTGTGAGTTTTGTAGAGGTGGGCGGGCTCCTGAGGGGAGGAAAATGGAAAACCTGGCAAAAAAAAAAGAAACCCATGTGTCAGAAGTGGGATTCGAACCCACGCCTCCATTCGGAGACCAGAACGCCCGCAGGGAAAGGCTCTCGCCTTGAGTCTGGCGCCTTAGACCACTCGGCCATCCTGACACGCGGTGGTGAGCTTGCTTCTAGCACGTTCTGAAGCCTGCGCCATGCGCCCTGCTGAGCGTTGTCGCCCCCCCGTGTCCGGTGGAGAGACAGCGCCCTGCGAATCGAAACCAGCGCAGGACTGTGAGCTCCACGCCACCCGTTACCCGCAAAGGCACCCAGCACGCGGGAGACAACCGGAGGCCGGGCCCCCGCGCTCCCGCTCTGAGCCCCTGGGTTTGGAGAGGGCCCTCCAGCGGCGGTGACGCAGCTCTGCATGCTTTCGCTTGCAACGAGAAAGCAGGATCGCCCTGCAGAAGAGTCCCGGGCGGGCTGCGGACTGCCGACTGACTTCCTCCGAGACCACGCGGTGGTCTCCTACTTCTCTCGTCCTCCCTTCTTTCTCCCCCACCTTCCTCCATGTAACACGTCTTCCCTTTGCCCCGGTGAGCTGACGAGGGAGATAATCAGTACAGCTATTCAACCCACGAGAAAAACAACAGCAACAACAAAAACAAACAAACAAACAAAAAACGAAGCTATGAAAGGCAGAGGGGTTAGAACTGCTGAGGAAGACCTCACTGATGCAATTTTCTTTTGCTAAAATATTTCTCAAAAGTTAATATACACAGGCAAGGCATAGCCTACAAGCCCTTCGCCCTGAGGTGGAGGTAGTGGTTTTGGTTCAAGGTTATCCTCAGCTGCACGCTGAGTTCTGCAAACAGGAGACCTTGTCACAAAACCGAAATAAAGAAGCAAAACACTAACACACACGACCCATCCAATTATGAATATTTTATATAAGAGATTTTATTCAACTGATGAATGACGCTAAGGAAAAATATCCTGCCCTTGTTCAAATGCTGAGGAAGGCTGTTCTATTCAGACTATTGCAGAAACAGAGAGGAACGGATTGGATATAGCAAAGACAGCTCCGGGTCTGTTGCCAGGGAAACAGTGGCCAACGTGGGGCGGAAAGTTCGGAAGAGTGGTTGTCAAGGGCAAGGGGATTCTCACTAAACAGATCCTTCGGAATTCTTTCAAAAACCAAGCAAAGACCTAGACTGTCCCTCGGAGCAAGGGGTAAGGGAGTTCTTCAAGGACTAATCCAGGAGGGATTTGCCAGAGCCAGGTGGGGGCCAAGGTCCAGGCCTAGCCAAAGAAAGGGTTCGGAGGAGCTCAACTAAAAGTTGGCTAATGATGGATCTGTAGGACTTTAAAACAACACAGAGGAGAGTTTGAAGAGATTTTTAAAAATAACCCACGTAGCCAGAGTAAACGAATGAAATAAATACATGGTGTAACGAAATTGCTGATAGATGCGGGTGAGTTCATGTCTCCCATGTAATGATCTGTGATGTTTGACGTTACGGCTTCTTCTTTGAAACTGTATTTTCTGCTAGAGAATAAATTACTTCCTTTTAAATCATCAACATCATCATCATCATCATCATTTTTGAGACAGGGTCTCTGTACATAGCCCTAGGTGTCCTGGAACTCACTCTGTAGACCAGGCTGGCCTTGAACCTCCGTCTCTGCCTTCCAAGTGCTGGAATTAAGGTGTGCATTATATCTGGTGAGCATGCCTGCTGCAGGGAAAAAAATTCTTAATAATAAAAAATTATATAGGGGTGTGTTTGTGTGTGTGTTTGTGGACACAAGTGCAGGTGCCCTCAGAGGCCAGAAGAGGGCGTTGAATCCCCTGGAACTGGGGTGAAAGGTGGTTATGATCTGTCTGATGTCAGTGCTGGGAATCCCCTCTGGTCTTCCCCAAGAGCAGTAAGCACTCTTGACTACTAAACCATTCTTCTAGCCTCATGAAGACATTTGATTTAAATTTAATTTTAATTTTTTGAAGACAGAGTTTCTCAGTCTATAGCCTTGGTTGGCCTAGAACTCGATAAGTAGACCAGGCTGGCCTAGAACTCACAGAGATCCATTTACCTCTGCCTCCTAAGTGCTGGGATTAAGATGTGCACCACCATATCTGGTGATCATCTTTAAAAATAAAATATATTATTTTTGTGTCTCTTAACATGTGTGGGTATGTGTGCCAAGACTCATGTATGTGAAGGCCCAAGGACAGCTCAGTGGAGTCCGTTCTCACCCTTATGTAGGTTTTAGGGATTAAACTGAGGCCACCAGACTTGCTCACAAGAGCAAGGAGATACCTTACAGCCTATGGTGATGGTCTTGTATGCTGAAACATAGTCCCCCAAACACCCATGTTCTACTAGAATCTGTGAAAATTGCTTTCTGCAGCAAACACTTTGCAGATATAATTGTTCAAGATGGGAGATTATCTGGATTGTCCAAGTGGACTCTGATTATATTTGAAAGAGGCAGAGAAAAGCTTGTCTGAGAAGGAGGCCATGTGACCATGAAGTCAAAAGCTGAGGTGACATTGCCAGAAGTCGGGGAATGCTAGCTACTGGAAGATAGGAAAGGCAAGGAGAAAATTCTCAGAGCCCTCACTCGACATGTGGCCCTGTCAGCACTTTGGCACTGGCCTTCTGACCTCCAAAATTGCAAGGGTGTGAATTTCTGCTGTTTTGAGCTGTCAAGTTTGTAGTGATTTGCCACAGGAAATCTGTCAATAGTGCAGGTGGCTTGGAGGGAGGTTTGAGCAGTGCAGTTGTTCATGGTTGATATCCTTGTGCCAGGCACTACCCTAAATTCTTTATATGCATGAAGTGTATGGACTCAGTTAACCATGGAGAGTCAACTAGATAGTCAAAAGAACCTGAAACCCAAAGCCGGTAGCCAGAAACATAAACCTGGGAACCATCAATGGGTGACCTAATTAGATCACCCCCAAAGAGCATATCTAAAAACGAGGATTGCCAGGGTCTGAGCCTGGTACATCTATCTTTTGAAAAACATCCGAGAAAGAAAAAGAACTCGTGAGGAGGGAGGAAACTAGATATAGGTGAAATCAGAGCGTAAGCTGAGGGGAAGGTGGCAGAGGGAGAGAGCTAAAGTCTCTTGCAGTCTAGGGCAGAGAGGCAGCAGAATTGATTACTTCAGTTAGCAACAAGAGGTGCAAGTCTGTAACCCCCGCACTTCAGACGTGGAGGCAAGAGTTCAAGGTCACTTCAGCTGGATAGTGAATTGGAGACCTGGACTACAGGAAATCTTGACACGAGCAAAACAAACAAACAAACAAAAAACCAACAGAAAAGCGCAGTTGTGGCTGCCTGATAGAAATAACTCCATCAGAGCCGTTTGTAGATAATGTGAAAGAGTCTGCATAGAATGCAGACAACTTTCTCGAAGGAATGTTGATAGTAGCAGGTCACGGGCTGCAACTGGAGGGTGGTCTAATGGTTCAGAAAAGGCTCTAGTTGGCTTCAGGTGGCGGATGCTGCAGCTCGAGTTTTCTTGATGGCAACTGAGAAGCAGAGATGCTAGTAGAGGAAGGAGTGATGACAGCAGGAGCCCCGGACAGTCTTACAGGACCATGGCTAACTACAATTCCCGGCAAGCTTAGCGCGGGCGCCCGGCACGCAGGCGCAGGCCGCTGGGCTTCCCGCTGCAAGTCCTAGCCGCAGCCTCGGACGCCGAGGGGGACGGTTTCTTCTTAAAGGAGAAACAGCGGCAGCGCGCGCTGTGGGTCCCGGTCCTCCCGCGGCTCTCGGAGCGAGCACGCGGGACCGGGAGGCGCAGGCGCAGTCTGGGTGAAGGCGGGTTGGGGCGCGCAGGTAAGACCCCGGCGTGGGCCAGCCGGGTGCCCAGGCAGTGCTGGGTGGGCCTCCCCGGCATGGGAGGCAGTGCGGAGGCCGAGGCGCGGCTGCACGCAGACCCCGTCGCCCCAGGACACGGAGGACAAGTTTCCCCGTGGAGGTCTCTTGCCCCTGCCTGCGACCCCCGAACTCCGAATGCCCACCCTGGCTCTAAGAAGGGATGGCTGGATCCGAGAGCTGCTAGTGCTGCGGAGGCAGCGTAGTCTTGTCCCCGTTCTGTGCAGTCGGAGCAAGGCTGTCCCAAATGCCCAACGGCACCACGTCCTCCCTCAGGCCCAGGCGCGTATGGCCTCCCCAGTGGCAGACGCGTCCCGCCGGCGGCGGGAGAAGCGCAGGCAGCTGGACGCGCGCCGCAGCAAGTGCCGCATTCGCTTGGGCGGCCACATGGAGCAGTGGTGCCTCCTCAAGGAGCGGCTGGGTTTCTCCCTGCATTCGCAGCTCGCCAAGTTCCTGTTGGACCGGTTAGGGGCTGGGAGGCACTGGGGCGGGCTCCGAGGCAGAACCTTCAGCCGGTCCCTACTCACTTTCTCACTTGGGCTGGGGCTGGGTGGGCCCTGCTCCTCCCCTCAAAGTGCCAGCAAATAGGAGGCCTGTAGGGTTGGCCCCTTAACTTGTGTGAGTGCCGCCGGGACTGTAGGTGATTGGCTTCCTTGGCTCTGCGCTGACCCCAAGCCCTTCTCTGCCAGGTACACTTCTTCAGGCTGTGTCCTCTGTGCAGGTAGGTAAAGATGGCAACAGGTAGTGGCAGCTCCCAGAGACTTAATGCCCCAAGAGAACTGGATCAGAAGCCCTTAATGAGTTTAGAAGGGGACTAGCTCTAAATAGCCTGGTTCAGCAGCCTTTGGGAAGGGCGCTGCGTCTCAGAACCTTGGGTGGTGTGTTTGTGTGTGCGTGTGTGTGTCTAGGCTTAAAACAAAAACAAAACAACAAACTCCAAAACTCAGCTGGGCGGTGGTGGCACATTTCCTTTAATTTCAGCACTTGGAAGGCAGAGCAGGTGGATCTCTGAATTTGAGGCCAGCCCGAACTAGAATGAGTTCCAAGACAGCCAGGACGACACAGAAACCTTGTCTTGAACGTCCCCCGCCCCCCGAAAAAAAAAGACAAAAACAAAAATTTCCCAGGAGCTGGAGTAGTGGCTGTGTTAAGAGCATGTTCTGCTCCTGCAGAGGACCCAAGTTCATTTCCTAGCACCCATGACAGGGGATTCACAATTACCTTGTAACTCCAGCTGCAGGGAGGTCCAACACCTCTGGCCTCCAGGAACACCCACACTCCTTTGCACATACCCACCCACAGACACATAAAGCCAATTAAAAAATAAAATATTTTTAAAAGAATGATTGTTTAAAAAAAAAAAACAAAAAACGCCAATCTGATGTCATGGGCTTAGAGGGATTAGGATGGTCTGAGTGGTTTTCTGGGCCAGAGGAGTTTCCAGCCTTGTGTGATTGCCTCATCTTACCTCCAGGTCCAGAGCCTCTGCCCCAAAAGGGTCTGCAGTATCTGGTGCTCCTGTCTCATACACACAGCCGGGAGTGCAGCCTAGTGCCTGGGCTTCGGGGACCTGGAGGTGGAGATGGGGAGCTTGTGTGGGAGTGCTCAGCAGGTCACACATTCTCTTGGGAACCTTCTTTGATCCCTTCACCTTCAGCGGTGCCTAAGCAGGCCCCCCTTACACACACAGCTGAGAGAACCTGGTGCTCAGAGGCCAGGAAGAAGCCAGAGCCTGAAGGTAAGTAGGGAAAGGGCTATGGAGAAAGAAAAAGCTTTCCAACCTTCTCTAGCTCAGAACTGGTTTATAAAAATGATCTTTTTATTCGTTAATTAATTTATTCGTTGAGATAGGGTCTCGTGTAGCCAAGTAGCCTTGAGGTCCTGGTCCTGCCTCCACCTCCCAAGCGCTGGAGTTACTAATAATGATCCTTTTATGTTAGGAAGGAAATATATCCTCACATGTCTTGTTAGGTATAGAAAGCAAAACCTCAGAGTGATGGTGTGTTCACTTGTGACAGAAACTAGAAATAAGGCTTAAAAAGTATCACCTAGCAAAACAGGTTGCATTTGCGAAGAAACTTGTCCTCAATCCTTGAGTCCAGGCCTCCTTGTCTTATGGCCCTGCTTGTGCTAACAGGTTTGGAATGTGGGCAGCATGAGAGGAATCTAGAAACCAGGCTGTCCAGGTGAGGATGGGAGGTGAGGGACAGGACAGACCTACTCAGGTAGTGGGGATGAGGTGGCAGTTTCTCAGGGTTGTCTTTCTTGAGTTTGCAGGGGAGTAGAATCCCCATTGGAGACCTTCCCACCCCTGGGAAAGGAACAGGATGTGGAAGAGGATGAGGACGGGGATGAAGAACTGCTCAGTGATGCCAGCCCATGGACCTACAGCTCCTCCCCAGATGAGCCAGTTGGGGTTGAGGGAGGATGGTGAATGGATTGAGAGAGGGAGGAGGCAGCTGGCCTTATAATTCAGAGATGTGCTGGCTGGAGGGATGGACTTGTTGCTGGGTAGGAGGGGCAGGGAAAGTGAACTGTAGGCTTTGAATTGGGGATGTGGAAAAGCGATGAAATCAGGCTCTGGGGGAGGCTGAGAGCAGGAGAGTCTGCTGTGGGAGTTGGGGTGAGGACTTGGCTAGGGCTGACTGATTGCCCAGAGGGATAATGCCCTCCTCCTCCTGCTTCTCTTTCCAGCAGTGAACCAGACGTCTCTAGGCCACCTCCATCCCCTGTTACCCATGCACCTAAGGAGGGAGAGGTCTCGCCAGTACCTGCAACTCTCCCCACTCCTTGTGTTGTCCTTGCCTCTTTGAGTTCCACAGCTGCTCTGACGTCAGATGCTGTGGTACAGCTGGAACTCAGCAGGACCCCTCAGGCCTCTGCAGAGCTGCAAATGACTGAGTCTCCGGACAGGTAACCTGATGGCTGAGACAGAGAGGGAGGGGGTGTCCTGGGATGTGCCACCCTTGAGGCCCTTGGCTCCTTCTTTGCTGCCCATAGCCCTGGGGGTCAGGCCCAGTCTGCTCTGAACCCGACCTGGGAAGAGGACACTGCCCAGATTGGGCTCAGGAGAATTAGGTAGGACTGGGAAGATGGGACTCTGGGGAGGGTTAGGAGTGAGGCAGAGCAGGCAGGAGTCCTGCTCCTATTTTCCTCTTCCAGGAAAGCTGCCAAAAGAGAACTGATGCCCTGCGACTTTCCTGGCTGTGGAAGGATCTTCTCCAACCGGCAGTATTTGAATGTGAGGGACACAGGTTGAGGTCTCTGTGGCCACTGGGGTTGGGGAAGAAGCTGAAGAAAAGACACTCCTGGGCTGAGGTGTAAATATAGCTCAGTTGTCTAGCATGTGCAAGGCAATGCACACGACCTTTGGTGTAGAAGGCCCATGCGTTATAGTTAGTAAGGGCCTCTGGCCCCGAGCGTAGGGAGGGCCAGAGGGCTGGTGAGCTGTAGTTGGACAGGATCTGAGGAGGGCATCAGCAAGTCAGACTTGAGCCTTTTGTGTAGGAGACTGCAGCAGCTGCTGTAGTTAACTATGGGCACCCAGGATTAGAATTTCAGGGGCATCCGGCACTACCCATGATCCAGGATGTGAATGGATCAGATGAGGACTGCTCACTGGGAAGTTCATGTTGAAGCACCATCTGCCAGCTGGGGGCGTAGCTCAGTAGTAGAGCACTTTTGCCTGTCCTGCCAGGTTCTGGATCAGAATCCCAAACTGAAAAAAAAAAAAAAAAAAAAAGAAAAGCAAAAGAGAAAACCAAAAAAACCCAAAAGAACCCTTTTTCCTCAACAGTGGTCAACAGGCCGGTGAGGCCTGTGTATTTCCAAAGCAGATGTAAGGGAAACCCCCACACTGGAGTGTCTGAATAGCAATAGCCAGAGACTGCAGCATATACTAATGTGGGTCATTATGTTTACCTAAACTGCATCTTGTCCCTGACAGACAAGGTTGGGTAAGTCCTGAGTGTCGTTTGGAGTGGAATTTTGTACAGGGAGCTCTGTAGACATTGCAGGGCAGGTGTACAAGAAAGTGAGGGCCTCCAGGGGGCACAGGTGAGGGCGGTCAGTGGTCAGGGCCTGTCCTGTGCTACTCTGTGCTACTCAGGGCATAGGCCAGGGTGGGGAAACAAAGGTGGAAGAGGCGCCTGGCTGCCCACTCAGGTCAAGTCAGTCTCCCTGGGAAGGCAGCCATCCTCTTGCCCCTTCTCCCTCATCACCCACTTCCCAGCACCACAAGAAGTACCAGCATATCCATCAGAAGTCATTCTGCTGTCCCGAGCCAGCTTGTGGGAAATCCTTCAACTTTAAAAAGCACCTGAAGGAACATGTGAAGCTGCACAGTGGTGAGTGGGGAGAACTCTATCCCTTGGTTCCTGTGTGCCTTATAAGCTCTTGCCTGCTTGAGATTGTTACTAGGTGCTGGGCAGCCCGACCCTTGTGAGATGTCTACTCTAGTCACGTAGGTCCATGAAGAGATGGGCCAGCAGGGGAGGGTGGGGAGCAGGAAGTACAGGTTGCTTCTGTGGTAAAGGGAAGCCTTGCAGCAAGACCTGAGTGAGTGAGGAATGGAGGGCAGCACATGTGGGAAGCATGTTTTCCAGGAATGAGGAGGAGGCCACCAAGACACAGGAAGGACTGTGTGGCTTCTACTTTGAGACCTCTGTGAGGTCTTCCAAGGTGGAGAGATAGCAGACTTTCAGAGATGGCTGTAGCAGCTGTATGGAGCCGGGGATTGTAGATGAGATTGGGGTGCAGATGGTGATGGCTTGGGCTTGCTCATCAAAGCCGGTGTGCAGTGGCGAGGCGCTTGTGTGAGTGCAGAAGGCTCTGTGAGAAGGATGGATGAACTACAGGTGGGACTGGCATGGAGGGTGACTCAGCAGTTACCAGTCTGGGTAACCAGCTGGGTAAAAGGTGGCGAGTTCCTGAAATCAAGGAAGGGGCCAGTGGGTAGAAGGGGAGGAGTCTGGGCTAATACATGTTAACTAGATGTCAAGATGTGAATATGGAGCTGTAGAGCAGAAATCTGTCATGAGCACATGGGTAGTGTTTGGAGCCATGGGGCTGGAGTAGGCCTGCACAGGGTAGGAGGGAGGTCTGCCCTTAGGACAGGCCAGGGGGAAGGGAAGGCAATGAAAGTGGTGCTTGAGGCCAAGTGCAGAAAGTGTCCCAGGAAGGAGACAGGACAGGTTGACAGAGCAGCAAGCCAAGGAAGGGGTTTGGGGGCACCAGATAACAAGACAGTGGGACAAGAGTTCTGCTGTGGGGATCACAGTCAGAGTGGAGTAGGTTCAGGGCAAGCAGAGAGCTGGGGAAGTGGGAGATGCTGAGTTCTGCTGTGCAGATGAGCAGAGTAAGGTCTTAGAAGGCTAAAAACTTAAGGTGCAGAGAGGGAAGGCTTGCTGACACCAGGGTGGGTGGAGACTTTGATGAGGTGAATTCTGAGAGATATGGTGGAGGCATCCACATATATATATATGGGCAGAGGGTGCTAGTTAACTGCTAGATTTGAGGGATAAAGGATGTGGCATTGGGAGTGTAGGAGAGAGCATATGATCTTCAGGGTTCTGGACAGTGGGCATTGCAGAGTGCATCAATAAAAAACCACAGGGAGGTTTGGGTATGCATGCCCATCTTGTAGCAGGTCAGGGGTTGGGTTTGGCCTGAGTTGGGCTTTCATCAAGTAGGTACTGCTAAGGCACATGACAGATTTATAGTGTGAAAGGTCATAAAGACAGCTGTGAAAATGGATCCGAGAGGAAGAGGGCTACGAAAAGAAATAGGGACAATGGATAGTTGCCTCGAATCATCAGATTGCCATACTAGGACAAGGCAGGAGGTCCTGCTTGGAGCCAGGATGCTTGAAATGTCTGAGGTGACACACTGCATGGGGTGTTGTCTGAGCGGAGGGATGAAGTGATGAGGGGACAGGGGTTCAATGCTGAATGACAGCAGAAGTGGCTAGCAGGTGTAGAGGTCTTGAAGCCAGAGCTTGTGGTTTGAGGGGGAGTGACACAGATGGATAAAGATCCTGCAGATATGCTATATGATGGTTAGGCCTTCAGAAGCTGGTGAGATAGTCAGTTTGAAGGGCACCACAAGAAGCAAGGACAATGTTTCCGTTGTAGGTTTAATGGCATAGGAGAGAATCCATAGCAGCCTGATGGCAAGTGTTCTTGGAACACTAGCAGGGAGGGTAGGTTCAGTAAAAGGACAAAAGACTGGCCACTTGCAGACATGGCACTGGGGTGGCAGATGGAATATGCACCTGGATGGAAGATTCCTGGTTCTGGGTGCTCTCTGGCTTGGCCTGAAACCCCAACTTCTGACTACAGGCTTGTGTGTGGCTGCTACTTGGTATTTCCTATCCACACAAGGCTCCAGCTCACCATTCATTAGTCCTTTGACAAAAGACCCAGATAGGAGAGGTAATGCCTGTGCCCTAGGAGCTTGACAGTTGGAGCTGGGGACTAAGGGCGATAAGAATGCAGTTTTAGATGCCCCATTGTGTATCTCACTCAGCTTTCAGCACCACAGGATGTCCATATGCCTATCAGGATCCAAGATTCCTGAGCCCCACTCCTGACACCTTCTGGTGGGGATGGTGGGCGAATGCCTGAAGACAGATCACTGAATGTCCCTTGTGTGCCTACAGACACCCGGGACTACATCTGTGAATTCTGTGCGCGCTCTTTCCGCACTAGCAGCAACCTCGTCATCCACAGACGAATCCACACTGGAGAGAAGCCCCTGCAGTGAGTGCCAGGGGCCATGGAGGGAGTAGGTGTCTGGCAGCCAGGCAGTGGGCAGCAGAACTCCCAGGGACATGAAGATGGACCAAAACTCCTGTCTCTGGCTCCAGGTGTGAGATATGTGGGTTCACTTGCCGCCAGAAGGCCTCCCTAAATTGGCACCGACGCAAGCATGCAGAGACTGCAGCTGCTCTGCGCTTCCCCTGTGAATTCTGTGGCAAGCGCTTTGAGAAGCCAGACAGCGTGGCAGCTCACCGCAGCAAGAGCCACCCGGCCCTGCTCCCAGCACAGGAGTCACCGGGCTCTTTGGAGTCTAGTCCGAGTGTTGTCCCCGAACCCCTGCAATCTCCAGAGGGGGCTAGCCTCTCTACCTCTTCTGACTCTAATCCTGTCCCTTCAACAGTCAGCTCTTCACAATCTGGGGTGCCAGACCCCAGGGAAGCACAGAAGTCAGTTGGTGGTCCCCAGGAACTAGGTTAGTAGTACAGTTGAGGGTAGGGCAAGGCTGAGCTCAAGATACCTGGCTTTAGCCTTCCTCAAGGGAACAATAAATGGTATTTTACATGAGAGTGGGCTGAGCGTGTGCTTTGGTCCTACAGATGTAAGAATCTGCTGATCTCTTTAAAACAAGCTGATATGTGCCAGAATACAGCAGCAGACCCCACTCACATGCCCAACCTCTTCTAAACTCTCTTTGCAGACTTCCCTGTAGAGTGTAACATGTGTCTAGGGGCAGGCTGGACCAGGAGGCACATGACCCTATCCTGTCTAGCGTTTGCCTCTGAATGGGCCCTGCAGTCTGGTCTTGGTATAGAACCTAGCCCTACAGCAAAAAAGCTTAACTAGACTCTACGGTGAATGGGTCTTTGAGCGGTATGAATCATCACCTGTCAATAAGTTAATCTTTGATAAGTTCATGGCTGAAGGCCCATTAGGCAATGAGGCCAGTCACTGGGGAAGTGCCTTTGAAGGGTAATTGTTCCTGTATTCATCCCAGTTTTTTCTTTGCCCTGTAGTAGGCAACCTGTCATTTAACAATTTCACCAGTTTCAAGCAGCCATTGACCAATTCTGGGCTTTACATCCTGCCCTTGCCCAAGATTCCAAGGAACTTGTTTGCACATGGCTTGAAGCTCCATCTGGAAAAAACATTCTTTGTTTCACAAGGTGAGCTTTGTGGACTCACACAGTCTCCAGCTGTATCCCAAGGCAAACAAACATCCCTACCTGGCTAGAGAAAACTGTCCTAAGATTCATTTATTGAAGAAAAAGTTTACACTTCTTTGTGTGTACACATGTGCTGTGGTACACATGTAGGTTCCAGGGATCAAATTCAGGTTGTCAGGTGCCTTTACTTGATGAACCATCTTGCTGGGCTCTAAGAGGCATCTTGTCAAAGGACATATGAATGGCCAGGCTTAGGACTGCCTACTACTGTGTAGGCTGGCTACCTCTGCAAGGGAGTAACTTGCCACAGATCTTAGTCCTTTAATGAAGGAGCCATTCCACTTTCCCATACTGCCTGTATCTCACCTTTGCAACTACATGTCTCAAGCAAGAGAAAGTAGTAGAGATTAACAGGCAATTAAGAAGCAAGGGACTGGACCGACCAAACGTTTCCTGAAGAGCCAGGAAAGAAGATAGAGCTCAGGCCCACACCAGAGAGTAGAGTGGCAGCTACAGAACAAAACACCTGTTCTGTCTTGCATAGGGGTATGGTGTAGGTTCCCTGATTCCTAGTACTCAAAGTTGGGCAATATAAGGATGGATGATGGACGAGCTGGTGGGGATCTCAGTGTAGAGAAGGCAGGCTAGGTGAACTGCTAACAACTGAACAGCAGCAGGCAGGTCTGGCTTCCCAAGCCATCTAAGCTGCCCTTTTCATCGGGGCTGAATGTGTGTTCACCTAGCCACCTCACTGGCCCTCTTAGCAAGTCTCCTGAAATGGAGACAATAAGATCCCTGGCTTCTCCTGTTCCCTTGGTGCTCTGAGGACGAGAGGAGGACCTACTGTCACCTCAGTGACTACAGTGGTGGCGGCAGCTGCTCGAGCTCGTCTGTGGGACCGCTGGTGCTGTGACAGTGACCGGCCATGGCTGAAGAATTTGCCACACTCCGTGCACTGTGCTGTCCGCTCACCTAAGTGTGTCTTTCTGTGCAGTGCAAGCTTGGAGGCAACACTGAAGGACTTGCCACACTCTGGGCACTTGTGTGGTTTATGGCCTGCATGGTTGCGCAAGTGTACATTAAGGTTGGAGATACAGGTGAAGCGCTTGCCACACAGCTCACAGCGGTAGGGCTTCTCCCCGGTGTGTGTCCGCAGGTGTTTGGTGAGGTCTGAGCGGTCTGTGAAGCCACGGCCACACTCAGGGCACGGGAAGGGCCTCTCCCCTGTGTGGCTGCGCTGGTGCACCACGAGGTCATATCGCTGTCCGAAGCCCTTGCCGCAAGTGGCGCACACGTGCGGCCGCTCACCCTGGTGGCTGCGCTGATGACGCAACAGCGTGGAGCTCTCACTGAAGCAGCGTCCGCAGTCGTTACAGGCGTATGGCTTCTCCCCAGTGTGCGTTCGCTGGTGCCGCACAAGTGTGGCACTCTCCAAGAAGCCTTTGCCACACTCAGGGCACTTGAAAGGCTTCTCACCCGAGTGTCTCTGGAGGTGTCGGGTGAGTGTTGAACTCTTGCCAAAGCTCTTGCCACACACCTCACACTGGTAGGCCTCAGCACTAGGGTCACTGAGGCTGGGGACCACGTGGACACGGGAATGGTTCCGAAGCCCAGCACTGCTATGGAAGGCCCGTGGGCACTGTGTACAGCAATGGAGTGGGCTGGGGGGAGGGACTGTGGCAGTGGTGGCCTTTGGGGGGTGCGACCGTGCCAGGTGGAAAGGGAGAGCACTCTGCCGGAAGGAGCGGGCACACAGCGGGCAGCGGTGGGGCTTCTCAGGTGGGTGCTGGTGGACTCGATGCAGCAGCAGCGCAGGCGTGTGTGGGAAGCGACGGCCACAGAGACGGCACGGGCAGGTGTGGCTGCGCTTCCGGTGCTTCCCCAGGTGCAGGTCCAGCAAGGTGCTGTGACTGAAGCTCTGACCACACTCATTGCAGACGTAGAGGGTCTGGCCAGCATGAGTCTGCCTGTGTGCACGCAGGTCTGCGGCTCGGGCGCAGCGTTCACCACACTCTAAACAGCGGAAACGCTTGTCACCACCATGGGCACGTTCGTGCCGCAGCAGCACTGCACTGTACCGGAAGCTCTTGTAACACTCACTGCAGGAGTAAGGCCTTTCTCCCACTACTGCCACCCCCGGCGCTGTGAACATGATGTCCACCTTTACCAGTCAATAATTTGTTTTAAGGCTTGGAAAGTTCCACAGGGAAAAGGCTGTGGCCTTGAAAACTGGTCTGCAGATTCCTGGGTTTCTTCTTTCAAGGGCAGATGCCCTGGCTGTTCCAAAGGCAGGCTGCAGCTGGGCTTATCATTGTGATCCCTGCAGGGAGGTCACTCGGAGTTCAGCAACAGCTTCAATAACTCTGGCTGGGGACACAGAAAAGGCACCTTGAACTCTCTAGGCCAGTATCATTATTATTAGTCCAGCTGTTAAGAGAGCAAAGTCATGAGTCCCAGAAATTTAGAAGGGTATCTCTGTAGTGCCTGGAAAGGCAGGAGGAACAGATCACACCTGTACAGGAAACACCCAGGTATGGATTCCAAGGGTGGGGCGGTGTGAAGGGGGAGTTCTTTGCTAGAACTAGGAACCTTCCTTCAACATTGCTGAAGAAGCTAAGACACAAGTACTGGACCTGTTTTTTGATGTGATTTATTACCTGGCACCCCTCCTTGGCCATTTCCTAATGTATTCTGGGTGGGAGTTCCCTATATACCAGAAAATAGGTCTGGCACACTTGTTGATCTGATGAGTGACACACAACTACACTGATCTAAGGACTGTACCTCATGCTGGGTGTCCTGGGCTGGTGACAAACCCCAGGCACTGAGGGAGCAGTCACTATTAAAATCAACCAGGAGAGAAGAGCCAACCTGTTTTTATAGGCATGGGACCTCACATACCCTCGGATCAGCAAGAAAAAGCAAACAAAATGGTCACTAGTCATTTTCTTTGTGGGCGATGGAAATCTATCCCAAATGCCCAGCACGTTTCCTTGGCTGAAGAATCCACTTGACTGGGGGATTCATGTGGGTGAAATGCTTGTCCAACAGTAAACCTGAAGAGTGAGCTCTGCATCTGCTGCTCCCCCATGTTGGGGGAAGAGGACTACCGGGGATGTGCTCCTCTAATGGAGGAAGGACTTTCTATTTTGAGGCAGGGTCTACCTATGTAGCTCTGGCTGTCCTGGAACTTGATATGTACAACAGACTGGCCTCAAAATCACGGAGATGCAGCTGCCTCCGCCTCTAGAGTGCTGGGGTTACAGGCCTGCACCACCATACCCAGTGCCTGTAATCTGTCCCTGCCTCCCCAGTGCTGGGATTAAGAGGCTGCATCACCATATCCAGCCGGAAAAAGGTATTTCTTAAATGGTTATTTTCAAATATCAAAACCGAGGGAGAATAGTGCCACGAGTCACCATGTGCTACTCATCCACTTTTGTGTCCCCCACTCTTCCCTGGTCTCGACTACTTTAAACCCTGCACAGCAGGGGCACCTTTGCAGCCACAGAGCAGACTTTAGAGTCTTTAACTTTCGATCCTCTAGGGAGAGCTTTGTTTCTATTTTTAACTGAATTTTAATATTTATTTTATTTTTGCATATGCATTTGTGTCTGTGTGAGAATATATGCCTGAGAATACAGGGACCTATGAAGAGAAGAGGGCACCAGGTCCTCTGGAACTGGAGTTACAGGCAGTCTAAGCCACTTAAAAGTGAGTGCTGGAAACCAAACTTGGATCCTATGCAAGAGCAGTATGAACTCTTAAGTGCTGAGTCACCTCTCCAGTCCCTTAATTTTATTTTTGACCCAGGGTCTCGTTATGTTACCTTGGCTGGCCTCAAACTCAGAGAGATCTGCTTGCTTCTGCCTCCCATTGGCCATTTAAAGAAATATTAACTTTCATGAAACTAAAATCCAACCACTGGCTTCAAATGCCCAAGAGCAACGCTGACTCACCTGAGGTCTCCGAGAGGCTGGCACCTCTCAGCCAATGCTTTTGGGACCTCATCCTCTCCTATGCCAGTGCTTCCCAGGGAACATGCCCAAGGAAAGTAACCCACATAAGTGGCAAATAAACAAACATTCCATCTCTTCCTGTAACTGACAGGAGTGAGGCGTGCAGGCTTGCTTCTGGGTCCTTTCACATCTCTTCCTTACTTCATTCCATTACATGAGTGAGCAAGAGGTCCATGCCTGGGGTAGAAACTTTAGAAATTATCCTAAATATTACAGATCTGAGAGTGAGTCTTGAAGTGTTATATATTTTTACTTTTAGAAAAAGGCAAAAAAGTAATTACACGGGATGAGCAACAAGTCCCAACTGTTGAATATTTTACTATTTTAGTATCTATCGAGCATATCTTATCGTAACTGCAAATCAGGAGTATTATGATTAACAGTCCACTGTGTGAATCCAATCAGAATGGAAAAATTCTGCCATATGCATACTTCTGAGTAGGATGAAAGACCCAAGTCAAGAGTCATAGAGATCTCCATCTTGAAGCCAGGCCTAAGTAGAACTTGTTTGACCAAGTAGGAATGAAGCTGAGGGTAACTGCTCAGAGCTATGCTTTCTAAGAGCTGCATGTAGCAACTGAGCATTTGGAAGTGTTGTGATCCTCAAATGCACTTAATTAAGTTTTAGCATGAAAACGATATGCAAAGTATCTCATCAATAATGTTTATGGGTGGTAAGCTGTTTTCTAGTATGTACAAGGCCCCGGGTGCAATCTCTACCAGTACACACACACACACACACACACACACACACACACACACACACACATTATAAATATAGTTAACATTTTATTTTTACAAGATAGCGATCCTACAAATACTTTCCAAATCCTGAAACAACTTAGAGAAAGTGTAGTCTACTTCAGGGTTCCTAAGAGGGCTGTTGTTGGGACAAAGTTGTTGAACGCATCTGACCATTCCAAAGGATATCACTCACTTTTTTGGAAAACAGGCCTCTGAAATGCCCATTTAGGAGACCTTGTTGGAACTTGGGCTGCAACTTGTACAACATCTCTCACTGCTATTAGAAGGGTCAATACACACTCTCACGTATTTGTGTGTGTCTCCTTTTTCTCATCTGTCCAACAGTAGTTTGAGGTGATAGCTATCCTTTACCTCTCAAGTAACCTGAGGGTCCCCAAGGGCTTGTGATTATATTGAAAGCATGCAGGTGTGTCTAGTGACAACAAAGGTGGCTGGACCCTCACATATCTCAGGTTCCCAAGATTTAGCTTGTGTGTGCTACAATCATCTTAGGGCCCTGACCCAGGAAATGGAACTCAAATGAGGGGACAGAACTTGGGGTAGGAATGTGGACTGTGGCTCTCTCCAGGGAAAAGTGACCTTTCTCTTGGATTCTTCCTACCTCCAGGAAGTAGAGAGACACTGTTGTTCCTGAGGTTCTGTGACCCCTGAAATCAGGCAGAGGCCAATTACCTATTCCTCTCTGGATGGTATGCGACTAGAAAGGTTTATAGTCAGTGTGACATATTCAAGGCGCTGGCAGGAATAGGAATGATAACTACCTCCACCTCAAGAACCAAGTCTCTGATCATGATCCAAATACAAATCGAAAGTTTTGATTTCACAAAGACTGTGAAATCTGGGAAGGTTAGAGATTAGTACGTAGGTATGGAGAAAATACAGACAGCAAGAGCTTATCCTCTGTCCCTCTAAAAAATGGGCAAAACTAAGTCCAGATTACCTAGAAATCTTGGAACAGGGAGAACATGGGAGAAGAGACCAGTAGTTCTCTTGCACCCTCTCTTGTCCTACCAATGAGGTGGGCACAAATAGCACACACCAGGCTGCAATTAACAATGTGTGCATCAACAATGAAAAATGTGGGCTTGTTTGTGAATATCACAGAATTTACTTACACAAACTCAGTGATAACATTACTAGGTGATCTAATCTGAAGGGATCACCAATATACAGATTAAAATGCTGTTTTGTGGCAAGTGTTGTGTTAGTCTAGTATTTGCTCTTTCAAATCTGTTCTCTATGATCCCATCCACCACATGTACTTACATATACTTTGTTAAAATATTATTTATTAAGTCACCGGCGATATATTAATAACGAGCCATGACAACTCTCAGGGATCCAACACCTGGGCGGCTTAGGCAGAGAGCTCACTCCATGGCCTCCTCACACAGCTCTCCTCATAGTTCTCCTCCATCTCTCTCCCTCTCTGTACCTCCCCCTCTGCCCCAACTTCTAGGTGCTTTATTCATTCAAAACTCCTCCCTGTCTCCACACAGGCCTTCAATAAACAAATGGCCTGTTCATATGGAGATCTGGGTGACTACTCCATTGTTTTTAGCACAGAGGTGTTAATAGGTAGGATGCAATCCTTTAAGTGCTGCAAGGCATCAGGAAGCACCCTTCCCCCTAAACAGCATCAGGAGTATGATCCTATAACTCTAAACTATCCCACAACAATACTTTGCCTTGGATAACTGAGTTGGATCAGAACCTGTAAAGTTCCCTGGAAAAGTCACATGTATGCTGAAGATTCTGCATCATGGTTAGAACTTGCACGATTATGAAGACTTATGATTGCTATAGATAGAGAGCCCAAATCATCTTGTGTAGCTTTAGTCCCTGTAATAGCCATTTATTGGCCACTTCAGTATCCGACCTAAGATCCTTCAGAATGTATCAATTTAGGAGATCATCATCTTCTACTGACTTAGAAGCTAAGTCTGTCACCAGATACTATGTAAAACCTATGGCAGGGGCAGGTAAAATGCCTCACTGATTTTTAAGAGAGCTTCATGTTCTTGCAAAGGTCCATTTTGGGCAGTTCTCAGCACCTACGTAGGGTGGCTCACAACTGCCTGTAACTGCAGCTCCAGGGGATCTGATACCTTCTTCTGACCTCCATGGGTGAGTACATTCATTCGCACACTCAAGCACATACACATAAATATATATATATATATATATATATAAATCTTAAAGCAAAACAGTCCTCCCACCACTTTTGTTTGCAGGCTTTTCTCATCTGCAACCTACGTCATACATTTTTGGAGACAAGGTCTCATGCGGCTACAAGCTGTCTTCAAACTTGCTACTTGGATCACGGTGGCTAATAACACAACACAGAAACACACCACCTTCCTGCCTACCCAGTCTCATCTTACAGTACCCCAGAACAATAGTGTCAGTACTCTGAGTCTGAGGTGGGAAGACTGGTACGGTAAATTTATCTTGGCTATCTTTAATCACCTTAGTAGTCATTTATCTCTCACCTCTGTATCTAACAGCCTTTGGAAGACATTAACTTACACCATCAGCTTCCACTAACCTGAAAGCTAAGACTATCATCACACAGCATCTAAAACTTATAGCAGGTGCTCCCCAATGTAGCCTGCCTACATCTCATATTACCTTTGGGGAGCTTCATTTTATGTTGACAGACCTGCTTAGAGGAACCTGAAAGGCAAGCATCCAAATTCTGGTTTTTCCATGACTAACTGTGTGACCTTGAGGCGAGGACTTAGGCCGCTTGTAGCTGCAGCCTGGGATAACTCAATACAGGAAACCATGATAGTTTTCTACGAAAAGAGAAAGATCAAAGCAGTCATAAACCTGAGAACTGAAGTTCTGCGGCACTTGGGATTTACTCTTCAGGACCGTCCTTATTTAGGCAGACCCTGAATCGGGGGCTTAACTTATAAACCGACTTTTATCCCACTGCCAGGTCTTTCTGGCTTTCTCGCTCGGCCCCAAGAATCCTTTCCCACCGTGTGTGCACGCGGGCCTTCCTGAGCCACAAGGAGGGCGCTGGCACCCCGGAGTGGAGAGGATCTGAGGGACGTGAAGGCAACACGGAGCGCAGCACCCGCCTCCCCGGGTCTCCCGAGGCTGTAGTCGCCCTGGGACCCGCTCTGCTCTATCAGGCGGGCGACCTAGCCGGCATGCGACCCGACGGCTCGGCTGGTCTGGAGCGGCCTGCGCAGGCGCACTGACCCGCCGCGCCTGCGCCGCTCGTAGCCCTCCCGTCCGGGCCGCTCGTCCCCGGGTTGAGGGGAGACGGCAGCCCGCGGCCCCGCCCGCCATGCCTTGAGGCCCTCAGCCCCCTCACCAGTCGCCGGAGGGCCGCTCCGAGCCGCACTCGCCTTAACGCGCGGAGGACTGAACTGGGCTCAACGCGCAGAGGAAGGGGCGGGTGCAGCCGGGGCGGGGCCAGAAGACAGCAAGCTTATTGGTCCGCTCTGCCTGCAGGTCATCCGACCGCTGTAGCTGGTGGCTGGGGGCAATCGAGCCCGCGCAAGCGCACTATTGACCTGCCAAGTCGGAGGGCGGGTTTAACTTGGCCTGCCGAACTTGGCGAGAGTGTCCACCTGCTGGGCTCAGCTAACCTGTATTCCCTTTCGGGTCTCCACGCTCGGGCCCCTTCCTTCCACTCAGAGGAAAGGGCGCCGAGCCCGGTGCCATCTTGAGTCGGGTCAGGGCCGCAGCAGTTACCCGACGGAGGCCGGTCGCCCTATCGAGTCTATCATTCTATACAGTGAGACCAGACCTGATGTCCACTATATTGATTAATCTTCCCCATAGATTAATGGCCTACCCAAGTGCACTGCCGGGGACAGCGGCACTCCTGTTCTGCTGGCCAGCTGCCTCTCTAGCTGAGACCAGCTAATGGAGATGGCTCCCAACCCTTCGGTGTCCAGCCCGCGCTCGGCCCAACTCAAAACCGTAAAACCGCTGGAGAGATAGCTCAACTGGCAGACTGTTGGACTAGCCGAGGCCCGGAGTTTATTTACCAGCACTACATAAGAAGGACAGGTGGTACGCAAACATGAAAAGCTCTCCAGAGGTGGATGCTGGAGGATCAGGAGGAATTCAATGTCATCTCTTGCCTCCTCAATTCCTAGCCAGCATAAGCTATCTGAGTGAGACCCTGTGATAGTTTTTTTCATTTGATAGGATATAAAATCACTTGAGAAGACAGTCTCAGCGAGGAACTATCTGGAATTGGGTTGACCAGTAGGCAAACCTGTGGGACATTTCTGTAAGTGGGTTAAGTGAAGTAGGAAGGCCCACCCCGAATGTGTGAGGGACCCATTATATAGACTGGGTTCTGCACTGGGCAAAGGTGGAGACGACTGAGAAGGCGGATGCATCCATTCGCTTTCTGTACATGACTGTGGACACGGAGCAGCCAGCTGCCTTAAGTTCCTGCGTCTGTGAGTCTGCCGCAAAAATGGTCTATAGCCTAGAGTTGTAAGCTGAAATAAAGTCTTGCTCCATTTAATGGCTCTTTCTTGGGGTGCTTTACTACAGCAACAGACATGAAACAAGGAGAGACCCTGTTATTCGAAATAACAAAAGCATAACTTGACAGTTTTTTTGTGACATATTTTAACGACTTCACAGTTGTTTACTTTTTAGATGACAACAGATTGAAATGCCATGCAAAATAAAAATATGTTGCAGAAGTTTATTTTAAGTAACATATAAAATAATTGTTTTATGCACCGTTGGGTGAGACTGTCTAGGTCTCAGCATTTTGTATTGTTTGCAGGTATTGGATTTCTGTGGGGGATGTTTGATTGCTTATGATCTGCATGTGAGGAGTTCTGAATAAAAACACCTGAGCTCAGACACTCATGGTTCCACTGTCCAGTTTGGTGCTGGCCAGGATGGTGGCTCCCTCTCACCACGCTATAGCAGCCGAACTGCTACAAATGGTGCCGAACGTGGGGCAGAACATCACGCCAGCTAATCCAGTGTGGAGACAAGAAGAGAAACTCCAGACCTCATAAAATCCAGTAAAGTATGCTCAAAGAAGCTACCAAAGGATAGGGATTAAGGTATTAATCGAAGGCTCCTGAAGGACGAGCAGAGAGAAGGAAATAAGTCTCTGTGAAGAGAAAAGGCTATGAAATTAATAAATGAGTAAGGAAAAAAGCTCCTAGGTGAGAGCCACAGAATGGAGGCCCTAAGAGACAAAGCAGGATAAAGGAAGTTCTTACTGCTTTTCCTGATCATGGAGCTGACGCTCCCTCCTTCCCACAGCTGGTGGTAGGGTACTGTTTCACAAACTGTTTTCTGATAGCTGTGTTGTATGTGAAGCTCAAGGTGTGTTTGAAATCTATGGAAGGGGTTGTATGTTTCCCCTTAGTGGTGGTGAAAAAGAACACGAAATGGCCACAATGTTTCAACTAGAGATTCTTCCCACCAGCCCAGGGCCCCCTGTTATGAAAGCCATGGCTTGGGGGCAAAAAAGACACAGTTAAACTGAACACTTTTTTTCTTTCTTGCAAACCTGTCTACAAGTGGTAACTCACCACGAGGGAACACTTTCGTAGACAAGGACTAGTTACTTTTCCAGCAAACCAGACTCTATCTTAAAATCTGGAAAGTGTTTCCTCAGGGACAGCACACAGACGCTGTCTTCCAAAACTGGCTGAAGTTTTATCTAGTGCTTGTAGCCAAACTTGGTACTGTAAGAGTTACCCAGATGGTGCTGGTTTTGAAAGCATGAAGGGGTCACAGGGAGCAACTGGGCTTGGCATTGTAAGAGACCAGGAGAGACCATTGGTATAAGGGCAGCCTCATTAGTAGTTGAAGGCCCAGACTGAAGGGGTCATGTAAAGAAGTTGAGGCGTGGCACCATGAAGAGAGCCCAGAGGAGGCTATTGGTGAAAGTTCAGCCCAGTTGCAGCAAGGGACCCCAGCAGTTCTGAAGCTGCCAGTACCATAGGACAACCACCAAAAACAGCAGCAGCAGTTTAGAGCCAGCCAGAGCCTGGAGGACAAGCTGTGTGCTGCAGAGGGCAGAGCCAGAGAAGTGATCCAAGCCCTTTGGAGGAGCCCAGAAGATGGTGTTTTCCAGTGTGTTATCTTCTATGTGCAGACAGTGACATTGGCACTTCCAGATCTTACATAGGCTCGTAGTGACTTGAGTGAAAGGTAGCAATTACTGAGATTTTAACCTGTCATTGCAGAACAAATCGGCTTTGTTTTGAGACAGGATTTCACTATGTAGCCCTGGCTGAAATGGAACTCACTATGTAAACTAAGGTGGCTCCAAACTCAGAGATCCACCTGCCTCTGCCTCCTCAGTGTTGGGACTACAGGCATGACAACCATGCACTGCAGTTAAGGTAAGTATTATTTGACAATTAAAGGCATTTCTACACCTTAGCCCAAATTCACACATGGGCTTTAGGGCCTCCATGTTGCAACTGGCAGCTGAGATATGAAGGACCCAACCTTTGCTATTTTCCTGTCAACTAATTTTCACAATAAAAGTAAATATAGCTCCTGGTCTATTATTATTTTAATCTAACAATAGCGTTTAGTCTCAAAAGAAAACACTTCGGAGTTGACAAGATGGCTCAGTGAGTAGAGGCTTTTGCACACAGACCTCATGACCTGAGTTTGATTCCCAGATCTCACAAAGTGTCAGTAAAGAATCAACTCCAGAGAATTGTCCTCTGATCTTCACACCAAAGATCTCCACGCCAAAGCATGCATGAACACACACACACACACACACACACACACACACACACACACACACAGCAAAAAATAAATAAAAATTAAACAGAAATCCAAAGTACACTGTCTTTGAGCATATAAAGTATATGAAGCATGGTTGTTCAGCAAAAAGTGGCCAGATGATTATGTTTTTCTTGAGGCATTCTGATTAATTTGCAGGGAATTTGTGCAAGTTTTCTAAGACTATGACTTGAAAGGCACTATACACAAAGACACAATGTAAAGTTAGGTGTTTATTAAGGATTGTGTTGTAAGGAAAAACAGAACTGTAAAATTCATTTTGGTACATCTTCATTTTATCTTTTCAGTTACTACACTACCTGCCAATTTTCAAATGGAATGCACAGAGCTGAATCTGACACTCAACTAAAAGAAAAATTTAATCATGACTGTGTCTGACTTTTATAGGTTCTATCTTCCTAGAGACATATATATATCCCTCACTTTACGATCACATCTTATTCATGTCAGCAGTTGCATTTGAGCAACTATTTTCAAGAATGAAGCACAGCTAAGAGTAAAATTAGAACCAAAATCTGATGAACACCCAAGAACTGAAACTACTTCTATTGAACCAGATATTTATGTATTATGTTTTCAAATATCTCACTAGTTTTATGTTACTTTCTTCAATCTTTTTAAAATAAAAAAATGCTCTAATTATTAATGATTGCAAATCTGGGACTGCCCAATTGTTTAAAAGACTCTGAATAGGGTGCTGCATAATTAGAATTATTATATAACTTTTGTCTTATATATGCTAGCAGAAAGCATCAGAAATATGCATGGACACCCCCTTGTTTTCTAGTGTTGTGTAGTTTCTGGGTGGCCCGAAATGGTACTTCTCAGTCTACTGTTGACCAGAGAAGATAGTAGGTTAGGTACCATCTGTAGGCTATGCTGAGTGGAGCTAGGAAGTGTAGTCGGTAAAGATTTTGGGAGTTAACAAATTGGTATCCCTCCTTTTTAGTAGGCTGAGAAGGGAACGCAGGTCCTTACATATACTAAGTGAATGCTCTACCACAGAACTACATACTCAACTTCCACAGGCTTTACTGGTGCCAGGGTGTCTGCACATGACTGGGTAATGGAATATAAATAGAACATCACATGCCCTATCTCATCCCCAAGTGAGTAAGCATCCCTCAGTGGGAACGGCAGAACCAACTTCGTGTAAGCTCTATGAATGTAGAAGGCTTGCTGTTACTACGGTATAAGAGTGGAGTCAGGTTTTTCATCATGGTATCACTAAATGTTTTCCATTGTGCATTTCAATTTCTGTTCCATATATAAAACATATGTCTGCCTCTAGCTTTTCGTTCTTTTCCTAATAACTTCATAGTGGTCAACTGACAGTTTTCCAATGGTGGAAAGAACAAAGGACAGCAAAGTGAAATGCAGTAAGTTAGAATGAGAACAGAAAGTCTGGGTTAACTAAGTCTTAAATTGCAGACCTGTTTTTTACAGAATGAAGGTTTCAATTCATTTCAAATCACGAATGAAAAGACACATTGAAATATAGTTCAGGAAATTAAAGATAAGCAAAAACTTACAAATAACTAACAATACAGGTGATTCTAATGTTTTGACAATTATCTTTTAAATTAAGTAATCTTTTTTAAAGATTATTGTTAACTATGTCTATGCGTGTGGGTATGTGTATGTACATTGACTCTACTGAAGCTGTAGTTACAGGCAGCTGTGAGTTCCTGACATGGGTTACTTGGAACTGAATTCATGTTCTCAGGAAGAACAGCATACTGCTCTTAATTGTCTCCCCACCCCCCGACATAGACCTGCATAGACCTGGCTGTATTGGAACTTGCTCTATAGACCAGGCTGGCCTCAAACAGATCCACCTGCCTCTGCCTCCTGTGTGCTGGGATTAAAGGTATACACCACCACTGCCTGGCAATAGTAATCTTAATAAACAATGACTGGGGTTCCTGTTGCTTAACAGGGTGGGGTCAACTTCAAGACCTCAAATACTTACCCCAACAGAAAAACTGGTATATCTTTTTTCACTTTTGTTTGTAAACTACCTGTGAAGATCTATCAGTAAATTAGACTTATGTAAGTTACATGAATTTGGTATAGTACAAAGATAAAACACTGGTAAGGAATTTAAAGATCATCCTTTTGAAAACAAACGTTCCTGTTTTTGTCTTTAAGGATAATATTAAGAAAACAGTAATGTTAGAAAAAAATTATGCCCTAAACTAAGGTATGTTCCAATGCTTCGAAAGCTGAAGCAGGGGGGTCATGGCAGTTCCAGGCTTGGAGCACAGTGAAACTGTCTAAATAACTCCTAACAACTTGCTGCTGCTGCCAGTCTCCAGAGTCCCTTTTTCTGCCTCAGGTCTGACAAAGCTATTATCTTTCTATTTAATGAATTTAAAATTTATTTTATATTTAATTTTAATAAATGTATGCTTACATGTATGTGTACCACATGTAGGAAGTGCCCTCAGGGGCCAGAAAAGGGTGCAGGATCCCCTAGAAGTGAAGTTACAGAGCGTTATGAGCTACCATGTGGGTTCTGGGAATTGAAGCTGGCTTCTGTCAAAGAACAAATCAAGCTGCCAGACTTGTACGGCAATACCTTTGTCTACTGAGCCTTTTACCAGCCCAGGCCTTTGTTTTCAAGTTTTATTTTCCTCACAATATACCCTAAACTATCTTCATCAAAAACTAGTTATTTGCTGAGTATGGTGGCTCACACCTTTAATCCCAGCACTCAAGGGGCAGAGGCAGGTGGATCTCTGGGAGTTCCAGGACAGCCAGAGCTACATAGTTGAGACCCTGTCTCAAAAAAACAAGTAAAATAAAATAATAATAATCTGTCTTCCATCCTTCCTCCACATCTCTCTCCCTCTCTTTTTCTTTCATTCTCCTTTTGGTTTTTCAAGACAGGGTTTCTCTGTTTTAAGTCTGGCTGTCTTGGAACTCACTCTGTAGACCAGGCTGGCTTCAAATTACCTCCCTCTGCCTCCCAAGTGCTGGGATTGAAGGTGTGCACTACCACCACCTGGCCTAATAGTCTAGTTTTTCTTGGGCTGGAAAAAAATGGCTGAGTGGTTAAGAGTACTTCTCTTGCAGAGGACTTGAATTTGGTACCCAGCACCCACATCATGGCTCATGACATCCATAACTCCAGTTCTAGGAGATCCAATGTCTTCTTTTGATATTTGACGGCACCAGGTATGCATGTGGTACACAATACACACATATATGCAGGCAAATCACTCATCCACATAAAACAAAATCTAAATAGGAAAAGAATTTTAAAACTAAAACTTCCAGTTTTTGAAGTGCTACAGATTGAACTCAGGACCTAGGGCCTTGCACGTGCAGACAAGTGCTGTACCACTGAGCTGCATTCCCACATTCCATTTTTACTTTCTACTTTGTTTTGGAGACAGTATCACACTGTTGTCCAGTGTGAGAATCTTCCTGTCTAGTCTCCTTAAGTGACAGGATTACAGGGGGTGTACCACCAACTTAGTTCTTTCTTTTTCCACTTCTGTGTGTTCTTACATGTGCTGATTCACAGCAGTCAGTTCTCTCCTTTCACCATTTGGGTCCCAGGGATCCAACTCAGGTTTTCAGACTTGGCAGAAGGCACCTTTTTATATTTTATTTCTGAAGGGGGGGGTGTGTGAATCGAGGGCCTCAGGCACCCTAAGTGAATACTCCATCAGTGGACTTAATAACTCTTAAGTGGTTATTCACGCGGTTAGAATGGAAGGAGAGAATTGGGAACTAAAGAACTCTTGGCACCTAATGTTTCCATACAAATCTTTGTACTAAGAGACAGCCAAAGCCTACCAAGGTTTCTAGTACTATGGTCCTCTCTCTAGGATGTCCCACACCCCTTTAAAAGAAAAACGGATACAATACTCCATTGAAATGCCTCTTTGAGAAAGCTCAATGCTGCCAGGAGAATGCACTGTTTATTTTGGGCACCATATGCCCTTCTCAGGGAGCCAAAGGCCATATATGTCTTTGCAATGTGGTCATTAGGAAAAACAGCCTTCGCCTCCTAGCCTTGGAGAGACATGAAGTTTCCTTGGTCCAACTTAATCAGGCTTCTGAACTCTTTTCTCGGTCTACCTGTACACTACCTTGTAAAACTTAGTTTTTAGAAAGAACTTTGTTTAGTCAGTTTACCAAGACCACTCCTCTACCATCCTACATGTCAGGCTTCCCATTATAGACACGAGCCTTCCAGGATTGTCTTCAGCAAGAATCCTGTTAGGTTGGCTTGTTAGTCCCCTTTACCCTACTTTTTCCTCTTATCAATTTTTCCATCCACTGACCCCCAACACCAATCTATGGCTGGAAATTCCCCTTGTTCATGCTGTAGTTGGAGTCCAATCTCTTCCCCACTGTACTGGCCCCTATATCTAGTTCTACAATCTTTTATACAGTCTTCCTTATCGTTCTTTAACAAACCACGAAATACATTTTTAACATGGGGCGGAATCCTAACATAACTGCCAACCAGAAACACGCTGGCCTTTATAGCATCGACAGTGATCAGCTCTTTAATTCCTTTCACTTCTCTGACTACGGAACCCCCGTTCTCCTTCCTCATTCATATTCCCCTAATAACATCTAAAGACTCCTACACAAACAGGAGGGCAGCTCTTGACTGAACAAAATCTTTTCTTCACCGCTTTACCAAACACCGGCTGTGTTTGACAGAGCTCAAAGGGAAGAGAGCTTGGACCAGGTGCATGCTTCACCTGCAGAGAAAAGCCAGATCAGGCTCTCAGGCAGTCGGGCCTTTGTACCAACCAATCACCCACCCTGCAGCTCTTCCCATGGCCTCGGTCCATCTTTCATAGCTATAAGCAGCAGTGGCATGCGGACCACCCGTGTATGGAGCAGGGTGTGAGACACTGGGCGAAGTTCTAGCCTCCTCGTCCCGTTCCCGGGCTGAGCTAACGCTGAGATCCTCGGCATTCAAGGCGAAGCTGGCGCCCAGAGGAGACCCGCTGACTTAGCGGGAGTGATGGTGTCGGCTGGAGGTCTCGGGAGAGGCTGGCCCGCTTGTCCTCCGCCGTCTTCACTTCAGCGAGAAAAATCACCTCCGAAACACGACTTTTAAACAGCAATTTCCAGATCAGAGAGAGCCGAGGCCGCCGCAACCGGAAGTTCACACCATAACTTCCGATTCACGCCGGGAAGCCAGCCCCGCCCCGTGCCGTAAAGGAAGATGCCCGCTCTCTCGTAGACACTGTAGCTAGCACTTCTCTAGTCAGGAGGGACTGCCGGTCTCCACCACCTGCTGTAGTTTTCCTCAGGCTCTCACACTCATGAATTCATTTAATTTATCCTTGGCGGCGGCGAACTGGAAGCTAGGAAAGGCGACGTTAGACATAGCGTGGCGCCATCTTGTACGGACGCTGAAAGCCCGCACTCCTAGCTTTGAGCCCACGCTGGGAAATGCTTGTCAGACAAGACAGGAGGGAGCGCGTCCTTACGTGATGGCGTATTTCCGTTTCCTCTCCGCCAGGGCGTCTTTGGTTGGATCGTCTTGTTGCGGGGAGGGAGGGGAAAGATTGTTTGCTCCCTAGACGCTCCCCGCACAGCAAGGTAAACGGAGGTAAAGCCGGGAAGGGGAATTTTTGCTCTTGGTCATCTGGGATGACTGGGACTCAGACCTTAGGACCGCGGAAGAGTGTGGGGTTGGAGCCTGGAGGCTCAGTAGGTCCGCAGGGCTGGAGAGGCGAGGTTGGAGGTTAGAAGGTGAATTGCAAAGCCGGAGAAGGGGGACGGGCTGTATAGGAAGAGGGTGTGGAGGAGAGGGTCGGGGCTCAGAGGGATGTCTGGAAGGTGCTGACTGGGAGGGGCTAAGATGAGAGGAGCAGGGAGTCGGACCTAAAGTCTTTGAGGCCCGAGGAAAGAAGTTGAGGTGGGGACTGTTCGGACCACAGGAGTGTGTGTGGGGGATACAGTAGTGTCTTTGGGAGACCCAGGACTCGGAGGAGGCTGCTGGCCAGGGTTCTGATGGTGGTATCGTATATAACTTGGCCTTTGTTTCTCCTGCAGCTCCCCAGAGGCACATCTCCAAGCCTCTGCTCGGACTTAGCCTTCTCTCCATCTGCCACCACAGCCTGGAGGCGCTTGCCTCCACCCTCCCGAATGGTGCTCCTCTTCGCAGGTCTCGGCCCAGGATCCAGGCCCCCTTTGCTCCCTGATTTGGAGCTGTTGCTGCTGGGGTCTATTGGTGGACTCCCTGTGGTGGGGTGCGGAGAACTTTTGCACAGACGAGGCTTTAGTTACAGGGACCTCACCAACAGTTTGAACCTCAGCCTCTAACCGAACGTGAGGCTCTTCCTGTGCTCCTTTTTTTTTTTTTCTTCTGCCTTTGAGAAGAGAAACCCTTCTCTTTGACATCCAAAGCCCAGGAAGCCTCAAGCTGGGGCCCTGGTCCCATCATGTCAGCCCTCTCTTGTGCATAGGGCTCTGCCCTCTTCCAGCCAGCATGGCTGATTTCAAAAAGGCTCCAGGGGGCCGGGAGACTCCACAGGGGGAACTGCGGCCAGAGGTGGTAGAGGATGAAGTCCCTAGGAGTCCTCTTGCAGAGGAGCCTGGAGGAGGTGGAAGCAACAACGGTGAGACCAAATTGTCTCCCAGAGAGGAGGAAGAACTTGATCCTAGGATACAGGTGAGAAGACTGAGGGGAAGGAGGGAGGGAAGCCCAGATTCCACACTCGCTGAAGAGCCCTCAGAAACAAGTATCCACAAAACATCGCAGCTTTGTGTGCCAAGTGCCAAAAGAGTTGTCTGAGGTACTGATGGGAGAGCAGGGACCCTGCTGCTCCGGGTCCAGGTTGGATGAAGGGACACTTTACTCTGGACATAGAACCATTGTTCTTTCTGAATAAGCAGAGGGGCTGCTAGCTCAGATATCTTACATGTCCCGTAGGCAAGAGGGGATAACTGAGATTGGGAGGCAGTTTGAGGCTAAGTGAGGGGATCTTTTCCCTTTTTCTACCTTAGTGGTGTCTCAGAATCATTAAAAGTTGTGAGACCTTTGAAAGTCATTGTAAGGTTTGGGCCTGTAAGGAAATCTCAGTCAGTCTCTCTCTCTTACTGAATAAGGCCAATGAATTGCAGAAAAAGCAAACCTGGTCCTGATGTGTGTGTGCGTGTGGTGAGGCTCCTGCTGGGCTGCATGCATGCTTATAATGGAGCCTTGGTAAGCTATACCTTTCTGGCATGAGTCAGTAATTTATTTCTGCTGTGCTTCATGGTGCTGCTTTGAAAACAACTCAGCTTCTCTCACTCATTCTACTGATTTGTCCTCCACTGAGAAAATGCATTGAAAAAAAAAAGTCTTGGGATCGATACTCAAGCCACTTCAGTCTCATGATTTGTGATTTTCAAGAAAGTTAACTTCTTTGAGCAATTTGTCTGTAAAGTGAGGGATTTGGTTGGTCTGACTTCCATAACTCTCATTCACTGTGCACATAGGTCTGTGATTCTATTTTTTTTACAAATACTCTTGCTTGTTTCTCTGGTAGAAGTTTATTGAGAGTGAGTTAGGAAGGAGCTCTGTATTCCTTGAGGACAAGGGTATGTAATGCACGACTCACACCACCCTGAAGCATCCCTTGTTCTGCTCTGGAAAAGCCTTCCCTTCTTTCATCGGCCTCTCGTGCTTCTGGGTATTTTTCCAGTAACCATGTAGGCAAAGGCAGTAGAATGAAGAAGCGCACTTGTGCTACACCGAGAGTGACAATGTAAATACAATCAGCTAAATAAATGCAGTTCTGTACTGTGGTGCACATGGGACATTCCTGTTGTGGAAGTTCTATCAGATGAGCTCTGGGAGTCTTGGAATGTTCTGAGGATCATAAGGTCTACTTTGTCTCCAGTGAGCTTGTAGTGTGACAGGTCTAGAGGGGCAAACTAGACCTTTGTTTCTCTTGCCAGGCTGTATAGCACTCAGTGGAATGTTGTAGGCTGCACAGGGAGGGAAGGTCTTATATTCTGCCTCATTTGATGACCCAGGCATGTTCAGGTCAGTTCTGCAGCCTCACCAGGAATTTAGAGTTTGCCTTCTGGAAGAAGCAGCCTGATGTGAGGAATACCACAGTTTTGAGGGAGAGGCTACAACATTTTGCCCTACCGTATTTGCTTTCTTCTGGATGCTGAGGAGGTGAGTTAGTATATGAAGTTCATTTTAGTGTTGATAGTGATCCATATCACATGCCTTGAAAATGTGCTTCAGCTCTTTCCCGGAGTGTCTGTTTTTCTAGATTCTCAACACATTTAAATGTGTCTCCGTCCATTAACAGATCTATCAAAATCCACTAGGGAGTTTAAAAACATTTTCGTTTACTTTGCTGAATAGGATAAGATGGGAAACAAAAGCACAGCCAGGCCTGAATCCACTAAGCAAGGGGTTGTCCAGAGGAAGGGGCGCTGCCCTACTTTGGAATTTTTGAGGTTCTCAGAAATGACTATTCTCAGAGTTAGGCTCTGTAATGTGGAACTGGGTTTTCACGGCTGATAGGCAGGTAGCTCATGTGCATTATCTGGTGGGATCCCTCTGGAAGTAGACCAGAGACTGAGCCATCCTTGCCTGTAGTATGTGTTTACCCCTTCAGAAAAGGCTGTGTCTTCTTCAAGGTCTCATTGGGTCATTGGAGTTCCTCAAGTCCTCCAGCTTTTGGAAAGAGGGTTTAGTGGAGGGAAATGGTGTGTAGGTCAAAGGGATTGGTGGTGCTAGGTGGACCTGGCCTTCTGTCTGGTTTTCTTTGCTCCTCCCTCCTTCCCTCCCTCTCTGCTCCTCCCTCCTTCCCTCCCTCTCTCCTCTCTCTCTTTCTTTTTGGTGAGACATTGTTTCATGTAGACGGGTAGTCTTGAATTCATTGTATAGCTCATGCTGACTTTGAACTCCTGATTCTTTTGCCTCTGTATTCTGAGTGCTGGCATTATAGGTAATGTGCCACCCTGCTAGGCTCTACTTCCATTTTGTTTTGTTTTGAGACAGACTTTTCTATTCTAACTCTGGCTGTCCTGGAACTCACTCTGTAGACCAGGCTGGCCTTGAGTTCATAGAGATCCGCCTGCTTCTGCTGGAATTAAAGGCATGCACCACCACCACCTGGCTTTTACTTCCTTTTTGATGGATACTTTGTTTAGATATGTAGACGTAGTCGCTTAACTCCCAATTCTTCAGGGTGACTTTGTAACCTCAGTGTTGGTTTAACTCTCAAAGAGCAGTCATCGTCACCCTGGCCCTATTTGCTCATCATCTGCTTAGGCCTTTTGATGGTCTGTGGAAGAGGACCAGGAGCACCCAAGGGCAGGGCAGAAACATTTGTAATCAAGCACCTGTGCTTTGACTCAGAGGCTTGCCATTCTGGGAATGCACCCAGAGTACCCCAAGAAGGTCATCCTCCTGCTGGCTGCTGGCTTTCTGACAGATGATGCATGCTGACTCAGACTCTGTCCTTCCCAAATTCCATTTTCACTGAGTGCCAGGAGTTCCTGGTAGAACAGGCCAAATGGAATGTGTTGCTGACTGTCCACAACAGCACTTTGGATGTCAGTGGATTCCCGCTGTGCCTTGCCAGGGCACTTCAGCTTGGCTCTTCCTCCCTGCCTACCATGGTTTCCCCATTTATACCTCCCTTCTCTTTGTCCTGTTAGAGCTTTATGAGCACTATGCAAACCTATCAACAGATCTTTTTGGTTTTTTGAGACAAGCTTTACTCTAGTTCAAGCTCACCTTGAATTTACCATTTCTCTGCCTCAACTTTCCAAGTGTCAGGGTTACAGGTGGATGCCACTATAATTGGAAGCTGGTATTTTACTTTTTCTTTTTAATTGCAAGGGATGCCATTGACAAAAAAACCTGAGTCAGGTTTTACTCTGTGGCCCTAGCATATTTTGTTGTTGTTATTTTGGTTTGGTTTTAGTGTTTTGTTTGGGTTTGTTTTTTGTTTGTTTGTTTCTTCGAGACAGGGTTTCTCTGTTGCAACTCTGGCTGTCCTGGAACTAACTCTGTAGACCAGGCTGTCCTCATACTCAGAGATCCACCTGCTGGGATTAAAGGCGTGCACCACCACCACGTGGCTCTAAATTTATTTTTATTTATGTGTATGTCTATGTGTCTATGTTTTTGTGTGTGTTCGTCTGGCCTGAGGAGGCCAGATCCCCTGGAACTGGAGTTACAGGCAATTGTGAGCCATCCTGTGTGGGTTCTGAGAACTGAACTCAGGTCCTCTGGATGAACAGTGCATACTCTACTGCTGAGCCTGCTGAGCCATCTCTTTAACCCACAATGTCTTTTTAATTGACATATTAAGCTTGGGTGGCAGAGCCTAGTTTGTTGAGGCTGTCAGGCTCAGGCTTGATTGAGCTTTAAAAACAAACAAAAAACTGGATTTACAGATGGTTGTGAGCACCATGTGGGTGCTGGGAACTGAACCTGATACTTCTACAAGAGCAACAACTTGTCTTAACCTCTGAGCAATCTCTCTAGCCCCTGTGTTCTACAGTTTTCTCAAAGTACTGAGCAGTAAGTATGTAGTAAGCACGTGCTGAGTGAGTAGCCCTACTGGCCCTGGAAGGACTTTTCTTATCCTTGCACTGGGGGTTTGGCTACTTAGTTAAGTGGAACTGTGAGGATTACATGAGGCTATCCTCTGGCCTGGACAGGGTGCTATTGGAACAGTCCTTCCTACACGGTTCACTTGAGGCTGCTTCCTTTGTTCTAACTCACACTCTTTTTTGGCAGGAGGAGCTGGAGCATCTGAACCAGGCTAGTGAGGAGATCAACCAGGTGGAACTACAGCTGGATGTGAGTGTCTCTTTCCTCACACCCTTGGGTTGGTCTCTGGAGATGTCTCTTTGTGTTTTCCTTGATCAAGGCAGTGGCAGAGGAAGGGGTGTGTTTGAGAAATGAGGTTCTGAGACCTATGTACCTGCTTTCCAACTTCCCTGCCAGGAGGCCAGGACCACTTATCGGAGGATCCTGCAGGAGTCAGCAAGGAAGCTTAACACACAGGGCTCTCACTTGGGGAGCTGTATTGAGAAGGCTCGGCCCTATTATGAGGCTCGACGACTGGCTAAGGAGGTATGCTTGTGTTCTAGTTTTATTTCTGCTGCTGTACAAATACCAAGACCAAAAGCACCTTAGGAGAGGAAAGGGTTTATGTGACTTACATTTCTGGGTCACTGTCCATCATTGATGGAAGTCAAGGCAGGAACACAAGCAAGAACTGGGGCAGAACTATGGAGGAACCCTGCTTGCTGGCTCTCTTAAAGGCTTATGCTCAGTTAACTTTCCTCTATAGTCCAGGACCACCTGCCCAGGGAATGGTGCCACCCATAGTGCCTGAGCCCTTTTACATCAATTATCAATCAGGTCAACATGATCTGGGCAGTCCCTCAGCTGAGATTTCCTTTTCAGGTGACTCTAGACTGTGTCAAGTTAACAAAGCTAAGTAGAACAGTTTGACCTACAATCGGGGAGGGCTTCATGCATGGTTTATCTCTCCACTCTTCAGTCTCTGTATGGAGTGGAGAATAAAACACCATACCTGAGGGAATGACTGTGCTCTGAATAGCCTGTGAGTTGAGGAGGTTCTTAAAGTTGAAAATGGGTTCATTGGGCCAGTGAGATGGCTCAATGAATAAAGGCACCTCCTGCCAAGCCTGATGACCTGAGTTCATTCACTAGGATCCACATAGTGAAAGGAGAGAACTGACTCCTGTGTATTGTCCTCTCATCTCCACATGCATGGTGTGGCACTTGTGCTGAGATGCATATGTATATGCACGCACACAATAAATTCATAAACTGTAAGAAAATGGGCTCATGGCTAGGTGGAAGTATTGGATCCTCTCCCAGAAAATTTTGTTCAGTCCCACTAATGAATGGCTTCATTCTTTGTCTCCTTCCCTCTTCCTTCTCTTCTCTTCCTCTTCACTCCCCTCTCTTGCCCTCATCTTCCCTTTCCCCTCTTTCCTTGGGCTGGGATCAAACCCAGGGTCTTGGGAATACCAGACAAGAACTCTACTGCTGAGTTCCACCCACAAGTCCACATGCTGATGTTTAGATGTCTTCTGTGTTTAAGTAGTTAGAATCCAGGTGTATCTACTGTGGTCACTCTGACACCCTACCCACCCACCCGCTTTCTTTCCCTTTCCTTCCTCCCTCCCTCCCTTCCTTTCTTTCTCTCTTTCTCTCTCTCTGTAGCACTGGCTGTTCTAGAACTTTCTATGTAGAACAGACTGGCCTCAAACTCAGAGAGATTTGCTTGTCTCTGCCTTTTGAGCACTGAGATTAAAGGCAAATAATCCTCCTCCTTTTTTTTTCCTTTGGTCATTTAATTGTATTAATATTTATAATTATTACTGGGAATAGGTCTTTGTTTATCTATAACAAAATATGTGACTAATGGTTTTTATACTATATTATCAACTTAAATAGATATTATCACCATATTATTATCTATAATTCAAATTTCATTACAAATTTTACCTAACCTAGCCATTTTACACTTACATTTTGCATATGAGAGCCACTTCTTAGTAACCTGCATTTTTTCAGTTTTATAGTTTGAACCAGTTATATTTAAAAGAGAGCTTCTGATTATATATGAATTAAAATATGGAAATAGTAGTAAAGGAAAAAAGATGTTCTCCCATCCCTCTAATTCTAAAAGCCAGTTTGTTAGTTGCCATGGATCTGTGTTTCTCCGTATGCTGTTAGTAACTAAACATGCGTTCTTCCCCTGCTAATTCTGTGTACATATTTCTGTTTTAAAAACCACCTTGGTATATATCTTACAGACATGGGTCATAGTCATACAATGTGAGCTGTCTTTGTTCCCTCGCTTTATTTGTGTTACTGTGTTGTGACATAACACCAAAGCGGCAGACAGCCAGCTTCTAGTAATGAAGTGCTTCGTGGGGCTGGAGAGATGGCTCATTGGTTAACAAGTAGGTGCTTTGCTACTGCCACACTCCTGTCCCTGTATCATAATTTAAAAGCCCAGTGGCTATTTCCTTTTGTTTTGTTTTGTTTTCCTTTTCCTTTTCTTTTCTTTTTTGGAGTGTCTCTCCGTGTAGTCTTGGCTGTCCTGGAGCTTGTTATGAAGATCAGACTGGTCTCAGTCTCTAACTCACATAGATTGATTGCCTCTGCGTTTTAGGATTGGGATTAAAGATGTGCACTACAAGGAATGCCAGGCTAAGGTATTTCCTTTTGTGAGACACAGTCAGTTTCCTATAACTGGAAGCTTGGGTTTGCTTCCAGGGTTTTGCCTGACTAGTACTGGTTGAATACCACTTTCTTCATTTTGGATAGAGGCTATATAAGATGTTAAACTGATAATCCATACTATAGTTGATCTTAGCCAATGAGCTCAGAAGCAGTCTTTATCTTAATTTTGGGCTAAGAAGTTTTTTAGATTTTTTTTTTCAGATCTTGGAATATGCATAATGACATAGCTAACAGCAATCAAACCTGAACATGGAATTCATGTAAACTTGATAAGTATCATATACATATATACATGCATACATATGTACATACATATGCACATATACATATATACAAATGTATTTAACTTGATATATGAAATATTTTTATTTAAAAATGTTTTTATTTATTTATGTGTACATGTGAGTCTGGCTAGATATAATGTGGCCACCATGCACTGGCAGTATCTTTCTTAATATTTATGTCTACATTTCTTTTTCTAATTTGTAGAATGTTACTTTGATGGCATGTATCCTTAGTGTGGTTTGGGAAATGAAGCTGACATTAGAAATAGGTTGTTGTGGAAGTTTTAGTTATGTGCAAAATAATTTTTTGTGCATCGTGGGCGAGGGACTCTGTAGGCCTTGGCCTTTTGTATTGTCTGTAGGTGTTGGTTTCTGTGGGGATGTTTGATGGCTCATGATCTGCACCTGAGGAGTGCTGGATCAATAGAAACACCTGAGCTCAGGCGCTCAGGGTCCACTGTCCAGTGTGGCACTAGCCATGATGGTGGTTTCCTCTGCTGAGGTCTGGCAGGGTTTGAGTTTATGAAAATGCCTCTTTGTTTCCCTTGCTGAGACTCCACAGCAGCCTAACAACTACCAAGGGATCTCATGAGTGCCTGGGGTCCACCAGCGCTCTCCAGCCTGATGGTCCTCTCCCCACAGGCTCAGCAGGAGACGCAGAAGGCAGCGTTGCGGTATGAACGGGCTGTGAGTATGCACAATGCTGCCCGAGAGATGGTCTTTGTGGCTGAGCAGGGTGTCATGGCTGACAAAAATCGACTGGACCCTACATGGCAGGAGATGCTCAACCATGCCACCTGTAAGGTAGGGGGTGCTGCCAGCAGGTCCCCTTCACTGCTCCCTGTGCTGTCCCTTCACCCCACTCCCCTCCTGTCACTTCCACTCCAGCCTTCCCTCCGCTTGGTTTCCTTTAGGGTGGAACCTGTCTTATCTCTGCCCATTTGGTCTCCAAACTTCTGTTATTCTATTTCTGTCTTAGAATGTCCTCTTCTGTTTTGTCTGGGTGGGGCTGACTCATATGCTCCTCCCAGGCAGTGGCTCTGGACTCAACACTCATGTTAGGTTCAGCTGTGTGACTCCCTACTCCTGTTTCCAGAAAGTTTTCCCTTCACCAGCCTGCACTCTACCAGTGTGTCTTGGGGGTATCATTTGGGTACCATTTCCAAGCTCCTAAAAGTAGGCTGGGAATGGGCGCAGCCTGGTGTCCTTCAGTGTGTACAGGACACATCTCAGCTCCTGTGTAGTGACTGTGTCTTTCAGTTCTTTGAATGCACGGGGAAGACACTTGGTCCCACTGTGGGCCTCATGAAATGAGTGCAGTGAGGAGGAGTCACTGAAGTTGAGGTAACCATAGGGATAGGAGCATCCACGAGGTTGGCTGGTTCTGGGAGACAGGTGGCTGAAGCCTTCACCTGTCCCCTGGTCACATGCTGTTCTGGGCTACACACAGGTAGAGAGGGTGTGGAAACTAGGAGAGCCCAGCATGCCTCTGAGGCTGTCCACAGGCAGTGCCTCCTGTCCCTACCCCCTAGCCACTGTCACTCAGGTCCCTCAGGACTGTAGTGGCTGCATAGTTGCAGTGTGCTTGAAGGAGTGCAGCCATGTTTAGGAGGGACTGAGCTTACTGTAGTGTTCTTCCATTGTGTCAGCAAAGCTGAGTGGCAGGTCATGCAGGCGGTGACCAGCAAGACAGTACGGAAGAGGTATTTACAGAGGCATGTGCTTGAGATCTAAAAGAGATGGTAAGAAGCTCTCACTGCCCCCAAATCCCTATCCGTCTCACTTTGTAGACAGCGGGGGTGGAGGGGGCTTCACAGACATTCCTATTCAGTTTCCCTGCAGGGTAATATGCATATTGGCAGACTAGGGCTGATTCCAGAGATGTGCCTGTGCCAGCTCACTGATGTGTGTCCCTCTCCCTACCTGGGCCAGGTGAATGAGGCAGAGGAAGAGCGTCTTCGAGGTGAACGGGAGCATCAGCGTGTGACGCGGCTGTGTCAGCAGGCTGAGGCTCGGGTCCAGTCCCTGCAGAAGACCCTTCGACGAGCCATTGGCAAGAGCCGCCCTTACTTTGAGCTCAAGGCCCAGTTTAGCCAAATCCTGGAGGTAGCTAAGGGGACAAAACGGGCAGGTAGAGGGAATGCTGGTGTTCTTTGGTCGGTGCAAGGTAAAACCTTGCCAGACCAGCCAGTACTCTAACATGTACTCAAAATGTGAACGGGAGGCAGGGGTGCTCAGTTTGTGCTGATAGAGCAAAGGTGTAAATGAGGAAAGTGGAAATTGATGGAAGCTGGGAATTGGGAGAAACCAACCAGGTGGAGAGGAAGAGTGCAGAGAAAGGGAGGAGGAAGAGGAGCCAATGAAGTAAAGACCTGGGAGGAGGGCTGGGTGGGGCTTAAGTCAGGAAGGACATTTGGAGGCTACAGTAGGGTTGGAGAGGGTATTGCAGTTCAGAGGTGCCGAGGGAATCTAGGGACTCTGGGGTAGGAAGCCTGACTTCAGGGAAGAGTGCTGAGTGGGGTAAGAAGACATCTCACTGTAACCTGTCTCCCTCTGCAGGAGCACAAGGCCAAGGTGACAGAACTGGAGCAGCAGGTGGCACAGGCCAAGACTCGCTACTCAGTGGCCCTGCGTAACCTGGAGCAGATCAGCGAGCAGATCCATGCCCGGCGCCGGGGCTTGCCCCCTCACCCCCTGGGCCCACGGCGGTCTTCCCCCGTGGGGGCTGAAGCTGGGCCTGAAGGCATTGAAGATGGGGACAGTGGGATTGAAGGGGCAGAGGGCGGGGGCCTGGAGGAGGGCAGCAGCCTTGGACCTGGCCCCGGCCCAGATACAGACACTCTGAGCCTGCTGAGCCTGCGCACTGTGGCCTCTGACCTGCAGAAGTGTGACTCTGTGGAGCACCTGCGTGGCCTCTCAGACCATGCCAGTCTAGATGGCCAGGAGCTGGGGCCCCAGAGCCGGGGACGCCGGGGAAGTGACGGTGGGATCCGAGGGGGCCGGCACCAGCGCAGTGTCAGCCTGTAGCTCTGTGACCAGTGTGCTGGCTTCACTTCTACCATGGGCAATCAGGGCTCCACAGGCCTCTTCCACCTTGAGTCCTGTCTGCCCCAGATCCTGGTCTGCAGCCTTCCCTGGGCAAGGTCAGCTGTGTCTCAGTCCTGTTTCCCCAGCTTTCTCACTGTTCCTTCTCAGGAGGCAGCTCTCTCTTTGCCTTACCCAGAAGGCTTGCTCTCTGGCCCTGTCTCCTCTCCCGCTGCTGGCACTTGAGTCTCCGATGCTCTGCTTTCCTCTTCCCACCTGACTTCTGTCTGGCTTTCCCCTCAGGGAACTTGTTCTGGAAGACACAGGAAGATCATGTGAGAGCATGAGTACCCTAGCCCGAGTGGTTGGACAGGCCCTCACCCATTGATTCCTGGCCCTGTCTTCCCCGAAGGCAGCTCCCTGGGGTGCCCTAGATATGCTGCTGAGTCCTGGCAGCACTCTTGTCCTCCTGTCCCGGCCTGCCTGTGAGCAATGTGTATAATGTCCACGTGCCTCTGGAAGACACCACCTTCTGTCAGTGCACCCCTTGTGGCCTGAGCTGCTGTGCTGTGTCCCTAATTCAGTGTTAGGTGGGGGAGTCAAACCCTGTTATCAACACAGGGACTAGGGCCAACTCCGAATGGCCTTGTCTGTGTCTCCATGTCTCCAGTGGGCTGAGCCCTTAATTGCCAAGGTGCTAGTGGATCCCTGATGGGATCGATGCTGGAGGATAGAGATGTGAGATTCTCAAGGCTGAGACCTTGCCATTCCCACCTGCCCCCTCATGTGTGGCGCTGGGCTTGCTTTTTCTTGGTAGACTTTGAACTGGAGCTTGGCACCCTCTTACAGGGTGGCATTAGGGAATTTGGTGCTCAATTGCTCTCTATTGCTCTTCCTCACACCTTATAGTACCTACTCCAGGAACCGTTGGGGAGTGCTTTAAGCATGGCTGCAAAGCCTCCCTTTTGTGGGAGAAGAGTTGACCGGAAGTGAGGGGTCCCAGCCTCAAAGAGCAGATCTGGGTGCTGGTGCTGCTCCTGGGTTGTGTGAAGGGAAACCACACCACGTCTGGGTGCCTTGGAAGAGCTGAACTCCAGCCCCATCAGGAGGATGGGGAGAGCGATTGCCCAGGGCTGGGAGAAGCGCTCCCATATCTCGCATGGGATCTCCCAATTTTTCAGGTTTGAGGATGGTCACGATGAGAACCTGCGGGGTTTGAGGTGGCTGTTCAAGAAAAACAGAAACAAGGAGGACATGAGTGTGCGAGTGCATGTGCTGGTGTGTGTGGGAAAGGGTCAGTCCTGGTTTTATTTAAATAAAATAGTTTATGTAACAGTAATGTGTGCTGTCTGTTGAAAGAGGAAAAGTGAGGATGAGATGGGGGCTCTTTAGACCATGCAGTCAAGGAGTCGAGGTGGCACACAGCAACTGAGAAGAGGAGGCAGAGGTACAAGGCTGGGGAGCCAGCGCCCAGAATGGCTTGTTCAGTAATGAGTACCAGGGAGGGCTTGCTGCAGGGTGCCTGCAGGGTGAAATGGCCGCAGCTGGGGCTAAGAGTCCTGGAGTGGCAAATAGTGTCCTGCGTGTGTCAGCATATAAGCATGAAGGAAGGGGAGGGATCAAAGAAGGGACACTTGATTATTAAAAATGGTGTGGCACTGAATCTTGGACTTCCTATAGGCAGTGGTTTCTGTCCACCGCAATATGAGGACATTCACACAGTGACTCCTGAGTTGGAGTGTGTCTGGTTATAGGTGGGCGAGGTCTGAGTGTATTTAGACACAGATGGGAGACCCCTGTGAAACATCCAGTAAATCAGGTCCAAGAGGAACCTTAGAAGTGAAGATCAGGCTATAGCTAAGGCTTGCCACTCCCCAGTGCCATGTAAACAGATGTCCACATCTGTAACCCTAGCATTTAGGAGGCGGAGGAAGGAGGATCAGAAGTTCAAAGTCATTTTTAGCTACATAGTTTGAGGCCAGCCTATGCTACATGAGATCCTGTCTCAAAAAGCCTTGATTTTAAAAAGTCTTTATCCTTGAGAGCTGGATTGAGGTGGTGAGTCAGCCTATATGAAGATTCACTATATATACCTTGTGACAGGCACTGTGCAGGTCTTCCTTGGAGGCCCCCTTCCCTGATGTGTCAGAAGAACCCTGAATGCGTGGCTTACATCTTTGGGTGGATAGACTTAATCTACATTAGTTAAATTAGTTATCTACATTAAAGGTGCAAAACGGAGTATTTTGCCAGATGTAGTGAAATAGTTACTATAGTGAAGCTTAGTGGAGTATCCTTATTTTCTCTTTTATGTTAAAAAACACCTACAATCATAGTTCTCAGGAGTGAGCTTTTGAGATGACACTAGCCAGTCTCTGGAAGGCAGGGTCCTTAAGGCTCCTGCTGCAGTGGAACCTCAGAGAAGAATGCTTGGGCTGTTTCCATGCAGTTTGTCCTTGGTTAGTCACCTACCAGATAAGGTGAGTGAGCAGAGACCAGGAAGGTCAAAAATGGTGTTTCCTACAAATGAAACAATGCCTCCTCTGAGGTGCTCCCCCATAGCAAAGCCTCATAAACATGCTCTCCCACTTTGCTGACAACAGTGCTTTTTACTTAACCAGTGTACCTCTGACAAGGCACCCTCCTCCATTTGTGATGAGGCCTCATCCCCATTTCCACACTGTCACTCCACAGGTCACCTGGGGTGAGTTCTACACCGTGTCTTCTCTATTGAAGGGCTGGGCCTTCAGTCTCCCTCATGCCTCCCCTGCGCCTAGCACACACTTTGTATCTGGTAATCTGTAAAGGTGGTTTTGCTTTTTGCTCCTCTTGTAGCCCAAGCCTACAGCAGTCAACTTGATCATCACAGTGGTCAGGTCAGTATTGAGTGGTACAGAGTCCTAGAGTCAAATCTTCAGTCTCCGGGAAATCTCAAAATTTTATCACAATGTAGCTGTGTGTTGTATGATGCTACAGTGACTTACTCATGACGATTCTTGATTCTCTGCAGCTTAAGGTGTTTAAACCCAAGGCTCTAGTCCTTGTGCATGACAAGAAAATGTTATAGAGATGTTGCATTTTCTTCCCTTGGTATGTATTTGACAGCTTAACAATTTGTGGGTGCAGGAGGTGCTTCTCCAGCTGTCAGTCATGCTCCACACGCATCAAGCAGAAGTCACCTGAAATCAGAAATTTCCTTGCACTCTGAGAGTGGGGCCATGGTGTGAGTTGGCCCTGATGGTTTGTGTGTACATGAACAAATCACTCAGTTCCTGGTCCCTGTTCCTGTGTACACGGCAAGGGTTGGCCCTAGGCAGCTAAGCTCTGGTAGTCTAAGGCACTGAAGTGACAGTGAAGGCTAGGCCTTGTGGGGCATTGTGGGTGATGTAAGGTGGTAGATGTGGTCACAAGATGGGAGGATCAAACTGGGAAGACGGAACAAGTCCAGCTTGGGGTAGTAGAGGATGCTGAAGGTTCAGCTTTCTGTGTGAGGTGATACCTGTTGGTATTGAGTCTCGTCTTCCCCAGGGCAGGCAGGTGGCGCTCACCACATGGTGAGTTGATACATTCAAATATATCTTGGAGGAAGGGGTCATCAAGATGAGTTTCTTTCCAATTTAGGAAAGAACGTTCTAGACCCAAGATGCATTGAAGGAGCAGGGCCCTGGAGTTGAGAGAAGGTAGACTCACCCACTGCCTCGTTATGAATGTTCTGTCTAGGCCACTGCTTACTCTTTTGAAAAAAGATGTTTATTTTGAAATGAAGATATTGTCTACTTGTTGGGGGAAAAAAATCACATAAAACTTTTTCATCCACAAGGGATGAAAATCAAAACAATACAGAAAAACCCATTCAGATTACATATCGCTACTAGAAAGGCTAACTGCTTGGCTATCTTAGATGAAAAATATGGCTGAAAGGAAAATAGTTTTGCATGCATTTGAACATTACAGTACTGGAAACTGAACTTACTGAGTTCATAATCTGCTACTAAGCTATACCCCACTCCCTACCACTGATCTGTATGTACCCCATACCCCATCATTGAGCTACACCCTCATTCTGCCTAAGCCTTTACATTAGTAAAATACTAATTCAGATTGCAAAAGTAACAACTACTTATAAAAAAAATCCAAACAAGACAAAATGCAATAACGAATGAAGGACCTGAGTCTCCCCTGGGACCTATTCCTAACCCCTCACGGAAAGCCACATCTTTGTGTGGTTTGTTGAGTCCTGTCTTTCCAAATCATTTATACAAATGCAAAACTTACCTTGATTTGGTTCATATTACAGTGTTTCGTAAAATGTATCTTTGAAATCTTTACATGTCAGCTGGACAGTAGTTCATCATTAGATGTCACTTTAAGGCTGCGTGTGTATTCTCAGCACTGAAGCTGAAGCAGCAGGATCAGAGTTCAAGGTCAGCCTGGACTACATAGTGAGTTAGAGATCTACACGAGCTACAGGAGAACTTGTCTTAAAAAACTAAACCCAGGGGCTGGAGAGATGGCCCAGCAGTTAAGAGCACTGTTGAGTGAGGGGGTGGGGGCAGCATACATGCCACAGCCTGTGTGTTGGTGTCAGAGGCAACCTATGAGAGCAGGGCACCTCTACTATATGAATCCAGTATATTGAACTCAGCCCTTCAACTTGGCGTGTCTTAACTGCTGAGCCATCTCACCCACTGCCCTTCTGATAGGGTTTTAATATACCTCTATGCATCTACAGTCTCAATCATCCTGATAAATTTATAGGGTGACACCCTTTTGCTCCCAGGAATAAGTCATTTATCAGCCTGTGTCATGTGGATGGAGCTGGCAGATGGTGCTCATTCCTTGTCTTCTCAGGTACGAAGTCCATTCTAAAATGGAGTCAAAAGCTAGTTATCCAAATGGAGTCTCTCAGGGCAAGGCACAGCCTGAGCAAACAGTTTTACAGGAGTGGCTTACAGCAGGACATAGCCTGAGCTCAACACAGGATATTTTTGTGAGATTGCCAGAAAATGTGTGGGAGTGGCAAGACCTGCCTGACCTCAGGTCATAGGTATTCTGGTCTTAAGCCCAGTTTATTGTTACTTTAGCATTCTTACCTAAAAATATTTCCATATAAGAGAAACATTAACTCTATGCCTGCATCGTCACAGGAAATATTAGTTGTGCTACAGTTTTAGGTTTCAACCAGATTCTAGAGTGAGGAGCTCCTTTTCTTCCCCATATTCCTTTAAATTTCCCCATTTGTCTATCCTGTCTTAGTGTCTCAGGGTTACTACTGCTACAATGAAACACTATGACCAAAGAAACTTGAGGAGGAAAGGGTTTTGTTTTTTTGATTTTTTTGTCTCATACTTCTATAGCACACTATTCATCACTGAAGGAAGCCAGGGCAGAACTCAAACAGGGCAGGAACTTGGAGGCCAGAGCTGATGCAGAGGCCATGGAGGATCGATGCTTACTGGCTTGTTCCTCATGGCTTGCTCAGCCTGCTTTCTTATAGAACCCAGAACCAGCAGCCCAAGGGATGGTACCACCCACAGTGGGCTGGGCCCTCCCCTACCAATCACTGATGAAGAAAATGTCCTTCAGGCTTGCCTACAGCTGGATCTTATGGAGGCATTTTCTTGCTTTAGGTTCCTTCTTCTCAGGTGACTTGTGTCAAGATGACATAAAACTATTCAGCATACTTAGTTTTTCTAAATTTTATTTATATGTGTGCGTATGTTTTTGTGAGTGCCTGAGGAGGCCAGAAGAGGGCATCGGATCATCTGGCAATTGTGAGCCACCCTGTGTGGAAGCTGGGAACTGAAGTCAGGTCCTCTGGACAAGCAGTGCTGCTGAGCCATCTCTTTAGCCCCATGTTTGTCTTTTTAATTGACATATTAAGCTTGGGTGGCAGAGCCTAGCTTGTTGAGGCTGTCAGGCTTAGGCTTGATTGAGCTCTAAAAACAAACAAAAAACTGCTAACAATCTAAGAAAATGCAAAATATGTCTGTGCAGCAGCAGAGCAAAAGCCCCAAGATATATGTGATTAGCTGAAAGAAGTTTCTTCAGGGAATGAAGAAGTAAACACCTAGTGACTGGTAGCACAAATGGTGCCCCAGAGGTGCCTATGTTGTAAACAGCAGCACTAAGAGTTATTACCCTTGCTTATCTTTCGATTATCTTGACCTGCCTCAGGTTCCTAGGTGTGGGGCTATTTCTGGGTTTCACAGAATTCTTCAGCTGTTGATAGCCAAGAGGTTTATGGCTCTGATATCAAGGAAATCACTGATAAAGGAGTTTCAGACAGGCCCCACCCTCTGTTGGCTCAGTGGTATATGACATCCAGTACTGTAACAGGAAGCAGACTCCAGGAGGGAAATAGAGTGTGCAGGATCTACAGAAGGCATGGGGTAGTGGGGTGGGGGTTGGGGGGAGATAGTCGCCTTAATGTTTTCCCTGGAAAGAATGCTCTTTAGGAAGAGGACCAGGAGTATATACCTGAGGATTTACCTGTGAATTCCACAAATCACGTGCTGGAACCCAGACAGCTCAAAACATGTCATATACAGTTGCTCAGTATGGAACTTCTATTTCTGTGGGATTTTTATTTTTACTATTTTATTTTATGTGTATGAGTATTTTGCTTGCATACAATCTATGTACCATGTATGAGCAGTGGCCATGGAGGACAGAAGAGGCTGTCAGATTCCATGGAACTGGAGTTACAGATGGTTGTTCCCATACACGTGATGGGAGCTGAACCCAAGTTCTCTGCAAAAGCAGCCAGTGCTCTTCTCCAGCCCCTTCTCTTTTTTAAAAAAATTAAACAAGGTATGTGTGTGTGTGTGTGTGTGTCTGTCTGTCTGTCTGTCTGTCTGTGTTGATATATGTACATGACTGTGGATGCTTGCAGGGGCCAGAGGAAGGCACTTAGAGGTAGTTGTGTGGTACCTGATGTGGGTGCTGAAGATCCTGGTAGGGTCCTTGGCAAGAGCAGGGAATACTCTTAACAACTAAACTGTTTCTCTAGCCCCTTACTGTTTTTTAAATGGAATATGCTGGATGTGTCCACAATTATGTTCAGGTGACTACAGATCCTAGAAAATGCTGCTGCTACTCATGCAGAACATACTAATATATTACTGGAATTTTAACACACTTATAAATATATATATATAAAATTTGAAGTTTTGGAAATTTAGTTGTGTTGTCAAATTTGGTAAAAAAGTCTCCCAGAGCTGGGCAGTGGTGTCATATGCCTTTAATTCCAGCACTCAGGAGGCAGAGGTGGATCTTTGTGAGTTCGAGGCCAGCCTAGTCACAGAGTAAGTTCCAGGACAGCCAGAGTTACAACAGAGAAACCCTGCCTCGGAAAAACCAAAAAAAAAAAAAAAAAAAAAACCCCAAAACCAAAAAGTTTCTGAGCTTACTGTGTTGAGTTGGCATTATAGAGAAATTAACATATTAGTCTAGAGGTGTTAAACTTATTCCCCCCCCCCCACTTGCACAGGGGTAATTCAAGGCACTAAATATGTAAGTTCTTATCTATGTGGGTTTGACTACAGAAACTAATATTCTGTTCTCTAAATAACGAAAAAAACCCTGCTGCTCTTTGGAAGACTTGAGACTCGTGGGCGGTGAGAGGTCTGTGCTTCTGTGTGGGATGTGCTTTTTCAGGTTTGAACATCAAACGCCCATGGCACAGTGGAAACAGGAGAAGGCCTATTTGCTGCCCAAATCTTAAACATGATTCAGAGACTGCAGCCTGGAAAGGGATCTAGATCTCCCCAGGAATCTCCTGCTGGGAGAGGGAAAAGGCTGAAGCCTGGTGCCAGCCAGCGAGGAAGCTTGTCTCCCAGAAGAGCCCACACAGTTCTGATGGCCTGTCAGACTCACCCTGCAGAAGACTGAAGCTGAGACAATGATCAGCAGGACCACATGATCAGGACAGTAGCAATGCAGACCTCTAAACCTAAACCTCTTGTTAGGACCCCCAAAGATGGATTTGGGGGGAGTCACAGAATTTCCTTATTTGTTCCTCTTCCTAATGTGATCATATTAAATGTCTCTGCTCTTCACTACGAAGGTGGGTAGCTGAACCTGCCTTGTCAGAGCTGCCTGACTGTCCTAACTCTCTGGCTACATCACAGCCCTCAGTTGGCAGCTGACAGGAACAGAGGTCCCACAAACTTACCTGCACCCATCTGGAATCTGTGTTCATTCTTCTTGGGCTTGGGAGAAAACAAGTGGGTTTTACTTGAAAGGCTGCAGGTGCTTGCTGTTCTTACAATGTTCTAAGATTTCCTTGAATAGATAACCTCTTAATTTGCATAATGTGCAAGTTCAGACATGGCTGTTCGTCAACATAGCCTTCCCTGACTCTGCTGACCTCCCCTGGGAAGTGTGTGCACAGACTCCTGACACTGCTGTTGCACACATGGAACCCACTTTGCAAATCAACTTTATTGGCCATGGAGTAGTTGTGCCAAGTGCTTCGAATTCCTTTCATCCCTATGAACGTTTTTGAGGACATTTGAATCTCAAGATAATTTTGAAAGGCTTCATGTGACAGTCTGTTCATTTTATTCAGATGGACATATTTGAAACACATAAAAAAAAAGACTTGAATTAGCTGGAGTCATGCACCTGAAGCCAGGCTGAACGCGGCGCAGCAGTGGCTTTCCTGGTTATTGACCGAAGTGACAGCCTACAAGAAGCAGATGTGAATGCCAGCCCTCTACTCCCATGCCACCAACACCACACGCTGGCAATTCACATGGAGTTCCTAAAATAACACCATAGTCCAGAAGAATGTTACTCCACTGCATCAGAAGGTACTGGAAGCCTGGGGAGCAGATGCAGGAGACTCCTTTAATGGTTCCTATCCTTGTTAGTTCTGTTTATTTTTTTTTATTTTTTAAAAGACCTTTTATTTCCTTCCTTTTCCATGCTTTTCTTCAAAATAATTTATTATCTCCCCCCCCCCCCCCCCCGTGTGCCTGTGTGTGTGTAGTGCTCAAGCCACAGCACATGTACAGAAGAAAGCTTCCAGGAGTCAGTTTAGTTCTACTTTTCTGAGGTAGGGTCTCTCTCATCATTTGCTGCTGTGTTGTGTACTCCAGCCTAGATGGCCTGCAAGCTTCTGGAAGACTCTCCTGTTTCTGCCTCCCATGTTACCACAGGGATGCTGGGGTTACAGATGCACGCACCACGGCCAGTTTTGTAGGCGGGTTCTTGGGAATGGGCTCAGGCTGTCAGGCCTGCAGGACTAGCACTTCTACTCCCTAAACCGTCTCTCAGGACCCTTTCCTTCTTTCTCATGTAGTCCAGGCTGCCTCAAATCACTATGTAGGAGAGGAGGGCCTCCTGCCTCTTCTACATCTATCTCCCAGCATTCCAGCTTCCTTCCCTTCTTCTTTTCCTCCTTTTTTGTTCCCTCACAGAATTTCTATGTAGTCCAGGGCTAACCTCAATGTTGCAACTTTCCTGCCTTTGCTACTGAGTGATGGAATTATCGCACGGGCCACCAGACTCAGCCCAGGATTTCTTTTTTTCCAATAAACTGTTTATTTTACTTATTGTGTGTGTATTCCAGTGCTACACTACATATGTGGAAGTTAAATGACAGCTCACACGAGTCTATTTTCTCCTTTTGCCATGTGGGAGCTGGGTATTGAACTCAGGCCATCATGGTTGGCAGTAAGCACCTTTACCTGATGAGCCATCTTGAAGGGCCAGTTCTAATCTTTTAAAGACACGTCGTTAAAGTCAGCACAAGTACAAACAGCAGTGCCATTGGTCATCACCATTGGAGCAATAGGAAGGTAGTGTCTTGCTCTGAGATGGACCAGGTTCATCTACCTGCCTCTGATGAGGTGCCCGTGCAGCTCGCGCCCAGGGTGACACAGAGGTGACAGGAAGGAGGAGGAGAGCTCAGAGCCGCCTTTCTTCCTTCTCATCCACTGCCTCTCCTCGCTCCTCCCTAGCTCCCCACCCCATCTCCCTCTATGAAGCCTTCTTCCTTTCTCCCCACTGCCCAGGGAACCTCTACTATTCCAGTGGACCCAGAGCTCCATCCCACTTTCTTCTGGAGTCTCTGATGCCTTCCTTAGCCCTGGGATCCGGCCAGGTACAGATGCAGGTGTCGCCTGTCCATGGCTTCTGGGTTTGGAGGTGGATCCGGGTCAGGCTCCTCAGCAGTGGAGCACTCTCTTCCTGAGAAGCAGAGGTGATTGCTAATTGTCTCAGCGTGTTGTTCAGCCTCCTGAGGAAAGCAAGTTCTTCTTGTTCATGTGATGTTGACTCTGCCACATAAGGGAAGATTACCCTGTACAGAAGCACGAAAGGATGTTGGATGTCTTCCTGGGTTTGGCTTACATGTCTCATTTGTTAGGTATGTGGAGCCAGTGGTAAACTTTTTCCTGGATTATTTTATAAATGAGTGGGGTGAGGCACATCTCATTTCCCCCCACGTAAGTATAACTGATATTAAAACTCACCATTTTTACAGATTATGAAGGTGTGACTCATGGGGAAGTGAGCACACAGCTCATAAACGTCCACACTGGGTTCCAAATGAGCCTATGGCTCTTTGCACATCGTCTTAACTGCTCATGAAAAGAAGCAGCACAGTATTAAAAAGCGCTCAGCAGGAAGGGGACAAATACTGACCCTGTGACATCCTAGCAAGCGGATGTTCCCTTGTCAGTGCTCTGAGCAGGAGCCCTCTTCACCAATGGAACTTTTAACATTTTTTTATGCATGTGCCCAAGTGTATGTACATATGTGTAGCACATGCATGTAGGTGCCAGCAGAGACCAGAAGATGGCATCAGATCTTCTAGAACCAGAGTATACATTGATCATGTCCACCCACAACTCTCTCTTCCTTCCCAGTAGACATCCCCCTACTCCTTGGTGATCTCTTCTTAATTCATTAATTGACAATTAATTAAACTCCTTGTTAGAATTGCTGTGAGATGGGAATATTGACTGAACTTGTGGCTTGATCTGGTGCAGGTCTGTGTACTAACAGTAACTCCAGTGAGTTCATGAGTGTGACCATGTGTGATGTCAAAAAGACAGCATTTCTCAGTCTTCCTCCCCATCTTTATTTTCGTTTTTTAAAGGTTTATTTATTTTACGTACATGACTGTTTTGTCCACATGTATGTTTGTTTACTGTGTGCACACTTGGTGCCTTATGAGGCCAGAAGAGGGGGTTGAGTCTCCTGGAACTGGAGCTATGGATGGTTGTGAGCAACCATCCTGGGAACTGAACCCAGGTCCTCTACAAGAGCAGCAAGTGTTGTTGGCTGCTGAGCCATCTCTCCACCCCCATTTTGTATCAGGTTGCTACTGGGCTTTTTTTTATCTTCTAACTCAGGAAAGAGAAAGGAAGGATAGAAAGAAAGAAAGAAATCTTCACTGTCCTTGTAGAGCCTTGAAAGAGAGAAAGGAAGAAATATTCACAGCCCTTTTTGGCTGTCCTTAGCTTGGAGAGCAGGAACTAATAGAGAGCTGGACTAGCACCCAACAAACCAGCCCACCAACTGCCAACTACCTCACCCCCACTCCTTTTTATTTTTTAGTCAAAATTCCCAGAAGTCCGAGTGGCACACGATCATAAGCTGCATGTGGACACAAGACTCCTTCAGAACGTCCCTCTACCTGTCACTTAGACCTTTATCATCTCTTTTTGTTGGAACATTCGAGATCCTACCTAAGCCAGCCCTTGGTGTTGCTTATAATTCCATTACTCAGGAGGCTGAGGTAAGAGAGCTGTGAGCTATGAGCCAGTCTGGGCTACATAAAGAGATGAATACTGTTTCAAAACAACTAAAATAAAAATAAATACTCTCTACTTGTTTTTGCTCACTTAGTTGTTGTAACTATAGTTATACTCTGTACTATAGATTGTCGGTAACCATAGTTACCGATATAGTGTGTATATATATATATATATATATATATATATATATATATATATATAGTATATATAGTCCTCTGTTGGAAGACATTCCTCCTAGTTTTTTGTTTTTTTTTTAAATTTGTGCCTAAGATGTAATTGATAATGAAAGTGCAAAACCTTATGAGAAGCTCCATGGCTTTGGAATGGCCATTCTGACTGAACAGAAAATTCACTGAGATACACTGAGTTTGGGACTGGGCAAGTGCTTGTTTGAGAAGCTGCCTTAATCTAGGCATGTGATGCTTTCGTTTGTGAATTCATTATAATAAAGAGGTTTATTCTGATAGAGTTATACTGAACCAATAGATGGGTATAGTGGTTTTTCCTGTTCAGATAAACCTCTATGGAAACATCTTCCTAGCCACAGCAGGAAGTGAATCACCTAGGTGATTTTAAATCCTGTCAAGTTGACAAGGAAGATTGACAGGGTAACAAACAGTGGGTGTTTATTTCTCACAGTCTTGGAGACTGGAAACCTGAGAGCAGAAACCCGAATGGACAGGCTCTGATGAGGCCTCTTGTAGATTGTGAACTCTCTACTTCCGGTTTCATGTTTCCCCAGGGAAGAGTACTCTTCTCTGGTTGCTTTTGAATGGCTCCACCATCAGGACCTAATTAACTTCCCAGGGCTACCTGCAAAGACTATCACATTACGGATTAGAATTGGAACATACACATTTGAGGCAATCATCTGCCATGAATCTATCAGTTTGCTTCCCGATGACTTTTCTCTACAATCTGCCCCGTTTCCCCTGCATCTTTAAACTCAATGACCTCTGAACTCTGTAAGTGAAGTCTGTATTTTAGAGAAACACCCACTTTTAGTTCTAAGGAGGCCTGACTCTGTTCATAGTGGCTGGAATCTTTCTCATACTGTCTCCTGCCTCTAGGACACATAAATGAAATTCTAGAATTTGGTAAAGAGGCCCAGAGGTCAGGAAGGCCTTTCCCACCAACTCCCTTTAACTCTATGTATCTATGTATCTATCTATGTATCTATCTATGTATCTATCTATCTATCTGTCTATGAGTAGATGTGTAGGCAGTCGAATGTTAAAGAGTGTAAGTGTGTGTGCCACATGTGTACTGATGCCCTTGGAGTCTAGAACAGGGACTAGATCTCTAGGGGCTGGAGTCCAGGTGGTAGTGAGCTGCCCCATGGGTTCTGGGACCTGAAATCAGGTCCTCCGCAAGCCATCCCTCCAGGCCTGGTACCTTTTTTTATTTGTAATCTTATCCATCCTCTGTGCCTGGAAACTTCCACAGTTCCCCACCCCCTTTTTATTGTCATAATTATACTGGCTTACGAAAGACCATGTCCACACAAGTATGTAATGTACTTTGAATACAGTCTCCACACACCCCGGTGTCTTCCCCCTCGCTGTTCCTCCCTACCTTTTCCTTTAAGGTACACTTTAGTTCCCCACTCCACCACACCCTGCCCCACCTTGCCATGCCTGTGCTCACTTGGGAGCTGGAGAGCTTTTTCTGGAAATGGCAGTCAGTGAGTGGAAAACACAGCTTTGAGGCAGGGGATGAGGCAACTGGGCCAACCTGTCCTTCAGTCCTTCCCTTCAGGTCCCTGTGGCACCTGCACCCTCTCTCCAGAGCTTTCTTGGTGGGGTCGCCTCGAGGAAGCAGCTCCGTGTTGTCATCCTGCCATGCCCTGGAACCCTGTTCTCCCCGGGTCACCCACTGGGGTGACGTCATGTTGCTGACGTCATGCATGATACATCAGGCCCTGCAGCTGTCAATGCCGGCACCAGGCTGCTGCCACTGCTTCCTGATCTGACTCCCCACTTTTTAGTAAGCAGTCGCAAGCCTTCTGATGCACTTTGGTGCTGGCCTGCCATGCTGTGGCACTTTCTGGGGCTCAGGTTTAGGCTCCTCAGGCTTTGTTTGGTGGCTCCCCTCCCCCAACTTGAAAATGGAACTTCTATAGTGGTTTATGGGCCTCTCTGACTCACATGCATCTTTCCAGCCTCAGGATCAGACCAGCCCTGACAGGTCAATTAGGAGTTCTACAGAAAGAGTAGATGGGTACAGTGTTGGGGCAGAAACAGCTAGAACATATCCAGAATGAGTCACACCAGGTACCAGGCCCTATGCTCAGGAATTCTGGAGTTAGAGTTCATGTAAGAAAACCATATGCTTTTATCTTCCCTTATGTCTGGGATCTTATAAATAGTTTCAGGGATCTGGGAAGCCCTACGGGGCCCCTGGAGTCAGGAGAGAGCCACATAGTTGATTGCTTATTCTCTTGTGGGCCACTCTGGGGCACTGTCTCATGTCCAGCTCAGCTCTCCCACCTCCAGGCCCTCATGTTTTGGCTCATTTTTCAGCCACTGCATATGTCCAGGAAGAACGGATTCAGATGAGTTGGTTGGTTGCCAGGCATATGACTGTCATAAAGAGTTCGAAGAGTCTTATTTCCTCATCCAGTTTTGCATGACATAGGCCTGTCCTTGAGAGATGCAAATATCACCTGTCCTTTATCCTTGTGAGAACTTAGGCACCCCTAAAGATCTTGTTTTTGCTGGGTGTCAGGCTGCTGTGACCTGTAAAGGCAGTAAATGATACGAGGCCCATATGACATCAGAACAGCTCTGCATTTCATTGGCCAGTGGTGTCTATCTGCATGGCATCTGAAGCGAGTACCAATAATGTTCCTCACTCAGGATAATAGTAATTAAGACTTCCAACCAGTTTTTCTTTCCCTCTCCACTTCTCTTAAGAATGAGGAAATTGGCTGTGACTTCCTTTACTAGTCTAACCTATGTCAAAGGCTCCTATGTGAAGAAAAGCCCTCCTTCACAGCCCAGGGAATCAGCCCCTTGTCCTATGCACCACACTGGTGAGTGCAGTTATTCAGTGGTTTTCTGTCTTGGCAGGTCGGCATCCTGCATCTTGAGGTTTTAGAATATAGAAACATATCTCCTTTTTTTTCACAAGGCAGATGCAGTATTATGGAACCTGATGGCTGTTGCCAGAAGTGTGGATAGCAAGGGAGAGACAATAGCCATGTTATTCTGTGTATCAGTCAGCACAGGTTATGTGGAGCTACTGTAACAAGTCATCCCAAGGTCCCCAAAGCTACAATGTCAAAGACTTGCTCTTGCATGTTATCTGAGCTAGTTTCATTTCTGCTCCATGTCATCTCAACCTAGACTAATAAGGGAAAAGATTCTACACGGAGGACAGTGGTGTATGCCTCTAATCCTGGCACATGAGAGTCAGAGGCAGGAGGATTGTTGCAAGTTCAAGGCCAGCCTGGTCTACATAGTGAATTCCAGGCCAGCCAGTAGAAAGACCCTGTTTCAAAACACCAACCAACCAAAATGGAAAAAAAAAAAAAAAAAGAGAGAGAAGGAAGGGAGGGAGGAAAGAAGGAAGGAAGAAAATATTCTACACAAAGAATTGTTGAGGGCTGAGCATGGTGGTGCACACCTTTAATCCCAGCACTTGGGTGGGAGAGACAAGCAGATCTCTGAGTTTGATGCCAGTCTGGCCTACAAAATGAGTTCCAGGAAAGCCAGAGTTACAACAGAGAGAACTCTGTCTCAAAACAGCAGCAGCAGCAACAGCAGCAATAGTTGATTTTCATGTGGAAGAAAAAAAAGAGCCTTGTAACAGGCCTGGCAGAAATGAAGCTATTCTAAAGAGACACTTGTGTCCCTCAGTCTACGAGACTATTGAAACAAATAACCTCAAAGAAATAGGGAATTGCCCTAGGAATCTCAGTCTGGAAGAAACAAAAGATGTTAGGCCAAGTTGGAACTCATCTCCCAGAAGGATATTTCACACAGTTCTAACCACTTGTCCCACCCTCTTCATGGTGAGACTGAAACCCAGATGATGTCATGGTGGGCAGAACCATGCCTTGATCGGAACTGTTTAGATGTATGCATGTTTAGTTAGGTATCATGCTTTTACCCTCAATTTAGTAAAGAGAAGGGGAGGATAGAAAGAAAGAAATCTTCACTGTCCTTGTAGCTGGCCTTGATGGAGAGAAAGAGAAAAAGGAAGATATATTCACAGCCCTGTTAGGTTGTCCAAAGCTTGGAGAGCAGGAGCTAACAGTGAGCCAAACTAGTGTCTCAGCTCACTATCCTGGAACCCAATTTCTCTAATGGATGTTCTTCTAAGAAATAACAAACCAACCCACCAAAGACTGCCTGACCAACCAACCAACCCCAGCTCTCGGGGCTTCAACCCTTATATACTCTAAGCAAAAGTTCCCAGAAGTCCAAGTGGCATGCAATCACAAGGACAAGTTACATGTGGCAAAACAGCTGCACGTAGCCAAATAATAGCCACCAGCAATGAGCAATCCAAATCAAACGCATCATCCACCACACCTGGGAGGGGAACAAACACGTAGTCCAAAGGCCATTTTATGTTTTGAAAGAAACCAAAATAATAAAACTTCTACCATATAGAGTGAAACTTTGCCAGGGAAAAACCCCTCCCCTGTGTGGTTGTATGCTGCTCGGACTTCTGGGAACAGTTGGAGGGGGTAAAAGAGGGCTGTGGAAGGCAGTTTGACAGTTACAGGAGTTAGAAGCTAAGAGTCAGAGCTAAGAGTTGCTGCGTGACAGGGAAAAAGAGAGTAAAAAGCTGAAGATAGAGAAGCAGGCAGAAATAAGGACAGATAAAATGAACTAATCGGGGTTTTGGGGAAAGTTAACAATTTAGATCTTCTCAGTAATTGCCGTGCTGGGAAAAGCTGAGCCAGAGTGGGAGGTAGTTCAGTTAGTTCAGTTCCCAGACATAGACAGATTAAGACAGCCAAAACAAGAGGGCTGGAAAGGTTTCTCTTTCCTTCCCATCCTTTCGTTTCCTCCCTAACCCTCTGAGCTAACTGAGATTTTAAAGGTTACAAGTTAGAAATCTAGCCCCAGGGAATAGAGGGGCGGAGTCAAGCAGCTAGTGAGAGAAAAACTGTTACATTTTAGATACATTTTAAATACATTCTGAGCCCAGATCCAAACATTGAAACAGCCAAACCCACACCTTCTGTTTTAAAAATACCCGTTACATTTTGAAAGGCATCTACAACAATGTATCTACAAAACCAAATATTATATTATTATTTACACGTCCAAGCATCCCACTATATGCATGTCCTTGACTCTCTACTTAAATTTTTTGTTTTGTTTTGCTTTTCCAGACAGAGTTTCTCTGTTGTAACTCTGGCTGTCCTGGAACTCTGTAGACCCAGCTGGCCTGGAACTCACAGAGAACTACCTGCCACTGCCTCTGGAGTGCTGGGATTAAAGGCATGTGCCACCATTGCCCTGCTCTCTTACTTAAATTTTAATTTTACTTCAGGACCTAAGAAGACAGATCTCTTTGTCCCTCTTCCCACTGTGGCCACATTGAATAAGTGTTCTCTGCTTCACACTTTTAATTCACTTATTGAGGATGGGTGCCCAGACCTGATTTGGAGCACAAGTGTGGTCCCCAAGTTCAGTAACAGCATGAGAACCTGTCACTAGTGCTTCTTTTGTACACTGTGATGTCACTTCTGCTACGATTTCATTGGCCAACGCAGGGCATTGGATGATGTCTGACATCAGTGAGGCAAGACCATATAAGTTGCCCCAGGAAGGACGTTGACTCTCTGGAAGCACGGTTACATTCTCTCAACCCCCGCTTGGATCTGAGTACTCAGAACTGAGTAGTGGACCAGGAGCAAGGGTCACACAGACATGATCTGGCTCTCCTGGTTGACTGCAGTTGGTGGAGGCAATGGACATTTGAAAGAATTAGGACACCTGATCTTTATCAGCATTGCTGTGGTTGGAATCCGGGTCCTGCAGTCCTAACAAGTGAGGATTGATCACCCATCTTCAATAGGTCAATAAAGAGACAAATCATGGTTGGGTGGTGGTGGCGCATGCCTTTAATCCTAGCACTTTGGAGGCAGAGGCAGGAGGCTCTCTGTGAGTTCCAGGCCAGCCTGGTCTACAGAGTGAGTTCCAGAACAGCCAGAGTTACAACAGAGAAACTCTACCTCAAAAAACCAAAAACCAACCAACCAAACAAGCAAACAGAAAACCTCCAAAACAAAAACAACAACAACAAAACAGACAAATCATGGTGAAGAGCAGAGAAAGGATATTTAGTTAGGGTGGCCACATTGGGAAGAGACCAGAGATGTCAAGAATCATATTCTGATAGGAGGTTTAAGTGGAAGGCAGAAGGTGTGCAGAGCTCAGCAGTCTCGGTCAAGGTGTGGTGGGGTCGTCACTGACCCGTTGTTGTGTCAGCTCCCGCAAGGTGGTCTGACAGGTTACAAGAACTGTGCAAAATCCCTTTCTGGGAGACAAGTCCCCTCTGGCTGGCACCAGGATTCAGTCTCTTCTTTCTCCTAGCATGAGACTCCTGGGGACATTCTAATTTCTTGGGGTCCATCATTTTAATAGCCTGATAGCCAAAGGGAAGGTTCAAACAAGTCTTTAGTGTCATCTTCATGCCTGCAAAGATGGTTACAGGTAGATTCTCAATTAGCTCCAGTTAAGGTTTGCTTCTTCTCTGAGACTCCGATTTCTCATCCTCAAAGAGGGGCTGAGGTTGGTCCTGGCTGTAGGTGATGACCTGTAAGGAAACTGAGTCACGTACATGTGCACAAGTCCCAAGACCAGAGCATCAGTGCCAGCCTGCCCCCCATGCTCTCAACAGACACGACGTGGGGACTCCCATCCTCAGACTTTACAATTTCAATTTCCTTTCATTCATTTATTTTTAAAGTTTGCTATGGCTGTTCCCTTGTCCTCTGCTTCCTGGAAATCTGGTTTTGTTTTCCTTAGAGTTTCCACATCAGGGGCAGTGTCTTATAATCCAGTCTTGACTTCCCCATTGTGTGTGACCTTCCTGAAGACTGTGTCTGCGTTTTCAACTTGTTTACCTCCTGTCATGCCTTTCACAGAGTCTAGCTCAATTGTGGTTTGCAAAACAACAACCATTACTCAAATACCTTATCTCATTAAATTACCACAAGGTAGATAGCATTTCTTTCTTAATAACATCTGCTTCATGGGTTTTCTGCCAATCCAAGAAGCACCAGGTGTGTAGTATGAGCATGAAATGATCAATGAACATTGACAAGATGTCTTAAGTGACAAATTCAAATTCCACACCTGATCTCTGAGGGGTCAGTGCTCGTGAAGCCCTGTTTCACACCGAATTATGCGACCTTAAGACTAAGTGTACAAGATCTGTATGAAACATAAGGGAGTTTTGTGTTTAGAGCCGAAGGCGTCTCATTAGGTATATGTGAATATTCAAAAAAGGAAAAAAAATCCAAAATCTGAAATTGAGCACCCCGCCCCCCAGGAAATCTAGGATGTTGATGAATATGTTTCAAAGTCCTTATAATTATCACCAGTGGCAATGGTGAGCTGTGACGTTTGTGGGCAGGCAACGGGGATGTCTGTTACTATGACAAAATACCTGAGAGAAAGAATACATAAAAAGCAGAAAAGCTGCACTTTGGTTTAAGGTTTCAGAGACACAGTCATTGGGCTCAGCTGTTTTGGGCTCATGGTAAAGGAGTATTGGGGTGGAAGCTGTGGTTAATCAAACCTAGCCTCATAGAAAACAGAATCAGAAAGACTGCAGAACAGGGTGCTAGGGACAAAAGCATGTCCCTAGTGACCCACTTCCTCCACCCAGGCCCCCCACTGTTGTGGAAGTTTATTTTGGGCCTATATATAAAATAATTGTTTTTTACACTGTTGTGTGAGGGGCTGTCTAGGTCTTGGCATTTTGTATTGTCTGCAGATGTTGGATTTATGTGGGGGATGTTTGATTGCTTATGATCTGCATGTGCTATCAGCAGAACACCTGAGGAGTTCTGTATCAATAAAAACACCTGAGCTCAGATGCTCGAAGTTCCACTGTCCAGTATGGTACTTGCTGTGATGGTGGTTCCCTCTGCTGAGGTCTGGCAGGACTTCCACCTATAAAAAATGCCTCTGTGTCCTCCTTGGTGAGCCCACACTATCCACTGTGTGGGCTCACCAAGGAGGATACAGAGGCTTTGTTTTGTTTTCTGAAAACCTGCCCAGATACTGGTGAGGAGAGGCAGTCCTGACAAGACACAGGTTACCAGTTATTTTTCCTGTAAACCAGACTTTATCTTAAAATCTGGAAAGTGTTCCCTCAGGGTCACCACACAGAAGCTGTCTTTCAGAACTGCCCAAGGTTGTATCTTGTGCAGGCAGATGAACTTGGTACTGTAAGAGTCACCCAGATGGTACTGGTTTTGAAGGCATGAAGGTGTCTTTGGAGAGCATCTGAAGCTGGGCACTGTGAGAAGCCAGGAGAGGCCACTGGTAAAAACACAGCCTCAGTGACAGTTGAAGGCCCAGATTGAAGGGGTCATGTAAAGAATTTGAGGCTTGGAATCATGAAGAGAGCCTATGAAAGGCTTTAGTGCAGGTGTAGCCCAGTTTCAGCAAGGGACCCCAACATTCTGAAGATGCCTGTATTATAGGATGAGCACCAAGAACAGCAACAGCAGTGGAGTGGAGCCAGCCAGACCCTGGAGGACAAGCTTGTGTGTGCTGCAGAGGTCAGAGCCAGAGAAGTGACCCAAGCTCTTTGGAGGAGCCCAGAAGGTCATGAGTGAATTCCATATACTTGGACATTGATAATGTTTTTCTGCTCTCCAAAGACATTATACAAGCTTGGTAGATGTTTGCTTTCATTTGGTCTTGTGCATTAGCAACCCTCATGATTGTTTCTCTTGTAAATAGTTTTGCTGGTGTAGTGTTAAATTGTGTTATAGAGATGAAGCATTTTTTTTGGGTCTTAGACAGAAAGGGAGAAATGTTGTGAAAGTTTATTTTTGGTTATGTATAAAATAGTTGTTTTGTGCACTGTTGGGAGAAGGGCTGCCTAGGCCTTGGCATTTTGTATTGTCTGCAGATGGTTGGATTTTGGTGGGGGCTGTTTGATTGCTCATGATCTGCATGTGCTATCAGCAGAACACCTGAGGAGTTCTGTAGCAATAAAAACACCAGAGCTGGGATGCTCAGTGTTTCACCGACCAATATGGTTCGGGCCAGGATATTGGTTCCCTCTGCTGAGATCTGGCAGAGTTTGCATGTATGAATATGCTTCCATTGCTTCCTTGCTGAGCCACACCGTAGGTGTACTGTTACACCCCACCTAATGATTGAGCTTTCAGTTATGGATTCATGAATGTGTTAACCCATAGGGGAGGTTGGAGTCCTCATGATCTAGTCATCTCTCAAGGGGCCCACCTCTGAACTCTGACATACTGAGGACCAAACAAGAATTCTTAGGTGGCTGTTAAGAACCTATTTGGCTTCAGAAAATCTAAGCAGGGGATTCCAGGGACAGCATGCTTGACTGACGCCACAGCCATATTCCTTCTGATCAAGCCTCTTCTTGGAACACATGTATGCAACTGACTCACCCCTTAGCTGAAATCAGGGTTCACCCCAATTCATCCTTGCCCCAGTCCTCAGGCTGGGCTCTGTGGTGAGAGCCCAGTTGTGTTGACTCACAATACAATTCAAGGGGACAGAGTGGCCAACGTGTGGGTGGGTGCTTCTCAGTTAACCATGTACTCTTGTCAGAATGTGAGACAGAGGTGGAGGAAGAGAGCATGGGGCAGAAGGGTCACCGCTGAGCAGGTGCAGAAAGCCTGGATGAGGAGGCAGGGGCACATGTCGTACCTTCTGGCTTTGGAAAAGAGACTTGTCTGTCCTCCTCCGTCTTAAAGAGATAAACTTCAACAGAGAAAACTGTGCAAGAGCTTGTGTAGTCAAGAGGCCAGAAAGTCAGTGGGTGAGGGAGGATCTGAAGATGGCTTCTGGATTTCTGGCTTGCCTAGCTGAGTGCATTCTGGTACCATAAGGAACCGTGGGTATGGAGGAGCAGAGAAAAGGAGGGGCTGACTTCCAGCAGTCTTCCAGCTGATCTCAATTATCAACAACACTCTGGTGGAGATACAGGAGGATGGAAGCGGGGAGGGATGTCTGGGGTGGAGGCACAGTCAGTAGGAAGGGGTGACCTTGAGAGTCCTTCAGTGGGGATTCTTCGTTTTGGTCCTTAGGGTTTTTTATTTTTTAATTTTTTTATTAAGCTTGTCTCAATGTGTCTCTTAGTCTATTGGAAATGTGTAGCAAGCTGATTGAGACGCTGTGCTAGAGGGCTTAGTGGACCAGCTGCATCTGTGTGTGTGTTTGTGTGGTGGTTTATTGCAGGTTACAGACAATAAAACCCACCTGAGAACAGCCTATGCCACGCGAGCTGGCACTAGAGCTGGCACTCTCCTAACCACCCCACCCCTCACCACACCCCTCCATGACAAAGCACCATTTCACCGAGGGCATCATAACTAGATTGCAGGGCTCTTGCCTGGAATTTCCAAAGGTGGCTCTCCAAATCCTGGGGCCCTGGTTTCTATAGTAACTACATTATAAACCTAGAGAGAAATGCAGTTAATGATTAAGCTGATCCTCTGCCCATTCTTGGAACTGACTGTAAGCAAACACCCCACATTCAGAAATTAGAGGTGGAAGGGTGGGGAAGCACGGCATGCTTCTTAGGCTCTCCTCAGGAGCCTCAGGGGACTATGAGGACCATGCCACGGGTAGTTGGCACAAATGTTTGGGCCACTGTAGAACATCTTGAGCACCTCAGTTGGGTCTGCCCAGGGTGCAGTAGTGTTGATGGATATTGGGACTAGGGCTGTGGTGTGCAGGGCTGTGGGTGCAAGGCTGTGGTATGCAGGGCTGTGGTATATGTGGTCGTGGTGTACGTGGATGTGGTGTGCAGGGCTGTGGTGTGCAGGGCTGTGGTGTGCAGGGCTGTGGTGTGCAGGCTGTGGTGTGCAGGCTGTGGTGTGCTGGGCTGTGGTGTGCAGGGCTGTGGTGTGCAGGGTTGTGGTGTGCAGGGCTGTGCTGTCTGGGCTGTGGTGACTTGAAGTCAGAATCCTTGATTATTTTTTTGAAGTTCTTACTTCATTTTATTTTTTTTTATTTACTTTACTTTATCTACTTCATTTTTTATGTACAAAGACCAGCATGACCTCTCACTGGGTAGATGGTCTGGGAATAATCCGTTCAAGGAATGTTGCTCCATCCAATTTAAACCTACGTCCTTCTCATATTCACGGAAACACTGCCTACACAAGCTCAGCCTGTATTTCTAGGTCAGGCCGAGGAGGTTTGAGCAGACCTGTCCAGAGTGAGAACCCTGACTTAATTTCTGCAGGTAACTCCAGTAGAGCTGCTTATGACTTAGATAGCCCAAGAGGGGAAAGGGACTCATTGATTTCTTAAGATGAGTTTATTCTTGACATTTTCAAAGGTGTATGTAATAAATTCAGGCCACATTCATACCTTCCCCTCAATGTCTTCCCACCCACCAACCTCCTTCTTCCCCTTCCTCTCACCATGTCCTTTTCCACTTTTCCGCTTTTTGTTTTTATTCATTATTTTTGTTTTATTTTTTAATAAACCCATCAGTTTTAGCCAGGCAACTCACGTGGGTATGGAGGTGACACCATCCACTGCAATAGGGGTAACTCACCGTGTCTATGTGACTGAAGACAATGGCCTCCCCTCCCCCATCAGCCCTCTACTGCTGTTAGCTCCCCTGGATGGGATTGGGCCTCACAAGACTCTCTCTCATCTATGATCGAATGAAAAGCCTTGATTTTTCAGACCTAGCTTTTCTCTTCCATGTATTTGAGGTTCTGGAGGGCTGGGCTGGTGTCTCTCTTCTTCAGAGCTTTTACATGCTTACCTTTGTGGACATACAAGGCAGTGTCGTATTGTTCAGAGACCCATTGTGACACACGCAGGGAGGAGGCCAGCGGGCACTGTGTGTTTGTGCCAAGTTGTTTCTGTGGCCAGGGGAAATAGAGAGGTGAGGACTGATAGCTGGGGTGCTGTGAGCCAGACACAGGAGGGAGAAGCCTGGTATTTGGATCATCCACCTCTGACACGCCCAGAGCTTCCTTTTGGTCAAAGTAGACTGCAAGAAGTGGGAGAATGATCCTTGGAAGTGTTTTCAGGGAGATTCCTTCTTGGAACAGGAGAATGATGAGACTCCATTAGCAAGCAGGCCGAAGACAACAGCCTTAAAGGGATAGTGACTTGGGGCTACCTATCTCCAAACTCTCTGTCAGGATGAGAACTGGGTACCTGAATGATGATCTCCTGCAGGGGGTGGGGTGGGTTCTCCTTGAGGACGAGCTTGGAAATGTGAAGCCAAGGAATTCGGTTAACGTCCCCTGCACCATGAAGGCTCTGGGGAGGGTATGGTGAGTCCTAGGACTCTCTCCTTCTCCAGATACCTGTTGAAGAACAAGGGTTTGAGGACAAATTAAAGGAACTGAGCGCTCATATATGCTGTGATAATTTATGAAATTAAAGACTTTATTTTAAAGAATATTTATTTTTAAATACTTTCGTGTATGTGTGTCTCTCCATGTGTTCCATAGGTATGTAGATTCTCATAGAGGTCCGAAGTGGGTGTCAGATGCCCTGGTGCTGGAGTTACAGGCACTTATGATTCACCTGACGTACTTATCCACTGAGCCATCTCTCCACCCCTAGAGCGGTTCCTTTTTTCAGAGTAGCTTTAGGTGCATGAAAAGAATCAAGGCTTCCTATATGCCTCACCTAACTGTCAACCTCCCTGCAGATGGGACAGTCATTGCAAGTAAGGAGCCCACACTAACACATCATGTCAGCTGACATCCACAGTGCACATCAGGCTGTGCACATACATGTGTTATGTTTCTGGACCTTTTGTTGAACCGGCTCCTTAGAATGAAGGGCTGTGAATTCTTGGCTCTGGGCCTCTGAATGAGGAGTAGAATTTTAGAACTTGTGCACACTCTCCCTCAAAACAGAAAAGGTAATTGGGTATCACTGGGACAATCATGTAGCTTACAGATGAAGAGTCTGAGGTCCAGAGAGTGCCAGTGGTGTTTCCAGGACCATGCAGTGAATCTGGGGGTTGGGGGTGGGGATACTTTTCTTGGCATTTTCTTGAATGCTGGAAAATTGCTGCAGGGCAGTCACTATGGTCAGCTGCTGTGTGATGTCTGGAGGGTGAGACACTGGAGGATAAAATGATGGAGAATAGCCAGGCGTTTTCATCTGGGAGGGAGATGGAGGACTGCTCACATCATGCCAGAGAGGGAGCCTGGTGTGCGTGGGTTACCCTCACTTTCACTAAAGTCAACTCTTGAGAAAGAAACGAATATTTTCTGGAAATGAAGCTTATAGCTACTAGGTCTGAGAGTCAGGCTGGCTTTCAGGGGCCACTGCTGCTCCACCCCACACTACCCAGATCTCCATCCCCCTTGCCCTTTGACCTCTGACAATGTCTGTCCTTTTCCTGCTCCAGGAAGAGCCTGCCTTTGAGGAGTTGCCAAGGGCCATTTAAAGTCAGGGCAGGATAGAGGAGCACCTTGTTCTTCCTTGAGAAAGAATCAAAACCAGTCTATTTTCTACTTCTCCTTTCATGCCCTGGAGACCGTCTCAACCCTGCCTCTTATCAAGACTCTAGAATCTTCCCTTTCCCTTGTCTTCCACAGAGAAGGAAAGATATAATGCTGTGTGTCACAGGTCAGACCTTCTGGCGTTCCCTAGAGGGCAGTTCTGTCATGCCTGAAACTTCATTCATTGCTGCGTGACATCTGCCTCACTAACAGATCAAACAAGTGAATCAGCATGGCGTCAGACGCCCTCCAGGTGCCTGTTTGTGCATCTAGTAGGTGACAGACCCCAAATATGTGAGCGTAAGTTGTAAAATTGACAAAGCACCTCTAGATATCTCACAAGAATCCTCAGACAAACAAAATTCCCATTAAATACAGATTCAGCCTCCTCCACACACAGTGTACAGGGAAGGCTCCAAGTCTGCTACCGAAGCCTGTCAGCGTGTGGGTGGAGCCGGTTCACACACAGATGGCCATTTCCTGCCTTATCTTCTTTATAGTCTTAACCATTTCTTAGGACTTGCTTGTCTTGGGTCTTAGATTTCACTCTTCTCTGCAGCTCTGTAAAGTTACCAGAATTTTCCATGTAGCAACAGCACCCAAATGACCAGCCTGACGGCATCTTAGATTAGAAGCTATTTTGTTATAAGGTCGGAATAAGTTAATTTCTGTTTGCTCTGAAATTCAAGCTTGACTGTAATCTGTTTCTGGGATTTGACATGTTCTCTACCCTATGGAGTTTGACTTACACTTTGGGCATATCCTGGTAAAATAAGATGTCCTACCAAATGATTTTGAAATGTTCAATCAAGTTCCTATGTAACTAAAATTCCTCTGGAAATCTCCCAACCCTTGAAAACACCCTATATAAACTCCACTGTCTCCTATGTGTGCTGCTATTTTCTTGAACCCTGCCTTAAGGAGATAGTCTTGTCTGACAGTATATAAAGTATAGATAATTTGACCAAAGAATCTGGGTAATGGTGTTTACTCCATTCAGTGGGATTAACATACCATCTATGATCCTGCATCCTGGTGACTGGCTTTTATTGGGTCCTGATGTAGGTGCATGGTCCCAGGTGGCTCAAAACTACCCCATTTCTCCTTTCTATAGGTGGCCATCACTAGACAATTAGTGAGACTTTATAATCCACCCATCTCATGGATCTGTAAACTCTAAATCTATAAAATCTGGAAAGCCTAATCGTGTTATTTGACATCTCACTAGATCAGCGCTGTGTTCCCAAAGCCTGGGCTGACCTGTATAGATGCTCAAGGTCCCCTTCAGTCTTTTGTTATATTCAGTAGGGACTACAGGAGTGCGTGGTTGGCAGGAGGTGGGGTGTCAGGGATGAAAACTAGCAGGACAATGAGGTTGTAGAGATAGATCTTAATCTGTGACACACTGTGGCAATGAGGATGCGGTGGGGGCTTTTTAATCAAAGGTATTCCATCTTTAGGAGTTAATGTGTTTGGGTTATGTAGTTGTTTGAATGAGAGTGGATCCCATAGGATCATCTATTTGAAGGCTTAGTCATCAGGGAGTGGCACTCTTTGAGAAGGATTAGAAGGATTAGGAGGTGTGGCCTTGCTGGAGTAGGTGGGGCCTTGTTGGGCCACTGTGTAGCTGGGGGTAGTCTATGAGGTCTATGAGGTGGTCTCTGAGCCAACATTTAGGCCTGGCATCTTTGTCTCTCTCTTGGTCTGAGGATGAGGATGTAGCTCTCAGCTACTTCTTCCAGCCCCATAATAATGGACTAACCTTCTGAAACTGGAAGCAAGCCCCCAATTAAATGATTTTTTTTTTAAAAAAATAAGAGTTTCCTTGGTCATGTTGTCTTTTCATAGCAATAGAAAAGTGACTAACAGAGAAGATTTTAAAAATCTAGCCTGAAAAATCTCTGCCTAGAAAAATATTTTTAGGTATAGGAGTTGTGTTGTTACCATGCCCTCTCAAATTCATGACCTCTTCTTTATTATTGTTATCCTTCTCACTACATGTGTACACACACACACACACACACTCACACACACATCATGGTGTATATGTGGAGGTCAGAGGACTTCCAGGAGCTGGTTTTCTCTTTTTGTTGTGTGGATCCCAGGGATTGAACTCAGGTTATCAGATTTGGCGGCAAGTGCCATTATTGGTTGGATGAGCCATCTTAAAGATTTATTTATTTTTTTTAATTTAAAGTGTATGTTTTAAATACATGTATGTATGTGCTCCATGTGTGTGCCAGGTGGGCAGAAGAGGGTGTTGGATGCCCTGGAGCTGGAGTTATGGCTGTAGTGAGCTACCCAACATGGCTACTGGGAACAAAATGCGGATCCTCTGCAAGAGTAGCAAGTGTTCTTAACTACCGAGCCATCTCCCTCCAGGTCTACACTGAGCCAACTTGCTGGCCCTAATCTATGCCTCTTGATTGGTTTGTTTCATCCATTCATTCACATACCATTCTGGACACAGATGGATGGTATGCACACAAGAAGAAAGGAGTGCCTTGTTTGCACTTCCCTGTAATTCAGTTTCTGCAGTATGAGATGTGCTACATCTTGCCACGCAGTAACTATGTTGGATCCGGGGAAGCAGCAGCCATTTTGGCTGAGTCTGCTTGGAGTCAAGCTTCTAGCATGCAGAGAATGAGATGGAGTTGGGGTGGGGTTTGGGGTTGGGTAGATTAGAGGTTGCAGGCCCTGCTGCTCTTGAAAGGTTTTGTCAGACCTTCTTGAAAACATTTAAAAAATTAACTAATTTAGTGTGTGTGTGTGTGTGTGTGTGTGTGTGTGTGTGTGTGTGTGTGCTTGAGTGTATGTATACTGTCTGCATACAAGAATCTATGGTGGTTAGATGAGAATGTCAGATCCCTTTGAAACTAGAGTTAAGGACAATTGTGGGTGTTTGGAATGGAACCCCAGTCCTCTGCAAGAATAATAAGTTTTTTTAATCACTGAGACATATCTCTAGCCCTGAGTAAATATTTGTTCATTATAGAATTTTGCTTGGTTCGTTGTCAAGATGGTTTTCAGTAGTTTGCTTATTGCACAGGGGTCTGGGTATTGATTCCTAAGACTGCTGGTTCAGAAAGGGAACCTGTCTTCTCAAATATTGGATTCATTTGAAAATTAATTTTTTGTTTTATTTTGTTATACTGGGTTATACAAGGTGTCTCAGTCAGGATTATCTAAAGAAACAGAACTGATAGAATGAATATGTATCCATATACGCGTGCGCAGGTGTGTGTGTGTGTGTGTGTGTGTGTGTGTGTGTGTGTATGTGTACATGTGTATATTAAAGGTGGATTTATTAGATTGGCTACATGATATGGCCCAGGTAGTCCAATAATGGCTGTCTCAGACTGGAGGGCTGGGAATTGGCAATTGTTCAATTCGTGAGGCTGGGTGTCTTCACACTCCCAGTCCACACACTGGGATCCCTGGAGAGCTGCTGGGCTTTAGTCTATTTTGGAGCTAAAGAGGCTGGTTCTAATATTGGTGGAGAAATGCAGCAGCAACAGGAAAGATGGACTTGCCAGCAAAGGACAAACAGGCAAAAAGCAAAGCTTCCATGTCTTTTAATCTGGGCTGCTTGAAATAATCTGACCAAGAACATCCCCCACAGGAGTGACCAGTAGCTTGAATTTTAGTCGATTCCAGATGCAGTCAAGTTGTCAACTGTGATTAGCCATCACGTAGGCTGTTCTCACAAAAGTATATAAAGTATTTTGAGCACATCACACACCTTAACACTACCTCCCTTTCTCTTTTCTCTCCTTCCCTTAGTCCTCTCCGTTCCCTAGAGAGACTCCTTTCTACTTTGATGTCATGTGCACACACATGAGTTTATGTGTCTACGTAGAGTCTAGGATCCACAAATGAGAAAAAATATGTAATACTTGTCTTTTTGAGACAGTTTTAACTCAGTTAGTACGGAAACCAGTATGGGGTTCTTCAGATAACTAAAAGTAGATGCTTACTGCCCATCTACAGCCCTGCTGCATCTTTACCTCAAGGACCCCAAGTCAACAGATCACAGGCACACGCACGTCCATTTTTTCTGCAGCACTGTCCGCAGCAGCCGTGTTACTGAACCAACCCAGGAGTCCAGACCAGAGAAAAGGGTAAAGAAACCGTGGCTCACACACACAACTGAAGCTCTTTTTGGCCATAAAAAAAGAATGAAGTTATGCTGTTTGTAGAAAAGCAGACAAGATCAGAGATGATCAAATTAAATGTTATTGATAGGTGCTTTACCTTTGTTCCTCCTCTATGAACATTACAAACACCTTTGAACTCACTAAACAACTTTGAGAGGCTTTACATGTCGATGTTACATATGGTGTATACGAAGCCAAGAGATCCAAATTCAGCGGCCATCTTTGGATTCAGAAGAGAGATGAAGGCAAGATGGAAACGTCAAAGGAGCTGCTGGCTCTGTTGGAATAACATACCTAAAACCAGAATGAGAACCAGCGGCACCATTGGTCATCACCCTCAGAGAGGCTGGAGGTGCTATCTCGCTCTGAGACAGACCAGGCTTGTGCACCTGCCTCTGATGTGGTACCCACACAGCTCCCATCCTGCGTGGTGTGAAAGTAGTGAGGAGGCTGGGGGAAGGGCTCAGAACCACCCTTCTTCCTTCTCATCCTCTGCCTTTCCGTTCATTCCCAGCTTTCTTGCCTTCATATCGTTCTATGAAGGCTCCCTCCTTCTCCCCTTCTTCCCACTTCCCCAGGAACATGTATGCAATCCCAGAACTCCATCCCTCACTTCCTTCCGGAGTCTCTGATGTCCTGACCCTGGAGAATGGTCAGTAGCCAATGCAGGCTGTCATCTATTCTCCATCCTCTGTCTGTGGCTTCTGTGTCTGGAGATTGGAAGGATGAGCTGGAGGACAGTTGGATGCAGGCCGGTGTCCTCGGCAGTGGATAGTTCAGTTCTACATCACATGAGATGATCGCTCTTGACATACCATGGAAGGATGCTGGCCTCCTACGCTCAGCTCACATGTCCTGCTGATTAGGTTTGGTGGAGTCTGTGGCCAACTGATTACTTTTCAATCCACTTCAAAAATCAGGGAGACAAGACACTACATGTTTTCTCTCAGGTAGGTACATTTTTAAATTTTGTTTTTCTGTTCCTCTTTATTATTGTTAATTGATGCATAATAGTTGTACGTATTGATTGTTACAAACTGAGATTTTGATGTATGTATACACAATGTAACAACAACCAAATGAAGGCAATTACCGTGTCCATCAACCCAAACTTTTATTATGTACTTTATTATTGCTTGTGTGTGTGTGTGTGTGAGTGTGTGTGTGTGTGTGTGTGTGTGTTTCTCTCAGAGGCTGTCAGAACCCCTGGAGACAAAGTTGCAAGTGGTCGTGATTTACCATGTTTACTGCTGGAAACCAAACTGGAAGAGCAGCAAGCGCTCTTAACCGCTGAGCTATCTCTGCAGCTCTGATCATTTCCTCGTGTTTGGAACCTTTAAAACCCACTTGTTTAACTATTTTGTTGTATACAATAATCATGAACTCCAATATTCCCAAATGCCACAGGATTCCAGGACTGATTCTATACCTAACTGAAGTTTCGTAGCTACACACTGCCTTTTCTAGTCTCACCTCCTCCCTCCCCTTTCTAGCCTCAGTAGCCCATATTCTACGCTGTATTTCTATGGAGCTAATTTGGTAAGCTCCCATGTATGAGTGAGAATACGTAGTGTGTGGCTTCTTTATTTAGGCAATGTCTTCCGTCTAGGTTGCTACAAATGACAGAGTTTCATTCTTTTTCAGGGCTGACTATCATTCCGTTGTGTGTATACACGACTCTTTTCTAACCCTTTCACCCATGGGGGAGCACTGTAAGGGACTCCATACACCGGCTGAGCAGTGCTGCTGTGAGGTGAACAGGCTGGCGTCTCCTTGGCATTCTGCTTTCTTGGTAGATGTACGTAGGGGAACAGCAGCTGGGCTCCGTGGCGGTTTCATGTCTAGGTTTCTGAGAGCCTCCCTGAAGTTTTTCCACACTAACCTCATTAACGTATGAGTTCTCCTCACAATGGGCAGCGTTTGTTATCTGTTTATATTTTTGTCTTTTCTGTTCTGTCCCAGCTGGTGTGAGACGGTGTCTCATTGTGGTTTTGATTTGCATTTCCTTGATTAGTCATGCGGATGGTGCTTTATAACGATACTTCACGCCAGTTTATACAGCAGCTTTATGAAATGTGCACTTAGGTCATCTGCCTGCTTGGGGCTGGAGCACTGCTGGATATTTTAGTCCCTGTGTATCTGGACACCAGTCCTTTCTCAGATGAAGAAATTGCACTCTTCTCCCCCATACTACAAACTATCTTCTCATTCTTTGTTTCCTTTGCTGACAAAACACTTTTCAGTTTGAAATAATTACATTAGTCATTTTCTTCTTCTTTTCCTTTTTGTTTTCCCCTTTATCTTTATTTTCTTCTTTTACTTTTATTTTTTTCCTTTTCTTTCTATATCAGATGGGTCTTGTTCTGATTGGTAGCAAGGTTTGTGGGAGACACATGTCATTCAACAGTGTGCATATCCAAGCATCATGCTTATGAACCAAAGAAAGGATCCCATTTTTTGATCTTTTTTTTTTTTTTTTTTTTTTTTTTTTGCTTTTGTTTCCTGTGCTTTTAGTGCGTGCAATTACTTTGGGTGGGTGAGATGGCTCAGCGGGTAAAGGTCCTTGCTGCCAAGGCTGATGACTTGAGTTTGATCCCTGGGACCCACAAGATGGAAGGAGAGAACTGACTAGTTGTCCTCTGACCTCCACATACACATGAATAAATAAATGTCTTTGCCAATGTTCTGGGGCTTCCATAAGTTACCAATGTCCTGGGGCTACCATAGATTACCAATGTCCTGGGGCTACCATAGGTTACCAATGTCTTAGAGCTACCATAGGTTATCAATGTCCTGGGGCTACCATAGGTTACCAATGTCCTGGGGCTACCATAGGTTACCAATGTCCTAGCGCTACCATAGGTTACCAATGTCCTGGAGCTACCATAGGTTACCAACGTCCTAGAGCTACCATAGGTTACCAATGTCCTGGGGCTACCATAGGTTACCAATGTCCTAGAGCTACCATATGTTATCAATGTCCTGGGGCTACCATAGGTTATCAATGTCCTGGGGCTACCATAGGTTACCAATGTCCTAGAGCTACCATAGGTTACCAATGTACTGGGGCTACCATAGGTTACCAATGTCCTGGGGCTACCATAGGTACCAATGTCCTGGGGCTACCATAGGTACCAATGTCCTGGAGCTACCATAGGTTACCAATGTCCTGGGGCTACCATAGGTTACCAATGTCCTGGGGCTACCATAGGTACCAATGTCCTGGGGCTACCATAGGTTACCAATGTCCTGGGGCAACCATAGGTTACCAATGTCTTAGAGCTACCATAGGTTATCAATGTCCTGGGGCTACCATAGGTTACCAATGTCCTGGGGCTACCATAGGTTACCAATGTCCTAGCGCTACCATAGGTTACCAATGTCCTGGAGCTACCATAGGTTACCAACGTCCTAGAGCTACCATAGGTTACCAATGTCCTGGGCTACCATAGGTTACCAATGTCCTAGAGCTACCATATGTTATCAATGTCTTGGGGCTACCATAGGTTACCAATGTCCTAGAGCTACCATAGGTTACCAATGTCCTGGGGCTACCATAGGTTACCAATGTCCTGGGGCTACCATAGGTACCAATGTCCTGGGGCTACCATAGGTACCAATGTCCTGGAGCTACCATAGGTTACCAATGTCCTGGGGCTACCATAGGTTACCAATGTCCTGGGGCTACCATAGGTACCAATGTCCTGGGGCTACCATAGGTTACCAATGTCCTGGAGCTACCATAGGTACCAATGTCCTGGGGCTACCATAGGTTACCAATGTCCTGGGGCTACCATAGGTACCAATGTCCTGGGGCTACCATAGGTTACCAATGTCCTGGGGCTACCATAGGTACCAATGTCCTGGGGCTACCATAGGTTACCAATGTCCTGGAGCTACCATAGGTTACCAATGTCCTGGGGCTACCAAAGGTTACCAATGTCCTGGGGCTACCATAGGTTACCAATGTCCTGGGGCTACCATAGGTTACCAATGTCCTGGGGCTACCATAGGTTACCAATGTCCTGGGGCTACCATAGGTTATCAATGTCCTGGGGCTACCATAGGTTACCAATGTCCTGGGGCTACCATAGGTTACCAATGTCCTGGGGCTACCATAGGTTACCAATGTCCTGGGGCTACCATAGGTTACCAATGTCCTGGGGCTACCATAGGTTACCAATGTCCTGGGGCTACCATAGGTTACCAATGTCCTGGGGCTACCATAGGTTACCAATGTCCTGGGGCTACCATAGGTTATCAATGTCCTGGGGCTACCATAGGTTACCAATGTCCTGGGGCTACCATAGGTTACCAATGTCCTGGGGCTACCATAGGTTACTGTGAGTTGGGTTTTGTACATGCTGAGACAAGGCTCTACTTTCACTGATATCCAGTTTTCTTATCGCCATTTGTTGAAGAGATGATCTTTTCTCTAATATATATTTTGGCAGTATTGCTGAAGATCAGTTGTCGGAGGTAGATGCACAGCTTATTTCTAGTGTTTCAAGCATGTTCTGTTGATCTGTGTGTTAATGTTCATGCTGTGGTATTTTGATTTTTACAGCTTTGTTCTGTGTTTTAAAATCAAATACTCTGATTCTTCTAGACTTTGTGACTTCTCAAGATTGATTTGGCTATTTGAAGTCTTTCATGCCTTTATTTGAATGTTAGTATCATCTTTTCTAGTTCTGAGAAATCTTTTTGGTATTTTGATGGGGATTGCATTTTCCATTGAATCTGGAGTTGTTTTGAGTCATGGCACTTTACCAATTATCAGCTCCTCTAATTCATGATCACTCATTCCAATTTCTTTTGTTTTTAGTTTCTTTCATCAGTATTTCATAGTTCTATTGTAGTGGTCTGTATCAGTTACTTTGCTCATTGCTGTGACAAAATACCTGACAAAGGCAACTTAAAAAGTAAAGGTTTTATTTGGTTCACTCTTCAAGGACATAGTCCATTGTAATGGGAGAGTCATGGTGGCAGGTGTTTGAAGTGTCCCAGAAAAATGGATCATGGGGCTATATGGAAGACATGAACATTCTAGAAGAAAATATAGGGGAAATGCTTCAAGGCATCAGCAGGGGTGGTCAGGAAGGAGAGAGAGAGAGAGAGAGAGAGAGAGAGAAATAGATAGATAGATAGATAGATAGATAGATAGATAGATAGATAGAGAGAAGAATGCTGGTGTTCAGTTCATTTTCTCCTTTTGTTCAATATAAGACTCTAGTCCATGGAATGGGGCCACCCCTCGCTGACATGCCCAGAGGTTTGTCTCCCGGGTGATTCTAGAATCTTTCAAGTTGACAACTGATGTCAACCACCGCAGAGTTTTTTACTTTGGTTAACTTTATCCTTTTTTGGGTGGTCATGTGAATGTGATTGCTTTTTAAAATTTTCTTCTGTGTATGTTTATTATTGGTGTGTAAAAATGCTAATCCTGAAACATACCACATTATGGAGAAGGAAATTATAACTTTGGAAGTGACATTGACTCAAACCTATAAATTGCTCTAGTATGTTGCAAGCAGCTCAGATACTCTTAGCCTGTAATCTAAGCTGCTTATGAGGAAAACAAACAGAATATTAAAATGAGCTCAGGAGAAGGGTGTGAGCACAATCCCGTCATTTCTTCATAAACTGGTGATTCTGTTACCAGGTGAACCTTTAATAAACTTTGTCCAGTTCCTTAAGCAAGACACACTGTTCCAAGGCCAATGATCTTGCCTTTCTAAGTGCCTGCCTGGTTTCCTCTCTGTGTCTGCAGAACAGTCCTGTTTTTTCCTGTCTGCTCTCTTTTAAGTCTATCCCAACACTAAAATTTACACTGAACTGCACATGTCTGTCTGTTTATATTTCATTAGATTAAAAAAAAAAACCTAGAGAGGACAGGGAACTGATTTGTCTTCCTCAGCTTTCTGTTGGTGCCTTGTTAAATTAATGAGTTAATTTAAAGCTCAATGGCGAGGATGTGTGAGAAGAAAAATAAAGGTAATGGCTAGAGAAAAGGCAAAGGGAGGAGGGGAATGCCACCTTTTAAATGTAAAATTTTATTTCTGTGTATGTGTGGGTGGATGTATGGCATATGTGTACAGATGCCCAAAGTGGTTACAAGAGGCTGTCAAACCCCTTGGAACTAGAGGTGGTTGTGAGCTGCCTGACATGGGTACTGGGATCTGGGTCTTCTTCAAGAGCTGTGTGTGCTCATAACAGTTAAGCCATCACTCCAGCCTTGCTTAAAGGTTTTAGAAATCATTATACTGAAAATTTCCTGTGATGGCTAGCCGATGGTGCCTAGACACATGCTCACCGGAAAGGGCTTTGTCGATAGGTTTGACAGATAGATCTGTCAAAGGAAATGTGATGTCCCCTCCTCCCCTTGCCTTTTCTCTAACCAGTACCTTTATTTTTCTGTGTGCTATTCAGGGCACCAAGGGCACTAAACCCAGGGCTGTGGTGAGTGGTCATATGGAGATGCCCAAACTAGCTCAGGGGTTGCCTTCAGTGTTGACACTGATGGGGAGCATGATTCAGATCATCTGTGTGAGTAACTACCAAGGCTCTAACACCCCTCCAACATTTCTGGTAGATGATGGCCTTGGAAAACCCAGCATTGATGTGAGGGATTTGGGAGCAAATAGCCAGCAGATCTTTGATTAGGGCTGATGTTGGGATTTCACACAGGGAGCTTGGACGGTGAACAAGGTTAATAAGTAACTTACGTGGCATGAGGTGCAAGGTGTGGATTCAGACCAGTTCTTTCTGGCTGCTTTTGTCTCTCTAGCCTGGGTATCTGATGTCTCTTGAGGAGACTAAGCATTGATTAATCTAGTTTTTCTATGCCCATTTTCATTCTAACACTGGATGGAGCTTCCCAGAACTGTTAAACAAATTCACGGGCACTTCAAGTCTTCCATGTACAGCTGGGGTGGCTACAATGTTAACGACTCTTCATTTACCCTTATCCCTGCTCATTCTCTGGAACCCACTACCCCATCCTGCACTCTGCCAGCTCATTTTGTTGCACAAGTATGTGTGTGGCCACTAACAACATGATTCTGTGACACAGGGAACCTCCCTCATCAAGCAGCCTGAGGGAGGATACAGGCAGAGAAAGTAAGAACAGGCTAGAGTTTCTGCTCAGAAACCTAGCTCAGGTTATGCCTCCTCTACTAGATGATTTTGATGTTTCTATTTAAAACTTGGTCCTACACCCTTGTTTGGTTGATGTATTGACCCTGATTTTGCTTGTTTATCATATTTGTTTATGTTCTGTCTTCCTCTCAAGACAACACTCCAGGAGAGTAAAGGTCACAGACCCTCCCAAATGCCTAGAGTCAGCTTGACATATGGAGGGTGTTCTAGGAGTGCCTAGGAAAGTGTGTGTGTGTATGTGTGTGTGTGTGTGTGTGTGTGTGAGAGAGAGAGAGAGAGAGAGAGAGAGAGAGAGAGAGAGAGAGAGAGAGAGGGAACACTGGGGTAGCTAATGGCTAAGAGGTATTTATATATTTTTTCTTTTTTGTCTTTTTGAGACAGGGTCTCACTGTGTAGCCTTGGCTGGCCTGGAGCTTGCTACATAGACAGGCTGGACTCAGACTAAGATCTGCCTACCTCCGCTTCCCAAGTTCTAGGATTAAACCATGCCTAGCTAAGAGGTATTTATTTTTAAGAGTAAAGAACTTCTGAGTTTGAGTTTAGGCTATGGCATTGGTATAAATTCACCCTTCAACTTCGTCCTTGGCAGAGGTGCTGCCCACCCCACTGTGTGTGTGTGTGTGTGTGTGTGTGTGTGTGTGTGTGTGTGTGTGATAGGACAACAGAAAGATGAGGAGAGCCATAGCATCACATGCGGGTGTGGGAGAGGGTCTCAGTGCACCTGACCCAGGTTCTAATCAATGCCGGCTGCCCAGATTGAGCACAGGAAGCTGTCCTGGCTGTGAGAGGAGGCAGTAGTTCCTGATCGTAGCCCTGCCTCCCCCATCCCCTGTGTAGAGCCTGCTGTGGACAGGTTTCCCTTCATGGCCCACCCATCAACCCATGCAGCTGCACAATAGGTTTAGCTTTATTGTGGCTGGCAGACCCCAACACTTAGCCAGGTTGATTCAGGGAGACTTGAGCCTTTTTTCTCAGTGGTGTGGCTCTCTTGTGATCTATCTGACTCTGTCTAGTGACCTGCCACGCATGGGCAAGCCTGTTACCTTTTTTTTCTGTGGTCGAGGTTCCTCATCTATAAATGGGGATTTTGCCAGAACTGGGAGTGAACTGTTTTACCAATCTGTTATTCAGGAATGCTATTTACAGGCTATGGAAGAGAGTCAGTGGGCTACAGCCGACACTGGAAGATGCCAGGAACACACTGTGCCCCCTCATACACTGTGGGAAAGGCAGGTACTTCCAATTCCTGCAGGTCTCAGAGAGAACACCACCTACACAGGGGCCAAGGGTTAAGTAGCTTGATCACTATGGTTGGGCAGGGCACTGTCTATAACAGCCCTAAGCTGGGGCCTGGCTCACAGAGGCCCCACCCCAAAAGACAACTGGGCTTTGGATCAGACAGCCACCTGCTATATAAGGCTTCTCTTACCTGCTCCAACACATTGCCAATATCCACTTTTCTCGGGATAGTGTCCCCAGCTGGACCCAGAAGGTGAGAAGACTCGAGGTTGGAGCCTGATCCTGGGAGAAGCTGAAACCTCGGGGTGGCACTGAGGAAATCGAGGCCTGCACTGGCTAGCGTTCAGGTTGTTCTTAAGGGCTCTTCTCTGCCAGTGCAGCTTTCTGTTGCCCCATTCTCAGGATGGGCAGGCTGGAGTAGAGATTGAGGCTGGGGTGTGTCTGCTTGGCATTCTGTTATCCTTGTGACACTGTGTCTCAGAGCTCTGGCTTCCCTGAAAGATGCCAGCAATTGTGGCAGCATGCACCCAGACTGCTGAAAGATTTTATAATAGAATGTTGCGAGTCAGGGAGGGGACTGGAGATGTAGCTCAGTCGGTAGAGTGCTTACCTAAGATACATGAAGTACTGGGTTCGATACCTAGTGCCTCATGAACTGGGTGTGGGGGCACATGCCCGTCACCCCAGCACTTATGATCACTTAGGAGGGTTAAAAGTTAGAGGTCATTGTTCTTGACTTACATAGTCACTTTGAGGCTAGCCTGGGCTGCACGAGACCTTATTCTTCTAGCCATTCTAGTACAGGATTGTCAACCAGGCTCGGCCTCTCATCTGTCTGCTACCAGGTCCTGACTTCTCTGGCTTTCTCTGGGTCTGAAAATGAGACTCCCCATTAGGCTGGTGGTGAAGCTGGGGTGATCTGTGCAGTGAATGTCCTTCTGGGATTGCCACTCCCTCACCCTTTATCTCCCTTCCCCTCCTTGTTCTTAGTTTTTCCCCAGAAGTTGGGGTTCCAGGTCTGGAGGGGCATCTCGGTATGTGGATGAATACATAACCGAGTGCAGAGCCTGTGTGTCACATACTCTAAACAAGTCATATTTGATTTGCCCTCTGGGTCTCTAAACTGCGTGGCCGCTGGGAAAGCACAATGGCTCCTTGTCTCCTGATTGGACTAGTTTCCCTTATTTTTTATTAGTCCCTAATAAGTCAAGCAGAAGGCCACACTGCTGTGTGGTGGGATGTGTGTTCGGTCTGTGGTACAGAGTGGAGCAGAAAGAGGGTTGTTGTCCGGGAGAAGGTCAGCTCTGCCTCAGTCTGTGGCAGCTGTCACGGTGCCACCCAGCTCTGAGCCAGAAGGATCTGGAGGGTGTTGTTTTGTTGGTGAGCCTGGGCTGCTTTTGTTATTCCCATGTGTTGCCTGTCTGTGGAGTGGAGACACCAGCCTGGGTTGTAACAGCGCTGGGACTGGCACTCTGTGGGATGCAGGTGTTTTGCTTGCCCTGGCTAGTAGCAGCTGTTCACATGTGGCTCCTGAGCACCTGGTTCCTGAACTGAGACAGATGGGTCATTGTCTATCTTGAGTGAATTAACCTAAGGAGCCACATTTGGCCATGGCTGCCATTTATAGGGTGAGTAGGGTCACAATCAGGGAGGGCTCTGTGCAAATGTTTGCGCTCTGTGCTGTACTGGTACTCAGGCAAAGTGAAATTCCTGGAGCTGTAACTTAGGATCCTAACAAGTGTTGCAAAAACCTAGTGGACCCTAAAGATCAAATCCAGACAGTTTGTAGGTAAGGAATGCCAGGTACTAAGAAATTGGTGACACGTTTGTCTGACTAGGCAGCTTTGATGTGTCCAGGCCCTGGGTTCTGAGATGTGTCACATGTGTTGGAGGGCAGAGTAGACTGGGAATGAAGGGCCTTAATCGTATCCAGCTCTGACATCTCTCAGGAGTAAGATCTTGATTTTTGAGTGCATCACTTCTCTCTTCTAGGACTCAGTTTTTTTCCCAGATACTAAGAATAGTTCTTGGTTGTTAAGGTGGAGAAATTACTCACATTAGTGCATGTGAAGGGCTTAGAGCAGGTGTCTGCATAGGGTGCTGGCACAAAGCTGCGGAGTACCAAAGCCAATGCAGGAGACTCCAACAGGGAGGATGGACATTGTGCTCTGGAGGAATGAGGGGGACACAGATCTGAGACCCTGCTAGGGTTTGGATCTCAGGTATCCCCCAGAAGCCCATGGCCTGGTCATCAGCCTGCAGCTCTATCTTGAGATGTTGGGACATCAGGAGGATGTCCTGGGAGAAGGAAGTTAGCTCACTGAGGGAGACACTGGGACACTCTCCTCTTTCCTTGTCATTCCCTGGCTGCCATTCGGTGAACAGATCTCCTTTGTCATGAGCTTCCACAAAGGCCCCCTGATGGGTCAAAATGGCTGACACCTTTGAAGCCGTGAGCCACAATGAATCTCTCTTCCTTATAAATCGATTAACTCAGGTATTTTGTCATAGTGACAGAAATATGACAGACACATAGTAAAGTATGACAGCTCCATGTAAAACTGGAAGTTGGTCTGTCTGCCCATTTGCAGCTGAAACTCAACCTTGTGCCAGGACGGGAGGGACACTAGCCACAGCTCTGTGTACCCATGCAGGACTCTGATCTGCCTCCCCAAGCCCCAGACACAAGGACAGACCCAGTACTAAGCTTGTTTCAGTGTCTTTATAACAGTTTTTGATGGTAGGCATTCCTCTAAGAGTCTGGGCCGTCCTCTTTGTGTCTCTCCAGGTTTGAGGCTCTGCGGCCCCATCCTCGGGAGAAGCCAGCCCCAGCATCATGAAAAGCATCCTCATTGCCGGTGTGCTTGCGGCGGTTGCCGTCACAGCTCTAGGTGAGAGAAGCCACGCGGCCCCGCCGGGATAAAACCTTCTTTCCCACCCCATCAGAATATCCTCGCTCTTGGCGTCTTGGCACCTACCACCTGGCCTGTTGCGCCGTATGACGCCCACGTGTCCACTCTGTTGCTGGTCAGGGTTGGATCTTCCTGTTGGGGCGTGGTGAACAGTGGGGAGAAACTAGTGGGCATGGCCCCATCTCAAAGCATCAGTTTGGGGGTCCCCAGAGCACAGTTGGGCAATCCATTTGCATCCTTTTCCTGTGGTGGGTGTGGTGCTCTGTGAATGTCTACTGGTTGTTGACTTCAGTGAATACTTTGTCCTCTCAGCCTCCCTCCGTTGTAGACAGTGTACGAGCTCCAGCAGCGGCTGTGATGTCATTGAGGACGAATGTGAAGCAGGATCTGTAAGTTGTGTTGAGTCCTCGGTCAACTCCACTCTAGGTGAGTGGGGCTGCCTCCATCTCTGGGATGGATGTGTGGGAGGTGGGAGCTACAGAGGGTCAGGGAGGAAGGACAGGGCTGGGCTGTGACAACTGAGGATGCCTGAGCCGAGGCTGGACTGTGAAGTGAGACTAGTGGGTCATGAAGATGACTCCCCAGCGGCTGAGGGGAGGAGGAGCTGGATGGGAGTACAGGCGCAGAATCACACAAACAGATAGATAAGCCCTTTGGCATCTTGGAAATCGCTGCTACTGATCGAAACCTCGCTGTAGTTACATATTTGTAGACATAGGCAGCAAGAGCAACTCAGAGCTAGATAAGAGGTAGGTGTTTTGCCTGGGACACTCGTATTTTTTCAGCCATCTCTTCTCTCGTTCTCATGGTTCCTTTCTCTTCTAGAGAAGATGGATTTCAATGGGTGACGTCCTCACCAGGCATTCTGATTGATGGGAACCTCTTGGGGCACTTACAGTTCTTTCATGCACAAAAGCAGAAGAACACTAAACTGACATCTAAACCTTGGCCTTTGTCAGCAAGGGGGCTTGAGAGATGGGTTCATCAATAAGGTGCTTGCCACACAGACATGAGGATCAGAGATTGCCCCTTAGCATCTATGTAAAAAGGCTAGACATGGCAGTGCATGTCCGTAATCTCTCACTGGGGCAGCAGAGACAAGAGGATTCCTGGAGCTTGCTGGTCAGCTGCCCCAAACTGGCAAGGTCCAGTTCACTTGGGACTTTTAGTCAAAAGATAAGGCAGAGAGCCACCAAGGAAGGCAATGTTGAGTCAGCCTTGAATGCTGGGATTATGATTATATACCTACATGGCCAGCACCTACATGGCCAGCTAACTTTACTTAACTTTTTTTTATGCTGGGCACTAAACCCAAGGCTTTGCGTGTGCTACACACTTACTCTACCACAGAGCTACACACCCAGTTCCTTAATTAACTTCAACCACATTTAAAGCAACAGCCACATACAGCTGTTGTCTCTGTTTGCGTAGCTCCGACTGGATTCTCATGCTGTTCCTAGGCAGGAACCACAGCTGGAGTTGTAATGTTGTATAGTACATCAAATCTGACTGTGTCTGCTTTATTATTTTTAGAGATGTTAAGACAAATTAGTGAGCTGGGAGGGCTGTCTATGTGTCAGACTAAACCACCACTTTCTGGTGTCTCTCCCACCCAGCGCTTGTACCCAACCTTTTGATACTATGATATAATATTGTCACCCACAAAGTTCATGTTCAAGAACCGTGAGATGAAGTTAACAGCAGCAACCACAAAAATTGTGAAAGCTTTTAATAATGCGTTAAGTAAGTGTACAGTTTTTTTCTGGACCTCATTTACAGCTCCGCTGGGCCACATTGAGTACACGAGGCTCACAAAGTGTAGGTGAGCTGATGGCAGAATTTAACCCGTCTCTCTGATGGTTTGATGAAGGAAAGAGTTCTCCTTTCCCCCACCTTTCTTTCTTCAAGATATGCTCTCACTATATAGACCAGGTTGGCCTCACAGAGCTCTGCTTGCTTCTGCCCCCCAAGTGGTGGGGTAAAAGGCATGTACCGCTATACCCGACTAGGTTCTTCTGGTTTTAAGAAAACATCTTCAGTCTCTCCCAAGCTGTACCGAGCAGAGGTTCAAGTCAGCTGCCCCAGTCTGAAACACTGTTTCCTCAGGTTGTTGTAATCTCTGGAGCCTTTCCAGGTGCTAACGGTTTGTGTTTACCTTGGTGTAGGACAGCTCTTCCCTCCATATGAGAACAAGTTCTGCTCGGCGAATAATTGCAGCGAGAACAATAGCACCGTGGACTTCACCGTGCATGTGTCTGACAGCCAAAGCTTCCGTTTTGCCAGTCAATGCTGCGGAGAAGGGGCGTGTGGTGACTTCAACCCTGGTTTGTGCTGGGCCCAGCAGCCTGTCCTGTGTCACACCTCCAAGCTCCACCCTTGCTTTCCTACCTTCTTTGCTTGGCTGGGGGGTGGATGTCTCAAGTCCAGGCATGTTAGCACACAACTGGATGGCGTTAACATCTGTCTTATAGCAACCATACAAGACACATGGGAGATGCTAAACCAGCCCAGATATCAAGCCTTCCCCTTCTTCAGTGAAGATAGGGATCTCATGTTTCATGTATGTGGCAAGTGCAGCAAATAGTCATTAGTCATTCTTAAATTTTGTGTCTCAGGGCCTTGATTAAGATTTTCTTTTAGACAATGTCTCCTGTAGTCTAGGCTCATCTCAAGCTTGCTACGGAGTTGATGATGACCTTGATTCATCTCTCCTGCCTCTGCCTCCTGAGTGCTGGGATTATAGGTGTGTGCCATCACACACACCTGGTAACACTCTAAGTCTCAATAACAATAGAAGATTCCCCAAATCCTTTTGTTTATACGGTCTCCGTCTGCTAACATTTACTTGGTTAGAAATTAAAGCTAAGCAAATTTACAAATCTTGATTCATTTACTCAAAAGTAAATGCCACCAGGAGTGGTGGCACATACCTTTAATGCCAGCACTTGAGAGGCAGAGGCAGGTAGATCTCTATGAGTTTGAGGTCAGCCTGGTCTACATAGTGAGTTATGGAACATCCAGGACTACATAGAAAGACCTTGTTTCCAAAAAACAAAAATGAGTAAAATGTAATACATATTAATAAGAATTTTACATAAACATAACTTTTCAAATGAAAGCATCTAATGAATGACATTGTTTTACACACACACACACACACACACACACACACACATTAAGGATTTATTTATTTTTATTTTACGTGTATGTGCTTGCTTGTATGTGTACCATGCATGTACAATGCCCACAGAGGCCAGAAGAGGGCATCGGATCCTCTGGAGTTGGAATTACAGAAGGTTGTGATCTGCCACATGGGTGCTGGGAACTGACATGGATCCTCTGGAAGAACAGACAGTGCTTTTAAACGTTAAGCAATCTCTAGTATCCCCACTCCCATATATGTATTTTGATAAAATGTTTTAACTTCCAGCTTAGAAGGCATCTGGGATCTCGAACTTCTTATGTATTTGGTCTGTTTCAGTTTCACTCATTATGTGGCTGGACACAAGGAAACGCCTTTGTGCTGTTTTATATAACACCTTGGTCTTCATAAAAATGGTTTTAACCTTTTGGAATCCCCTATAGGGTCTCAGGGACTCAGGAGTTCCTGGACCACAAATTGAGATGTCTCCATTTAAAAGAAGAAAAAATTGTGGGCAGAGAAGGTGAAGTTTATTGGTAATAAGCATAGGGCTAGTTCTCAATGTGATTTCCCCCCATCCTATTCATTATGAAAACGGGCCATGTTCATCTGCTCAGGACAAGTCTTAGTGCCAGTCAGACACCTACTGGCTAATACTCCAAATAGTTGGCTGACGTGGACATTGGCTACCGCTTGGAATCTTTCCTTTGTCACTCATGTCTGTCCCAGAGCCCTGTATACCACATTCTTGTAGACTGACCGCACATAGGTTGGGTCTCAGAGGTTGTGCCTAGAAAACCTTTTGTCAAGGCATGTATCGTTAGGATTAGATCTGCGGGTCCCTGGATGCAGTATCTCCAGCAGCTTCTCTGCCAGTCCCCTCTTCCTCAGGGCAGTGTGATAACATGATTCTAAGCAATGGCTTTCCTCTACCCAGTGTCTAGACCACAGGAGCTCAGCAGCATCAACTGCACAGCTTGCTATGGCAACAACGAAACAACCTGCCAGGAAAATAATACAACCCAGCAGTGTCACAGTGGAGAACAATGTGTCCATGTCATCGTTGATTATGGAAATGGCAAGTCTGGAGTTTCAATTCCTTAATAGGGTTCAATTGGAAACATGTCAGGCCAAGTTTCAAGTACTGAGTTAAGGCAGAATGGCCGGGAGGGTGGCGAAAGAGGGAGGATTAGCTCAGGATGCCTGCAAACTGGAGACCACCAGAAAGCCTTCTGCTGGTTGCTACTTCTGCCCTTAGTCCCAGGCTCTTCTGGTTGTCTTCCTCCCACCCTCCTCTGGTCATACCCCAGGCTCACTTTTCTGACTCTGTGGCCCTCCTGTCATCTGCTTCTTTACCAGGCTTCCATCGCTCTGTAGGTGTGGACAGGTGTGACTGTTATTTGATCTTATACCTATATATACTTTTCTTCTACATCTCAAGAGGTGTTGGCTTGGGGCAGCTAGGACCATCTGGTCATTTCCTTTTACCTACAAAAGTGACATGATAGTGGCCATCCTTTTGCCAAAGAGTATCCTTCCAGATTGATGGAGGCATGCAGTGTCCATTTGCTTCTTGCTAATGGAACAACCCTGGGGTCATTCCTGCCTTGTAGCTCTGTCCTCCTTTTCCCAGGACAGAATAGGTCTCTGCTGGTCCTTCTGTGTGTGTAGGTTGGGAGGAGGCAGTGGGTCAAGGCCGGAGCCATCTTGGGAGTCAGGTCTGGAGTGGATGTGGAGTGGTAGTGTCTTCCCACACTGCATAGGACGGGACCCAGTGTGTCCACTCTGGCTGATGGAACTCTTAGGAATGTGGTCCAGAATGGAAAAAAGAGGTTCAAACCAAAAATGAATAACCAGCCCATCTCAGCTAAAATGCAGCTCAGACTGATAAGAGTTTTAAACTATTCCAGCATGGCGGAGTCACACAGAGGAAGGCCCTCTGCTCTGAAAGCCTTCTGTGTCCCACCTGCGCATGCTTATTTTCTTCCCCACTAGACCCTGGAAAATACTGGGTTTTTTTCTTTCTTTTCTTCTTTGCTGCCTCTATAAACATTCTTCTGGAATGTCCATTCTCTCTCCCTCTTACTTTCTCAATCTCTTACTCTGTGTTTCCCTGTCTCTCTTCTCTATCCCCTCATGGTCTCATGAGCGTATAACATACATTCTACCACCGAGCTGAGCCACAAACAAAAGGTCGATTTCCTTTTGAGATGCCCTAGGGGCCCAGGCTGCCCTGGTTTGTAATTCTAAATTAGTTGTGCCTAAAGACAGCAGCAGCAGCAGCAAGACCTTCTCTGCCCATCTCATCCTCCTGTCTCCTGGTAGTGTAGAGTCCCGTTGACGCTGAAAACCAGGCAGACCACAAATGGACCTCTTTATGCTTGTTTTTGTCCAATTTCACTTTCAAATTCCCATCAAGATGCACTGAGCATCGTACCTCCTGACTCACGTTAGCCCAGCTCCCAGCACTGATAACCTGGGATGAAGAAACAGCAGACTGCTTCCTTCCTGGGCTTTGGAGGTCTCCTCTACACTGTCTGCTTTGACAGCACAAAGTCCCTTCACACCCCTTCAGCCCGCTGGAGGCTCCGTGTTTCCCAGGGATGTTGGAGTCCCAGCTGACAGAGCCGCAGGGACGCGAACATTCAGAAGTAGCTGCTAGTGTAACTACACTTTTGAAAGTGTCATGGAACTTTTTCTACAATTTGAATCTGAAACTATGTCTAAATAAACAGAACTGGGTTAAGACAGAGATGCTGAGAATTTCCTGCACCCTTTCTGTTGGCTTTTCTTTTTCCTCAAGGAAAGCTCAGGCAGTGAGTGAGCTCTCAAGAAGTGAGATCCAGAGGAGCAAGATCTGAAAGAAAAGGCAGGGATGGCAGGTGGAGCCCCAGGCACCCACTCATTCATTCCTCTCTGAATGGAGAGCTCACACAAAGAACTGCCCCTGAACCTGTCCCCCATGTTTGCCTTCCCCCCCTTCCTTCCTCTCTCTTCTCTCCCTTCCCTCAACTCTGTACTTTTCTTGATAGGGTCTTGCCATATAGCTGAGGCTGACCTTGAACTTATGATCTTCATGCTATGCTCTCCCAAGTACTAGGCTGACAGGTGTGCACCATCATGCCCAGTTTGTTATTGGCTTTTTCAGGAACACAGGAACAGGAACACAAGAGATAGAACATCCAAGATCTAGCTCCAGTCCTCTCTTTCAAGCCTGGAATTGCAACCTGTCTCTCATGGCCTCAGTTGCTTTGGGGGTTGTGTGAGGAGGGGTCTGGCCTCTGACCTTCATAGTTCCTATATGCTACTGTCTGGCATTCTTGACTCTGGACTTTTTTCTTAAAGGTGGCTTTTAGGATTAGAGGGGCTGCTGCACACTGCTCAACTGCTTGCAAATAAATAATTTGGCATGGGCAGGGGCGTGAGTAAAGTTGTAGAGTTCTGACGGCCTCACTTGCATCTTCAGACACTAACCGTGAGACTGTGGTGGTGAGAGGCTGTTCCAACATCAGCAACTCCACGTGTCAATTGCTGTCCTCTGAGAACACGACAATTGAAGATCTCATTTTCCAGAAGGTTGAGTGCCTGGCTGTATTAGGGGACGAGACCGATCCCTCAGAGTCACCCACCACCACCGCCTCCACCACCACCACCACCCCATCAGCCAGCCCAGGGCTCCAAGCCTTCCACACCACCTCTATCTTCGGCAGCCTCCTTCTTCTGAAGCTTCTGTTCTGAGGTCCCTGGGCTCTGCCCCACTCAGTGTCTCATGGGTGTTATCACCCTTTCTGTTCACATAATTTCCTATTGAACTATTCAGTGTGTTGAAAGTCACAGGACTCCCGGCAATGCTAGCAGCCACATGATCTCCTTTATTAAAGTGTTGCTTGACTTCTAGACAATCTGTTCTGATATGTTTGGGCTCCATATGGTTCCAGTCACTGCCCAGATGAGCTTTTCGGGTCTCTGGGTGGAGGCGGGGTCTCTGCCTTGGAGATAGGTGCTTCTTTGCCTCAGGACTTGATGACATACCTGCTCCTGGTCCGTCTGAAGCTGAACCTGTGGCCTCGCTGGCACCTTCTAGTAGTATCCCTGTACTCTGGCAACCATGCTGCTGCTTGTGCAGTCACATGAAAGAGTGACCCCGCTGAGCCCCATTGTGCCCTGTGCTGCTTCTAGTACCGACACAGAAGTTCAGCGGTCTTTCAGTCTGGTATGACATCATAACACCTGGTTATTCAACACTTATCCTGGCTATGGCCAGAGGTCCACAGTAAGTGAAGAAAAAAATGTCATCCCTGGGTCCTGTCACTACGAAGGCTCATGAAGGTCACATGCAGAAAGACTGCTAAATGAATGCTCCCACTGGCTGCATGATGAAGTCTTCAGGAAGACATGAGAAAGGGCCTCAGAGCCTGGGATTAGGGGTCTCTTGTAGCACTGTGCAGGATGGAATGTGGCTGCAGAGCCCTGGTCTTCATTCGATACCTAGTGGGTAAGAGAACCACTCAGACCAAAGCTTGTAGGGTTCAGGTTTGATAGTAAGGTGGGCATGGAGTTAGCTTTGGATAAATGGAATTTACTGTAATAAAGAAATCAAAAGGTGTAAGCCAGCAAGGGTCATTATTGTACAGAACTTCTGATGATAAAGTGAGAGCAAGCTGCCAGGAAAGCCTTGATATCACCATGCCCATTATGAATCACCTTAGCTCTTAAAAAATAGCATTTATTTTACTATTTCTGTATACATCATGTGTGTGTGCGTGCGTGCGTGTGTGTGCGTGTGCGTGTGTGTGTGTGTGTGTGTTCATGAGCGCAGTGTTCACAGAGCCCAGAAGAGGGCGCTATATTCTATGAAGCTGGAGTTATGAGTGATGTTACAGCCTGATGTGGCTGTTGGGAAGGAAATTCAGGTCCTCTGCAAGAGCAGCAAGTGCTCTTAACTGCTGAGCAATCTCTCCAATCCACCTTAACCCTTTATTTTGAATTTCGTGTTTACTGAAAAGTTACAGAACCAGGAGTGTTTGAGAATGCCCAGTGCTCCAGTTTCATGTCTGTTGCCATGATAACATGCCCTCATACACACAAAAAGAAAACAGCTTGGGAGAAAAAGAGCTTATTTCAGTTCAAAGTTCCAGGCTACAGTTCATCACTTAGGAGAAGTTACAGCAGCAGGAATTTCTAAGCTGGTCACATGACATCCACAGTTAAGAGCAGAGAGAAATGTATGCACACAACACCATTTGCTCACCCCTATTTCTTCTCATACAATTTAGGACCCCCTACCTAGGGAATGCCACCACCTACAGTGGAATGGGTTTTTCCAATATCAATTACTTATTAGAACAACTCATGCAACTTATTAAGACACCTCATCCCTCAAGACATGCCAAGAAGCCAGCCTAATATAGACAATCCCTCACTTAGTCTCTCTGCCCAGATGGCTCTAGGTCAAATTGATAGTTAAAGCCAATCATCATACCCCACTCCTTGTCAATTTGATATGAACAACACAACATTTTCAAACCATAATCTTTTGCTCTTTTTCATTTTTATGTGCGTAGATGTTTTGCCTGCAAACATGTCTTTATACCACATAGATGCCCTTAGAAGTCAGGAATGGGTATTAGATTCTCTGGAGCAGGAGTTACAGACAGTAGTTAGCTACCATGTGGGTACAGAAAGAGTGGGCAGCACCTGGCTGCCCAGGAGCCTTTTGAAAGTTGTACGCTTTCACAGGAGCAGCAGTCACTGTGGTCCCAGGACATCTCATTTCCCGATCCACTTTATAACTGCTTCTCTAACCACGTACCTGACAGAACCACACAGAGGGAAACCCAGAGAGACACACAGTAAAGACAACCAGGGGTGACCAACACACAGACTTAAACCAGGGGCTCTGGTTATGTCTCATGTGGATCCTGGATGCTGGAATCAGGGCCAGGTCCAGACTTTTCTAAGTGTCCTATGTAGAAGGTGCCATAAATAGACTTGTCCCCAGAGAAGACAGGTCTAGGTGATATTCTGTAGTTTCCTGTTTAGGGTGGAGATATCTGGAACAGAGATGGGAGAAGTTCCTGGTGCCCTGAAATGTCTCAGGGTTCACACTCCCTAGGAACTGTCAATTCCTAGTGTTATGGGTTCAGGAGATCTGAGGCCCTGGTATCTCTGGGAATCTTGCTGGGGCCTCCAGAATGTTGTGAGATAACTCCTTTAGAGAACATGAACTCTTAAAGCCAATAGAAAGTTTTTATTTGCAGGATGGAAGGCTATAGGGGGAACTTGCCTAAATTCTATAGTCCTAAGCCCCACCGTTCTTTGCATTTTATACACAAAAACCCAACATCCTGGTTGACACACTTCAGCTAGCAAGAACAGTTAGTGAGAAGCAAAACTACAGAAGCCACAAAGTGAGGATGGACTAGATCTTTGATGGATTGGGTTTCCCATTTTGGCAGGTGTTGGGGCCTACATCCTGGGTTATAAGGTCAGAATGGTACCTCTAACATGGTGTTAGTTGTGCTAAGGTCTTAGAGTCTACTAAGGTCTGGGAGCTGGTTACAAATCAGATCAAAATAAACCCAAAATCTGGTAGGGAACATACCAAATCTTGTGGTTCCTAAGTCCAATATCTGAAGCTCCTAATGAATTTTTTTGCTCCAAAGGATTTAGGACTCCCCCCCCCCCCCCGCACCAGCTCTGCCACCTGCAGCACATACAGCTTCTCTCTTGGGCGAAGGGTGGTCCCATACAGCTTTACCTGCACCTTAATATGGTCTTAGCATCTCCAGTACCCTAGAGTCTCCATGGCAACTGAAACTTCACCTTCACAGCTCCACACAGGGATTCTGACTCTGCCGTACAATGCCAGTCCTCAACCCTTCTCAATGACCCCCTAAATCTTGCATTTTTTATGATTTCAAAACTAGTACCATGTAAATGATACTTATATCTCCAAGCTCTGCTGCCAGCTTGAGATGTAGCCTGCCCTCCCAGGACTATAGCTGTACCTAGATCTGTGTGCTGACTGCTTTGTCTCATCGAAGCTTAGAAACTTCAGTTTAGAGGTGTTGATCTGACAATCACAGCTGCTTCATCAGCCCCAGCCTTATCAGCCTGCACAGATTCTTAGCCAAAATACCACACAGAAGGACCCCATCCCCATTCCTGACAGAGTCTTTGATATTCTCATGAGCTGGGTCTCAGCTGTCTATATTTCTCACAGAATCTTTATCTTCCAGGCTCCCACTAAAATGTCCCATTAACACCTGCTTCCATCATCCAGTGGCTTTTCCAGCCCCATGTGCCAAATGATCTTACATTCCCCCTATAAAATAGTCTAAAAAGCTTTGATCGGGTCTACCACAGCAACAACTTCATTTTATCGCTATCAATTTTTGTTCTAGTTTAATTTATGTTTTGTGATAAAATACCCTAACAAAAACAACTTAGTGGAGAAAAGATTTGATCTAGATCACAATTCCAGGCCGTCGGCCATCACTGCAGGGACTTGAGACACTTGGTCACATCATATCTGTAAAGGAATTATTATTGCACCCATTGATTTATTAATAAACACACATGAGACACAGTTCATATAAGCCAGACAGACCTTAGGGGAGCTCACACCACGGCATGTTCCAGATCCCACTGCTAGCCCCAACTCCTCCTGTGTCCTGGCAGTTTATTCTCTTAAAAAGCTCCTCCTAGCTTTCTTTTAGTTTATTTGCATGATCAAAGAGACAGTAGTTTACTTCTCTCAAATCTTTGGTTATGAGGGTGTGTCCACATTTATAGTGGGGTACCAACAACACAAAAGGGTCTAAGCCCCCACCCATCTGAGTCATGTCTGCTTTTATTGTGGGGGAACTGCAGATCAATAGGAGAGACCAGGCCATACCTAATGTCGACTCTGGTCTGATAGAGCATCCAAATGACATCTTTAAAGCTAAAAGAGAGTAACTCTGATTTACATGATAACACAGGTTAGCTCAGCTATAGAAATCCCATCCAGCTAAGGCTTTCAGGCAGTCAGTGTAATGATCTTTAGTAAATATAATATCTGAGATGTGTTCAAATATACTGCAACACACATCCACAATCAAGAACAGAAAAATGTACACATACATGCTCACTCTCTTGCTTGCTTTTACGTAGCTCAGTTTCTCCACTCTTAGTCAGTCCAGGATTCCCTTCTTAAGGCTTGGTACCATCCATTGTGACTGGGTCTTCCCCCGTCAATTCACTCAATCAAGACAATCAATCACCTTTAGACATACCCACAGGCCAACCCAGTATAGATGATCCCTTACTGACACTCCCTTCCCAAGTGAATCTGTATTATGTCAAGTTGACAATTCAAGTTAACCATCATGCCTAGGTTCTCCTTGAGTCTGCATCTCACATCACCTTAATACAGCACGGAAGACAGGGAATGAACATTGAAGCAGTATCATTGGCTAACACACTTCATTTATATTTCATCAAGTTTCTCTAATGTCTCCTTTCTGGTCTACTCTCTAGTTCTTTGCAATCAATCCTCATGTTTCCTCAGTCTCTCCAATCTGTAATAGTTCTGGAATTATTCAAGACCTTGATAACTAAGACTATTATCAGCCAACTGTTTTCTAGAATGTCTCTCAGTTTGAACTTGTCTCTGAATGTTCTTATAGAAGTTATGCATTTTTAGTAACGCTGTGGCTTTAAGGTGGAATTTGATGCTAATGGATTGCATTGTTGGTGATGTTATCCTTGACCACTTGGTAAAGATGTTACATACTAGCGTTCTGCATTGTAAAGTTACTATTATATTTTAAACAATAGGCTAGGTGTTGCTGAATATATTTCTAAGTTACTTAAATTCTGTACAGATGGTCCTGGTTAGGCAGCTGCCCTGACCAGTTCTTGTCTGAAAGTAAAGAGGCCAAGATCTTTCTATTCCATCATTTAAGTACTCACTAACTGTTATCCATGTAGTCATCTGATGAGAGAAAGAGAGGTAGATAGATAGATAGATAGATAGATAGATAGATAGATAGATAGAGAATGAGTCTAAGTGACCATACAGTATTCCCGAGGAGAAAGAGTTGGCAGTAACATCCATAGTTTGTGCTCATACCGCATTGGCCAGAACCAAGTCACAAGTCACAAGGGGGCAGTAGTGCTCATACCTCATAGGTCATAACCCAATCACATGGCCTGTGAGAATTTACCCATGAGCCTCTTCAGGCTCTATGACAGAGTCACTTGCTCAGTTGTCAGGGGCAGGACCTCTAGAATCTATAAGTATGGTTTCCGTTTCCAACCCTGGATTTAGGCAAACACCTCTTCATGTCTTAGGTTTGCCATCTGTGCAATGCGGACAACGGTCTTGCCTGCTGCATGGGGTTAGCAGAGATTTACACAGGGCTTGGCAAAGAATCAATGTTAGTGGTTAGCAGAGGACTGCAATTTGGGAGCTGGTCCTCTCAGGGGCTCTCTTAGCATTAATGATTATAAAATCAAAATATCAACTCTAAAAAAATGTTGAAGATGATCTTTCATACCAAATACTCAGCCAAAATTTAATTCTGTATGTGAAAATTCTCAAGAACATTCACTTTCTTAGTATGCTAATCTACTTTCCTCATTAAGAGACAGCAAACATGCTCGGTGTTCTGACAGCACAGGGGGATCTTTGCCATTATTAAAGAAAAGTGCTGTGTTGTGTGTATATTCTGCAACTTGGGTAATGTTGTCATCTAGATTTTTATACCCAAGTTAAATCTGCCTGATTTTTGCTTCAGTTTTGATTCATAAGCATTATCTGTAGGTCCTCATGCTAGAAAAACGTCCCATTTTTGACGTTAATCTTGGATTAAGCATGACAATCTGCTGTAAGCTTTGCAACTTGTGTGATTTGATGTCTCGCTGATGAAATCTTCCCTTTCATGCCTTCTTGCATCTCTTTGGATCAGGCAGATGGAGATTTTCAATCCCTTCATAGTGCAGGACCCATGTCCTGCCAAGCCTGAAGAAGGAGCTAGATAGGTGGCTCAGTGGTTAAGACTGCTTGCTGCTCTCACAAATGGCTGGAGTAGGCTCCTGGCACCCACATATAAAAGGTGCTCACAACTGCCTGTGACTCCAGCTCCAGGAGGTCTGATTGCCTCATCTGGACTCTGTGGGTACCTGCATACTCCTTTACTTTCTCTCTACCTCTTTTTCCCCTACCTTCTTTCTGGATTAAGTAATTTTCAAAACTCATAATTATACCTAACATTCTTTAACCTTTCTTAGGCATCAAATCCTTCTGTCTGATCACACTGACTGAGGATTCTAATATGAGCTCTAACAGATCTCCCTCGACTCTGACCATTTGCAGACTTAGGATTGACTTGGCCTTTTTTGAGAGTGGCTTCAGCTCAATCTGTCTCCCTTGCAAATCCCCCAACACTTTTGCCTGACACAAAGCACGGAGTCAGGGTGGAGTGGGTGAGGGACAAAGCAGTGGGGGATTTTGTCTTGCAATGTGATGGTTTTCTATTTTAGTTTACAGTTCTCTGAAACCCTGGCTCCACTTGCCTTCAGGTCATGCTGCTGTCATGACCACATAGATGCAATTTTTGGGAGTCATGCCTCTAGAGGGAGCTATTGAGAGTATGCATGCAGTAATGTAGCTTTGTTGTTTTTCTCTTCTTCTTCTTCTCCTTCTCCTTCTCCTTCTCCTCCTCCTCCTCCTCCTCCTCCTCCTCCTCCTCCTCTCCTCCTCCTCCTCCTCCTCATCCTCCTCATCCTCCTCCTCCTCCTTCTTCTTCTTCTTCTTCTTCTTCTTTTTGGTCAACATTAAAGCCATAATTTCAGTACAATAAATTGAGATATCCAATTCAATGTTTCTTTAAGGAGCATTTCTGAGACAGAGTCTCATGTAGCTCAGGCTGGCTTCAGACTTGCTATGTAGACCAGGAGCATGAGTTTGAACTCTTGATCCTCCTGCCACTACCTCCTAAGTGCTGGGGTTACAGATGCATACTACCATCATGGCTCTTCTATGGGGTTTGGATGCCACAGTCAAGATGTGAAGATAATGTTTTCATATTCTTTTCAGTGAGTAACCTACAAAGATAGCCTTGATTTCTTTGTGGCCACTGTGTATTAGATTGGAGGGTCCAGCTTGTGCTATTGACACCGAGGGCCAGATGCATCCCTGAGATGTAGACTGTCTAGTGTGTTGTAGGATGTGAGTAGCATCCCTAGCCTTTTCTGTCTAGATGCCAGACACACCCCCGGCTCTGACAACTTAAACTGTCTCTAGGTAATGCCTCAGTTTTGCTATTGAGAACACTAAATTAGATGGATCGGCTTGCTTTTGGACTTTATATAAGCAACACCATGCACTGAACGTTTCATATTGTCTATGTTATATATATCACATGAATATATTATTGGGCATCTTTCTTCCTTTCTTTGTTATGATGGTTGTGGGAGTCATTTGTGTTGCTGCAATAGCAGATATCCATCCATTTCACCCACAGGAACACACTGCAATCTCTTCACAGCATTGTTATTGATGACCACTCAACAGTCAACATGCTTGGAATTTTAGTTTTGTTCCCAGATTTCTTGTGAGATGATTCTCCTCAAGTCTGCTTATATGAGCAAACTGTTTCTCTCTATGTAACTTCCCATTTTTATTCTTTCTGATATATTCATATGACATTTGTTGTTGGCATAGCAGATGGATTTGGTACAAGCTCAGACTCACCGCCCAGGTCAGGACATGGCTTGTTTAGAACTTGATTGTACATAGGTGACTCATCAGGTATGTGGCCTGAATTTCCAATTTTATCTGCTTTGTTCTTAAGCTCATTGGAGGGAGGTGGGGCAGGGGCTCAGCTACAACTTGTTTGCCTTCCATGCGAGGAGCTCTCAGGTCCTGCTCTGGATAGGAGGGGATTGGAGAGGAGAAGAAACACAAGGTCTGCTCTCTGGAAACTCCATGTCTTTTGGTTTCCACTTTACAGGAGGGAGAAGGAACTGGGACTGACTAAGGGCAAAACCATTACCATAAGAGGAAGCTTGTGTAGACTCCTGCAGGATAAAGTACTAATGCGCCACACTAAAATAGAATATGTAGAATCCCTACCATCACGGCACAGTAGTTTCTAACAGATCACACATATAACCTGAGATGCACTTCTAGGAAAACACCAGATGGAGACAGTGGGATTGTGTATGTGATTTTTCCTGAGGAGACAATAACAAGTGTCTGTGTACTGACTACAGACCAAAGAAACAGTCCCACCCAAGTCAGCCTGGATGAACCAGCGAGTGTACTGGGCTGCTCAATGAGGAGCAGCACGACTCCAGGGCATCACTGAAAAGTCTGCTGTAATAGTAGACAGAGCACAAGAGCAAAGCAGAATGTCTCACCAAAAATGCCACAGTAGGCTCAGAGGGTGACAGAGATGTCCATAAGCATTTGTGTTAGAGCCTTTAGTGTGTGTGTGCGCGTGTGTATGCTCACGTGCAGGCACACGTGTGCTGAGGAGCTGGGATCACAGGTGCTCATGCTACATGTCCAGCTTTGACTTGGGTTCTGGGGGTTCAGGCACAGGTCCTCATGCTGGTGCAGCAAGTGCTTTGACCACTGAGCATCTCCTCAACCTCAGACCCAGTCGACTTAACCATGGAAAGAATACGTTCAGTTAAATACATATTTTAACCCAGTCAACAGAGATTTAATTACTTTACTGCAAGTTAATGATTATTAACAACATAATTGATTTTGACTTATGGTCTAAAAATATACATATTTGTAAAACATAAACGTAACGCTCATCATCACTATAATTCTCAGAGAAAAATGAAACTCAAAAAAGTAAACTATATCTCAAATTGCAACATGAAAATTAGATTCTGCTCAAACTCGTTTTTCTTATTTCAAATCCTACGACTAAATTGTAAAGACATTTAGAGTGGGATCTCTCCTCAACAAATTCTCAGGTGTACACGGGATTATCAACAATAGGAGCTGCATTGTATATCAGATCTCCAGAATGTGTTCATCTTGCAAAAGAATTGAAATCAGACTCTCAGAGAGAAATCTTCACTTCTGCGTTCAGTCAGGGCTGTTCACAACAGCCCGGTGTCATCTGATTTTTCCTGGGAAGACGTGAGCAATTCGTGTTTAGGGAGTCCATTTACCCTAGATAGAAACCAGTGACAACAGATGAAAGAAATGATCCACCTGAGTCTGCCTCGGTGAACCGGGGAGTTTATTTGAGTTGCTCCAGGCATCTGAATGAGGGATTCTTACACCAGTACCATGACTGGAAGGCAGCAGCATGGTTAAAAAGCCCACCCTTGCATGGATAGGGCAGATTTGATATCATGAAGTGGGTTATATTACTGAATACAATCTACAGATTCAATGAAATCCCCATCAAAAACCCCAACAACGTTCTTCACAGAACTGAAAAAACTTCAAAACCCACCCCCCGTGACACACTTCATCCAATAAGGCCAATAAGGCGAGGAGAGGGTGGGAATGGGAAGAGAAGGGACCAGGTTAGGGGAGAGGGGTGGAAGGAGAGAATATATGGAGAGATGATTGGAATTGGAGGACATTAGAGGAGAACCTGGAGACTCAGTGCAATGGAAACTCACTGGGATCTTGGAGACCCTAGCAAGGATCTCTTGTAATGAGGGATAGGGAGCCTGAACAGGCCACCTCCTGTGGTCAGGCAAGTGGTGGAACTGGACATCATTCCAGCCACAAAACCTTCCACCTATGGCCTAATCTCCCTGCAGGATCCTCAGGGACAATGGAAGGACCATTGTCAAAGGAGGGAGACCATTCCTGATACTGCAGATCAGGCCAGGAACTAGAGACTGGATAACCCGGAGATGGATTCTAAGGGTGTCCTGTTCTGCTCATATATCACTGCCCAGCCCAGTCTTCACTAGAGAGGTTTTTTCCAGCAGCCGATGGAAACATATTCAGAGACTCAGGGCCAAACTTTGTGCAGAGCTTGGGGAAGAGTGGGAGGTGGAATTGTGGGGACCAGAAGGGTCAAGGACACCAGGAGAACAAGCCCCACAGAGTCAATTGACCAGCACCCTTGGGTTCACAGAGACTGAAGTGGCAGATATGGTACCTGCAGGGTCCCCTAAAAATGTCTTGTGGTTGTCCAGCTTAGTATTTTGGCAGAACTCCTACATGCTGGACTGTGTGTGTGTGTGTGTGTGTGTGTGTGTGTGTGTATGTGACCCTTTTACCTGCCCTTGGGACCCTTTTCTTCCCACTAAGTTGCCTAGTCCACCCTTGGTTATTGCCTAGCTCTGTTCCATCTTCTTGTGCCCTGTTTGAGTAGTAGCCTCATGAGGCTACCACTTTCTGGGGAGAGATGGGGGGTAGGGTGGGTGGGTGAGGGTGAGGAAGTAGATCAAGGGGAGAGGGGAGATGGGAGGAACTGGGAGGAATGGAGAGTGGGGAGGAGGGATATTGGGATATTTTATATGAGAGAAGGAAAGTTGGCTTTCTCCTTCTACCACGCTGAGGCAGGTCTCTCTTGTTTTGTTGAAGCCATGCTGAGTGCTCCATTAGCTGGCCCGTGAGGTTCTGGGTGACCCTCCTGTCTCTAGCTCTCATCTTGCCTTCAGAGTGCTGGGATTATAGATGCACACTGGCACATCTGCTTTTGCATATGTGTTCTGGGGATCAAACTCAAACTATCAGGCTTGTGTGTCAGGCAATTTTATCCCATGAACATCTCAACATCCCTATTTAATTTTTGTTAATGTAAAAATGAACAAGTTCATTGTTAGAACCCAGACCCTCTGTCTGCGTCTGTCTCCTCACAGAGAGCCAATGTGTCCTCTCCATCTGCCCTTCTAGATAGCAAAACCCCAAATGGAGAAAGGCTACAGGCAACACAAGTGAGCATTGTCATCTCTCACTCTAACTAGGCCCTTTATTCTTCCAGATAACCCTGTTCAGGAACGTCCTTGGAAGTTTTGAACATTGACCTTCATCAGAACTACAAGAAACATAGTGTCTCTTAGTCTAGTGGATGATGTCATCTGACTTTGGACTCATTTCCTTATGGCATAGCATCTCTTCTCTTCCCGTTCTCCTTACAGATTCAAGAAGTTCCTGATGGCACCTGCAGCAGCAATTTAAATAGTGGGACTTTTTTTTGTTTTTGAAATTCGCAATCAGAGACTCACTTAAATTCTTCCATACTGAGACCTGCCAAGCCAGTCAGAGGTCTCCACGACATGTGCACGATTGCTATAGTACATAACAAAAGATAATGCTGGTTCCACCAAAGCTAAATGCCCACCATAAAAACAGGTTCAAGGAGGCAGTATGCAAATAATCTCAAAAGTCACAGACTTAATCTTCAATTCCTACTGGTTAAACAATAAAAGCACCTGAGGCTGTTGTAGTCAGGAACATGTGACAGGTCACAATGTGCTGGCTGTCCCTTGGTGTAGTAGTATGCTGGTGTGTTGGCTCAGCAAGAGAGACAAGGAAGAGTTCTTATATATGCAAACTCTGCCAGACCTCAGCAAAGGGAACCACCATCCTGGCCCGCACCGTATTCAATCGACAGTGAAACCACGAGCTTCTGACCTCACGTGTTTTATTGATTCAGAACTCCTCAGGTGTAGATGATAAGCAATCAAACATCCCCCACAGAAATCCAGTACCTGCAGACAATACAAAATGCCAAGGCCTATGCATCCCTTTTTCCAATAGTGCACGAAAACAATTATTTTAAACACAACCAAAAAAAAAAAAAAAGTCCATAACACCTTGGCTCCTCAGGAGAACATCTAGCATGTGGTTGGAAAAGATTCCATATCTCAGCTGCCTGGAGTTTCTGCTCTACGCAATCTTGTGAGCCCTCTCCAGTTACATGTGCATTTCCAATGTTGCCTACTATGGACAAGAAAGAAATAGAGAAGTGGAGGCAGGACCTGAATTGCAGGAGCAATGGGGACAACCTGCTCCCAGGTGGAGCCACAGGTATCAGACGTTCACGTTCTCTAGGTCTTCAAATGTCTTGGATGATGTTCATCCATCCAATATATATATACAGTGGAAAACCGCAGCCCAGAGTTCACTTTACCTCCAAGTTCAAGGTTACTACAGTTGATTCAGACTTAAATGTTCAGGGTGGGATGAAATGCTCTTATACATTTGCACACAGATGTGCTCTCTCTGCCTGTTTAAGGGGCTGTGGGGAAGCTGGGTATGTAGTCTTCACAACTGTAGAGAGTGGCAGGGCTGGCTGGCACCTCAGTTTAACTCTGTTCACTTTAGTGAGCCTATCTACCTTCCCAACCCGGTCCCTGGCCTTCTTATCCTACATCTAACCTAGCAGTCAGCACTCCAACATTTTGTTCACATCTATGTGCTCATCATATCATGGCCTGGGCCATAGATCCATCTCATGCATCTGGGAGCTCGCAATCCTTTAGCCAGTGTCCAACAGCATCAAACTAAACAGCCAGCCCAACCAATCAAGTTGAAAGCAAACTTTAGCTCCCACAAAGGAACAATTCTTCCAAATGGTATCAGAGCTTCGAATCTCCAGCATTTCCTCTTTAACCAGATCTTCACAGAGCTTAGCCTGCTGCTGGCACAGCTACCAATCCTCAAGTAGTATTGAGGTGATGTTTCATAGTGAACTCAAGTTCTTTGATTCAACTAAAGCCATTAAAAATTGAGCAGGTGATGCACTAGATCTTAGTTTCAACCTCCAGGATCGTAAGAATATAAACCTTGTTCTTTCTGTCATCCCTCTGTAGTGTGCTGTTATAGCAGTCCTTGAAAATTCATGCTTTGATGGACTAGGGGACTTGAATAGACCAGCTTCAAACAAAAGCCAGAGCTCTTAAAGGGAGTTCAGGACAAGTACAACAGCCATTGGCTAGTTCACAGCTTCCAGATAAGTCCAGTTGTACATCATAAATGCTAATTCTCAGACATGTCTGCCTTGGTTGAAGCTATGTTAGGCTCTTCCAGAATGATAGCTAAAGGCCCAACCAAAGAGATCGGATTTTTATTTTTTAGGTCTGAGTGTCACAGTTTTAGAGGGGGCTTTATTTTGAGAGTGGGTCTTGCTATGAAGGCTGGCTTCAAACTTGTAGCAATTCTCCTGCTTCAGTCTCTTGTATGCCATGATGCCCAGTTGACTGTCTCATTTTAGTCCTAATAATAGATTCGAATAACTGGACTTGTTTTATTTTCTTTTAAAGGGTTACATAAGGCCATTTCCCTGCAGGCATGTAATGTGCTTACAGCATTCCCTCCATTCCACACTACCCCTACTCACTAGTCCGTTGTTCCTCTACATCAGTGGTTCTCAACCTGTGGGTTGCGGCCCCTTTGGAGGTAGAGTGGCCCTTCCAGAGGGGCTGCCTAAGACCTTCTGCATATCAGATATTTACATTACAATTTATAACAGTTGCAAAGTTACAGTCATGAAGTAGCAACAAAATAATTTTATGGTTGGGGGTCACCACACATGAGGAGCTGTGTTAAAGGGTCGCAGCTCTAGGAAGGTTGAGAACCGTTGGTCTACTTGCTTTTGTTTCTGCTTTCATGTCAACTGCACATATATGTTTTTACGCAACTATAAAATCTGTAGCCCACAATGGAAGAAAATACGTGCTATCTCTCTTCCTGAGGCTGATATACCATTGAGTGTGATCATCTTCACTAACATCCATTTTCCTGCAGGTAACATAATTTCATCTTTCTTGCTGGCCAAGAAAAAAAAAATTCAGCCATTTGAAAAAACAATCTTTTCTTCTGCTTTGGGAAATCCAGGCTGGTTCTATAACTTAGCCACCGTGAACAGTGCTACAGTGAGCACTGATGTGCAGAGACCTCTGTGTTAACTTGACTCAGAGTCCCAGAGGAGTGCCAGAGCTGGGCCGTGTGACAGGCCTATCTGTTTTCAGGTTTTGAGAACTATCTGTCCTGATTCCCACAGTGGCGAGGCTGGTTATATTCCCCGCAGCGCTCCAGAAGGACTCCTGTAGGTCCGTACCCTAGCTATCCTTTGTTACTGTATGTGTTCTTCATGACTGGCATTCCGACTGGGCTGTGATGGCATCTCAGCGTAGTTGCTTCGTGTAGACAGAGTTTAAATTTTCCATTCTGGATTCTGCCACGTCAGTTGGGTCTCCACTAGATGGCCCTTAAAATCACACGGAGGTGTATGCAGCCTCGAGAGCTGATGTTGCAGCTCCAGAGCCCCGTCTGCCTCTTTTTCAGCTAGGTAACCTGCCTCTCTCAGCCCAGTGTGCTAACCCTTGGCTGCGTTTCTAGAGAAAGTGTGAGGTTTCGCGGCTCGAATCCCCTTCACTGCTTACACTGCTCACCGTGGTTATTCACCGGATGGCAGAACAGTGGCAACAGCTCTTGACAAACTTTGCACCGTGAGCTCTGCCGTTTGGATGGCAAGATCTTGTGACATAGACCTTTCAGATTCACACTCACCACTGGGGTGAGAATGTGACTCTCAGACTTGAAGAAGTCCACCCTCTCTGACACGGCCTCGACTGTCAGCTTCTCAAAGACAGCCGTGTGTCAGGTACTCCACTCTGATGTAGAATAGAAGTGTATCAGGACCTTGTGAGCTAGCCTGTGGTTCCAGATCATGGATTCCCATCCTGGATTCTCTTTAAGACAACTTGTGCTTCCTTAAAGCTGTTCTATTCATCTTCTCGTCTACCTAAGCGTGAGTTTGAAAGTGCTGCCACAGCAACACAGCACAGTGGGACTGCACACACCAGTCTCTGTTCCCATGATTCTCGAGGCCGGAAGTATGACATCCAGTGTCAGCGCGTCTATTTTCTCTGAGGTTCAGTCTTTGGACTGTAGTGACCATCTTTCCTTTCTTTACACGGCCTGTGCTGGGCATATATTGAGTCCTGACCTCTTGTTGGATCTTATCTTGACCCATTTCTAGGAAGATTCTGTTTTAAATACAGTTACACTCTGGAGTGTAGGGTGGAGTGCAGAAATTCTGTCTTCTATCCGTGGAGTTTGGAGACCTTTTTGTTGCTGTTGTTGCTAACAAGCAGAGCTCGATCTCCCTCTTTTATTAATTCTCTCATATGTTTGAACATCGGCCATGAGCTGGTGACTATGCTCCATCTGTCCATAGTCTGGGAGGGTCAGAAAGTTTGAAAGTTTCAAGACTGGGGACACTACCCTGGGGTCAGAACCTGTAATTGAGGAGCTGGAGAGCTCTTGCCTGTTTCCTGATGTGAGGGAGTTGGCTGTAAGTAGAGGAAGACTCATAAAGCACAGGAATGGACATTTCTGTAAAAAAAAAAAAAAGTGCCAGCATCTGTGGACATAAAGAGTGTGGGCTGACCCTGCATCATCTGTGCATCTTTTTAGTGGGTTTAGCTGAAACCAGAACTTGAGTTGGCAATGGGATATCCCCTCTTTACTGTTTGGGGCTTGGCAGCTGTGTAAATAGTGGGCTGTCTTCTGTACAGTTCTAGCTGCTGCACAAAGAATAAACATTGAGATTCAAAGTCTAGAAAATACCAGTAGAAATAATTACTTTAAATTATTATAATTAAAATAATTGCTATAAATACTTCCTTTATAGAAGTTGAGGTTCCTTCCTTCCTTCCTTTCTTCTTTCTCTCTCTCTCTTTCTTTCTTTCATCCCTCCTTCCTTCCTCCCTCCCTCCCTTCCTCTCTTCCATTTTTCTTCCTGTCTTCCTTTCAACAGGGTCTCATTCTGTAGCCTTGGCTAGCCTGGAAGTCTTTATGTATACTAGGCTGGTCTGGAACTCCCAAGGGTCTGTCAGTCCCTGCCTCCTAAGTGCTGGGATTAGGAGCATACACAATATGTCACACTCAATTTTTCCCCCTAAAATTTTGCTGAAGTGCTCTGAATGTTCTGTTGGCTACCGCACAGAAAGCCTGAACTTCCGGAGGGTGAGCTGATGTTTACCAACCTGGCCATATGCAGACACACAGTTTAGATGTGAGCATGCTGGCAGAGCTGATCCTTCCTGGATACTTGGGTTAGACGTAGGAAGAGGAGTCTGTGGGCCAGGTTGGGGAGGAAGGCAGGCTCTCTGGTGCATGGGCTTAAACTGAGGCCAGTACAACAGTGGCTACAGTTGTGTGGAGTAGACATCGAACCTCCCCACAGTCCATTACCCAGATGGAGGGAGAGCATCCATGTGTGACCATGTAAGATCATGCCAGCCAGACAGGCCATTTACAGTTCAGGTGATTGGAGTAGTCTTAATCTGGAAGCTTGCTGAGAAGGGCAAGAGATCCTTGACTGCTTGAGTGAATTCTTAGCTGTGGTGCTCAGTGGATCTATTGGACAGAATGGCCATCTTCCCAGGCATCTGAAAGCCTGGAGAACATGAACCTCTGATTGGCCTGGTTCTTGCTGGAGTTACTTGTTAGGTCAGGATACTGATACCTTGCCATTGTCCTCATTGCTCTTGTGCGTCTGTGTCCTGCCTCCTTCTCTCTTTTTTTTCTTTCTTGGACATGATGGACTAGACTCTTGACTCCCAAGGACAAAGCTCAGCTCTCCTCTTCTCCAGTGTTCCATCTCTTTGGAGAAGTTCCAGCCAAGGCTCCGCTCATCACTCTCTGTCCAATGTTCCCTCCTATACCTCCATACCCCAGTCTCTCCTGTCAAAATGTCTCCTCCCATACAACCACACCTCAGCTTCAGGGAGTCTGGCCATCTGTGCTGTTCCTTTCCTGTAGCCCCAGCATTGTTCAACATTCAACACAATGGGTTCCCAGGTGGGTTCTCACTGATTCCCATGCCTGCTGCACAGTCCTGGATTTTGAGAAAATGTAATCAAGGTCTGGAAGATTGCAGAAGGGCAGAGGAAGTGTGAGTCCCTCAAGCTTATCTCTCCATCGTAAATAAGTAGGTAGGTATAGAGCTAGTAAGAGTTTGGCATAAAACCAGGAAGAATGATAAAGAAAATAGAGAGGAACACACCCATTTCCTCTCCAGCAGGGATGTAAGTGGGTCCTGAGCTCTAGTTCTGGGTAGGAAGGATGGAGTCTATGAGAGGGAATGCTGGGAATTTGCACTGAGGAGAAGTAGAAAATTGTAGCCACATACTGCATGCCAAAATCCTACCCTTTGAGTGCCGAAAGTCTCTTCTGTAGCTCAGTGGAGGCCCAGGACCATCATAACCTCCTCCCTCTCCCCACCAGACAGAGGAAGGAAAAGCTGTTTTCACAGTATCTCTCTCGGATGATTAGTGCAATTTAGTGTGCTTGGCTTCATGTCAAGCTACTATCTAGTTATAGTGCCTTAATGTCAGACAGCAGGACAGAGAGGGTCTGTCCTCACTGCTCATTGTACGCATCCCATCTCTGGTGAGATCTCTGGCCTTCCTCTCCACCTCACAGGCAGTTCTTTTCAGAAGGTCGGGACTACTTCTTGGTGAGCACTTCCAGGGTGGGCTGTGGCACCTGGTGATGGAGGCCAGCTGTTAGAGAGAAGGTAACTTAGGAAGTGGTGAACCCATGCCCTTAGCTAAGGGTCTGATTGCTTTCGAGTACCATGGCCTAGAACCTTCTAGCACATAGAGACCTCTACCTGCTCCCCCACAGGAATCATTTCTTGGCTAAGTCACCCATCTCAGATGTGGAAGGAGATCTAGTGCCTTCTAGACTCTTCCAAGAAAGAATCCCTCCTGAGTGGAATTCCTTCCCAGGGAAGACTCTTCCCGTGAGGCCCTGGTGACCAGTATGGCATCTTTTATCATCTCTCAAAGAGCTATATGTAGCACAAAGCTAGGGCTTAGAATTCTTACAGAATACTTGAGTAAACAAACAACCGAATGAGTGAACAAACGGATAGACAACTGTTCAGTACGTGGGTTGCTGGATTCCAAGTCTAAGCCCCGTAGCTCTGAGCTTTTCATCTTCATCTGGCCTCTTGCAGAGTTCTTGGGAGTCATCATGTTCTGGTCCTCAGTCCCGAAATGCCTCCTTGCTGTCTGTGTTGTCATGGAGTTTGCTGGAAGCTTCGTGGGTAAGAGTGAAAAAGAGGGGCCACAGAGATGACTCAGAGCTTGGGAGCACTTGCTGATCTTGCAGAGGACCTGGGTTCAGTTCTCAGCACCCACAAGACTCACAACTATCTGTAACTCCAGTTCTGGGGGATCAAACACACTTTTCTGCTCTTGTACACATCTGATGCACTTACACACACATATGTAAATCACTAACACACATACAATAAAAATGAATCAATAGATAAATCTTAAGAAAAGAAAGAGTAAACAAGAGATCCCTTTCTCCCGACGATGGGGAGAGCAGGTGGGTAGATCACCTGTCACTCATGGCTTCATGGAGCTTCATTACTTGGAGAGCTCCTTGGCTTTGATTACCAGCGCCGCTTGACTGTTGGCTGCAGTGCCCTTGGGTAACTTTTTAAACATGTCTATTTCCTCCTTCAGAGAGTTTCACTTGTGAAAATTTTACAAGCATGAATGAACCTATCCAGTTCAAGGATAAATGTGAGACCACTCAAAGCTGCTTCAGCCAAATACAAGAATTCAAAGTGCCAGGTAAGTCACCCCTCACTCCCTTATGCATCGTTCAACTTGATCCCACTTCCTTTCAGGATGGGGTTGGGATTGTGGGCTTCAAAGTGGTGGCCATGAAGCATGGTGCCCAAGGGAAGGTCTCAGACACTGGCTCCTACATCAGCCCATCTCGGAGTGGTTACTCACCCGACGTCAATTTTCTTTGTAGTGCTGGGGATCAGACTCAAAGCTCCCTGCATCCTGAGCTCTACTTCTGAACACTGTAACAAATCATCCCTTTGTAGGTTTGCTCTCTGAAACCATTGCAGAGGCTCTTTTTCAGAGAAGTGAAAATGTCAAGTCGGAGAGAGTTATGAAAAAAGATTTTTTTGTTTTTACACTGGTGTTTCTTTCTCTCTGAGACTCAGAAGGAAATTTTCCTGGGGGGTTTGGGTCTCTACAGAGCCTTCCACAAGCCTAGTGGCCCAGCAGAAAGGCTGTTCTACAGGTGGGTGCACTGAACTGACATTTTCGGCCACACTGGGGGACCAACGGACATTTAGGTACAGTCATCGATGCTGTAAGACTGACAATTGCAACGCGCAGGACACACAGCGTGAGTGAAGTTCGTCTCTGCCCCCTCAATACCTGCTCCAAGGCTCTTCTGGCTTTCCGTGGACTCCTGCCTTCTCTGGGAGGCAGCAGGGTTGCTTGCTTATCCTTCCTTTGCCTGTGGCTGCTGTCCTTGGGAAGTGCAAGGTTAGATACAAACCTCTCCCGTGAGTGACAGCTGAGCGGATGGATTGGTATTCATTCTTTTCTCTGACTCTATTGGTTTAAGTGTGATTCCCCCCCATCCTTCAGCTGAGAGGTTGCTCTCACCTATTTAATTCCCCATCTTTGTTTTTGTTGTGGATATGGACTCTTGCTGTGTTTCTCAGGCTTGTCTTGAAGTCCTAGACTCAAGTAATCTTCCTGCCTCAGCCTCCCAAGCTAGGAACATATGTGTGTTTGTGCACCTGGTTAGTTCCTTACACTTTGACCAGCGTCCTTTTAGAGTGCGCATTTCTCCTTCCATGGTAGAGAGGCCAGGGACTGAAGACAGCTGAAGACAGTTGGGTGGGGGACACACAACTGTAACCAAAGGATCTCAGACACCTGCTTCCTATTCCCTCCTCCTGTGGTGTTTTAGTTGTATTTTGGTTTTGTTCAACCATGAAAGAACTATTGGATTGGGTGAGGTGGTGATGTTCTCAGCTATTGTTTCCTGCCTATTCCTCGAGATAAAAACTTTCTTCTCTCCACTCAGCATCTCAGGTGTCTGCAGAAGCCAACGGCCTTCAATGTCTTGCCAACTACGCGGAAACAGGGACGCTGTCTCTCCCAACTCTTCTAAAGTGCACAGGGAACGAGACAATGTGTATTTCGTTTATTGGCACAGGTATGATTATTTCCTCGAGCAGTGTGATGTTTATATTGTTAAGGGTACAGTGTGTCGGCCGTTTATCACTTACACAGCTAATTATGCCACAACCTAGCAGGTGAAAACAAGAACTATTTATCACCACTCAGTACCTGCAAATCTAAACGCAGAGAATAGCGTTGCTGTGGCTGTCTCAGGGTGTTTCATCAAACTGAGTTCTGTTGTCGGGTACGAGCTGTGATCCTTCAGACGCTCGGTCCTTCAGATGGAGGATCTGCTTCCCAGCTCATTCTTGACTTTTTTTGTGGGTCTCCCTTTTTCTTCCTAGGCTTCCAGCATCCCCCTAGTAGATCCTTTTGCTCCCACCTTGGAGCAAGTGATGAGAGACAGACAGAGAGTGATTTCAAGCACACACTTCTGCTGGTGCCCTGTTGGTCACATAGATCAACCTCGATGTGTCATAGGTGGATTCGACACTTGGGTACCTCTGCCAGGGAGACGGAAGTATTCGAGGGTCGGGAGGTCATCTTAGCTGTTTTCCTCATAGACCAAAGGCAACAAGGTGACAAGTGTTTGATTGTTCTTCTAAACCTCAGATGGAACTATTTGTCCAAAGAAAAGAGCTGACAAAAGAAGAATTGAGGTGGGGGCTTGGAATTGATGGGAGGAGAGGAAAAAATCTTAACTGCTTCCCATGGAAGAGTCAGGTTCGGGCACCTGAGTTGCCGTGATGCCCTGAAATGGGATTTTGATTCAGAAGTGCATAGAGGACAGGACTTGAGTTCCAGATGCCTTCGTCCCTGCCTCTGTGACAACTCAGACGCTATTAATAAGCACCCAAGTTTTGCTTAAAGCCATTGACTCTAGTAAAATATTTATAATTTCCCTTGTAGGAGAAAAGTATGTTGCGAGGAAGCACGTGTACATTTCAAGGATTAACTGCAAAAATAACTAAGGTTTTTCTTCTAGATTGTACTCTGCGAGAAAGAGCTAGCAACTCTTGATGGAGATATAAAAAGTTGTGTTTAGGAGTGTTTATTAAGTGATGGACTGGGAGCTTGGTGGGACTGGAGCCAAGCTATGCTTTTATTTGAAAAGGATTTTGACAGAGGTTATGGGGAGAACAGAGGGAAGACCCTTTGCCTAGATGAGGAGAAATGAGGTGTCACAGGTTACAGATGAGGGTTGAAGATATCCATAGTGCGACGGGCTTCTACCTCAGTTTACCTTGAGGAACATAGGCATCCAGTGTGTTTCATAGTTATTCTTACAGGGAACTCAGAGCCCTCAGAAGAAGGGATGTCAGTTTGTGTGGGAATCCACAATATTTTCCTTAAGGAGCCTGGGTAGGGAAGACAGGTACCCTAGAGGGGTTTTAGCCAACGACTGAAGTCTTGCATCCGACCTTTTCCCACTGTGTGCACCCAGCCCATCTCTCCTAGCTAGTGGGCATCCAGAGACCCCAGTGTTAGTCTTGCGTCTGAGATTCGAAGGTCTCTGTGAGTTTTCTTCTATACTGGGGAGACAATGGGACCAGAGAACACAAGGGCTGGGCCTCTGAATGGATGGAACTGGAGCTGGGCTCATGCATCTCAAGCATGAGGCAGAAGTCACGGATTCTAAGACATTCTGAGCACAGTTTCTTTTCCCAATGGATGTGGGTGAAGAGAGCAGAAGAGAGGAGAGAGGAAGCTAATTCTTGCGTCGTTTTCTTCGCAGCGGAAAGCAGTAATCCTTTTCTTGCAATGGTGGTTGGAACGGGCTGTGCGACAGAAAGCGCCTGCAACCTGAATATGATCATATTTGACAACATAAAAATTCGTACCTTCTGTTCAAGAGGGTACCCTGTACTTCCTGAATCAGTTCCAGATAGCACAGGCCTTCGACCTACACCCATCTCAACAGTACCAGTTCTGAGTGTTCTCCTCCTGCTGAAAGTCTTGCTTTAATATTCCAGACTCAGGCAATTTCACAACCTCACACACATCCTTGGAGGGCTTCCTTCCTCAATGTGGAGAATAAAAAATTGGCGATTGCTTGTCTTGTTTGTATTTCAGCTCCTATCCAATTATAGTTTTACTTAATTTTAAAAAGAGTGAAGCCAGGTGGTGGTGGCACATGCCGTCAGTCCCAGCCCTCAGGAGGCAGAGGCAGAGGCAGAGGCAGAGGCAGAGGCAGAGGCAGAGGCAGAGGCAGAGGCAGAGGCAGAGGCAGAGGCAGAGGCAGAGGCAGAGGCAGAGGCAGGTAGATCTCTGTGTGTTCGAGGCCAGCCTGGTCTACAGAGAGAGTTCTAGGATAGCCAGAGTTACAACAGAGAAACCCTGTCTTGAAACCCTCTCCAAACAAAATATGTGTGTGTGTGTGTGTGTGTGTGTGTGTGTGTTTTTTGCTGGTGGAGTCCAAAAGAGAGTGTCAGATCTCCTTCATCTGGAGTTACAGGTGTTGTGAGCTGCCTGATGTGGGGACTAGGAACTGAACTCTGGTCCTCTGGAAGAGCACAATTTTAATTGCTGAGCAATCTCTCCAGCTTCCTATGATCCATTCGGTAGCAACCTCTTTCTTCTGCCCAAGAGTTTGAGATTGTATTTATGAGATTCTCTTTAGTCCCACTATTTTTCCACCCATCCCTTGAGCCATATATCTTGGAATACATCTTTTCTGATTGTTAATTTCTACCCATAATCTATAATTGGTTCTTGTTAAAAAATACTTTTGAATGGATAATTTCCTGCAGTTTTTTGTAGCACAGCTCAAGTACAGCTCAATATGGTGGTACATAAGATCCCAGTATTCAGGATGCTGAAGCAGAAGGATTACTTCATGTCTGTGGACATCATGTGCTTTATAGTGAGTTCCAGGATAGTCAGGACTGCATGGCAAGATCCTGCTTCAAAAAAAAAAAAAAAGAATGAAATAAAAAATAACCTATTTAAATATATATTTAAAAGTATATATTTAATAAATAATGTATTATATATTATGCAATATATAATATATTATATTACATATATTTATATAATAATATGAATAAATATATTTAATGAATATTTAAAATATATATTTAAATACATAAATTAAATATATTTATTTAAAATAAAATACAATAAAACAATAAGATACAAATAAAAGAGGATGTGTAAGGGACTCCCTAGTTTCCCTCACCATGAGCATAGAATCATCACCATCCACTCTGTGTAACTCTGTGTCTCAGGAGGGCTGGGCACCGGGGTACAGACAGAAGCTGTCTGTCAAGGCTGTTAGAAATGCTCACTTTAAATTATTAATGCTTATTCCTAGGTCCCAGAAAGCTGTTCACTCTTGTGGCAGGGCTTAGACCACTCCCACCTTTCTTCCGCAATGCCTGTGAGGCAAGGGAGTCCCGGAGAGAAGAAGCTCGCACAGAATTCAAGCTTCGCCACGTTCTTGTGGTGCTTACCTAAGGCAGAATAACCCTGCTCAGATGGACCTCTCGGTGATTAGATTCGGTTTCTGACAGCGCCCAGCTTGTCTCTTGAGGTTTCATGGAAAAGACGAGTGCCCTGGTGGTTACTTGGTGTGGGAGAGCTGTCTCTCTGTACCCATCAGGCCTTCCCATGACTCTCCTGCTGCAGACTTCCTCTTTCCTTTCTGGGATGAGTTACATGGCTCCGCTAAGCTCTGTTTCTGGTCCTCTGTGGATGGAAGGGAGCACTCTTCCCCAGGCCTGCTCAAGGCCCTTCACACCCTCCATGCACCTCCGGCTGTCTAGGGTGGATTTTATGTCCCAGAATGGGGACATAGTGTGAGAGAGGGCCGGCCCTTAGACTGCTGTTTGGATATGATACACTTGTTTAAACCAGCAGTCTCCATCGTGGAATCCACGGTATGGGGGAAAATCTCTTTGCTTTAATCCACTGGAATTGAAGGATTTTGGTTATATTCATTAGCTTATTTGACTAACCTGTTTCAATTTCAATGTGGGGGATCAGAGATAGTCAGTCCCATCTAAAAACTGTAGTCTCTAAATGTCCCTAGAAATCTGTGGGTAACTCTTGGCCTTTGCTAGGAAGCTGGAATTTGTTAGCTTGATTAGTTCAGGGTGTGTGTGTGTTGGGGGGTGTCTACAGCAAGCACAGTCCCTGGGCTCTGGTCCAGGGAAGGGCAGAAGCCTTTACCTTCAGGGTTTGAACACTGCTGTGGAATGTGCTTGACTCTGTTCAGTGCTTTTCCCCCTCAGTACAAAACTTATACACCCATGGTACCATAAAACCCAACTTTCACATCTTGTTTGGAGCAGGGAAGGGCAACTGTACCCATTATTTATTGGAGATAGAAAGCAACACATACATGTAAAAAGACACAGGGAGGCTGGAAAGCTGATTTGGGGGTTCAGAGTGCTCGTTGCTCTTGCAGAGGACCAAGGCTTGGTTCCCAGGACTTGCACAGTGGCTCACAAACACCTGTAACAGCAGTTTCAGAGCATCATATTCCCCTCCCGACTTCCCCAGACACCAGGTATGCATGTGGTTCATATACATGCATGCAAGTAAAACATCCATACGTGTAAAATATATAATTTTTTTAAAGACACGTTTTTAAAAAGAGAACTCACATGTTGTTTTCAATTGTTTCATGCTCAAAATTGATCTGGGAAGTGGTGTGTGGGCTCTCCTAGGATCTCATTCATTGTTTGCTGAGCATCAATTCCCCCCATGACCAGACAGCTGAGTTTTGTTAATGGTCAAAGTTCCTGACATATTTTGAGGGCATCTGAGGAGCTGACCACTGTTCTCAGCACTTTCTAAGTATGAACTCAGCTCATCCTTGCACGCTTGTTTATAATGTGTGTATGTCCTCACGCCCAGATGACATGAGAAGAAGCAGTCAAAAAGAGGGGGTTATGCGGTTATGTTGCTTTGCTAGTAGACATGGAATCGAGAGTTCAACCCGATCTGTCTTTAGGTGAAAGAATCAAGCTGCCCACTCTATTAGCTGTAGAAATTTAAAATCTGGAAACAACATTTTTTTTTGTTTATTTTTTTCTTAACTGTATTAGATTTCTGTTGCTGCCATCACAAATCACTATAGAATCGGTGGCTCTAAACAGCACAGAATTACAGCTCTGGAGGTGTGAGTCTGAAATGAGTTTCCCTGAGCTTTAGCTCAGGTGTTCTCCAGAGCTCCTTTCTCTGCGGTTGAGCATGTGGGGGACCCTTTTCCCGTCTGCACCTGTGGCCAGTGGCCATCCACATTGCTTTACTCTCAGTTCCTTCCTGTGTCTTCTACACACGTCCTTCCACTCTGCGTCTGGTGCACAGCCTCTTCCTCTGGTGTCCATCGCTTCTCCTTGCCTTTGAGCACGCTTGTGGCTCACCCATGTGATGCAGGGAAATGTCCCCTTCTCAGGGTTCCGACCTACATCTGCAAAGTCTCTTTGACCATATTAGAATGACATAAATGGTGTCTGGGGATTAGGATGTGTGCTTATTTATAGGATAGTCTTCAGCCAACCACACCACCTACCAATTTAAAAAAAGTCTCAACATCCTGTAAGGTGTTCATAAATGAGAATGGTTGGAACCGGCTACAGTTCTGCAGGTGGTCCTGTACCAGATAACTCACTAAGGGCTGTGGCCATCTTTGGCAGAGAACTCAGCACATGCAAAGCATATTAGATTATCAGGAGAGTGGACCTTTGAGAGTTATTACAGGAACTTGTCTACAAGGAGCTCCGGATATAACACGCAGTGTTCCATGTGATCTTTTGCAAAAATAAGGGTGCCTCTTCCATTGCCACCTGGTGAAAGGGTCAATCAGCACATGAAATGTCATAGACCATCCTGCCAAGAAGCTGGCAAGACACAGTTTGCTTTGGGGGCCTGAGGACCAGGGATGGAGTTTCTCTGCCTGCAGATGTCTCTGTAGTGGCTACTCCTTCCTCTTGCACACAGAGGGGCATGGTAGTGGCAATCAGTCGGTTCCCTGTTACCACCCTTGGCTCCTTCTTGGGTGTGTTCCTACAATAAAGGCTTAGTGTTCCCCAGCCTGAGCCTCACCCTTCTAATCAGTCAAACCGTACTTGGAAAATGCAGTCGTAAAGCTCCTTTTGTCCCCGTAACTATTGCTTCACTTTAGCTGACCTACCCATTACCAGAAGCCCCCACCTGTTCTCTGTGGCTACCATGTACTCCTCTGGGCTCCCTCTGACCTACCAGCCTTTGGGTCTGTGAAGACGTGGAATGACCCTCTGTTCTTTGGGAGATAAAGCCTCACCTGCTCTGGCTTCTCTCCTCTTTCTGCTGCCCGTACACTCATGTGTCACTGTAGTCCCCTTTGTGACATTTTGGCTCACTAGCCTTCCTTTCCTCTTTTGACCCCAGAACGCCTCAGATTTGGCTGTCTCTGTGTTTACACCGTCCACCTGGAAGTTGGAAAGCAGTCTCTTATTTGTAACATGCCTGGTCCCAGCGTTCTGTAAGGCTGCCTCACAGAGCCTGCAGACACCCAATTCACAGCTAAAGGCAAGACTAAGCTTAGCCATTAGCCTTCTGCTTGTGTCTATGTCCCTTATATTAGCTCAGTTTTGCTGATCACATTTAATTTGCTGAGGGGAGTCTCAGAACTGGTGGCACAGTTTTATCCCTAAATTTACCTACCGTGACACCTTCAAACTGAAGATATAAAGAGTAACCGAGGCTTTTCAGCTTTTACATCTTAATCAGGCCTCCCAGAGGGCATTTCTCCAGTCATTGTCCAGAGCCTGTAATCACTTTGGTGTCTAGAAACAGTGGAGCCTTGCAGACTACCCATAGTGAGGTCAGACCCTAAATGGGAGCCGTTGTCCCACAAGAGAAGCAAGAGAAGCAAGTTTGTCTCTCAAGTTGAAATGGCCATTTCATGGGAACCAGATTGTTCCCTTAAGAGGTAAAGACCTCTCTAGAGCCATTCAGTGGAACTTGGACCATGAAAACAACCAGCTAGACTGAGCCTGCTTGATAAATCCAGCTCTCTCTTCTCTAGTTTCTCCTCTACTTAAACCTAACTCTCACATATTGTGCCCTCCACAGTGGGAAACCCTCTCACCTCAGGGTCCCCTCCACGGTGGGAAACTCCTTTTCAATCATTTCTCTTTTGTTTGCTTTCTGAGGTGAGAGATCTCATCTAATTTATCCCCCTCTCCAAGTCAGTCCTTTGGCCCAAGATTTCTGCAACACATTCAAATGAGAGTCACTCCAAGGTGCAAAGAGCAGACTCAGATTTTATCCCTGTTTTCCTTCCTGAACAGGAAGTATGAAAACTGTCCTTGGTCAAAGACAGGAAATGTATGTGTGTAAGATGAAATATCATTTTCCCAAAATGTACACTTTGCTTCTTCTTTAACTCTTCTTAAGCAGCACATTGATTTTTTTTTGTCTTGTATTCACATGTTAGAATGATCCTTACCAGGTCTACCTGGACACTAATGATTTTCAAACTTAGAACTGACCTAATCTTTTGTGGCAGAGGCATCAGATCAGGTATAGTGTTCTTTATGATTTTCTTACATCTTTTTCACTTGTCATAAGGCCCTGTGGCAGGGTGGAGTATGGCGGGGGTTGGGTAGAGTGATGGATCATTCTAACTGTCAGCGTGCTACATTGGGGAGTCACCTGGAAGAGAATCTCAATGAGGGAGTGTCTACACAGAGGTGTCTACGGGCATGCATATGGGGGATTTTTAAAAACTAAATTAATTGATGTGGGAATACCTGGCCCACTCTGCATGGTACCATTCTCTAGGCAGGGGGTCCTGAATTGTGCAAGAGTGAGAGATCAAGCTGAGCATGAGCAAGCAAACGAGTGAGCACACATGTACTCATGTTTCTCGGTTTGCTCTTGACTTCGTGATGTGACTAGCTGTTTGAAGTTCCTGCCTTGACTTTTCCACAATGATGGACTATAACTTTGAATTGTAAGATAAAATACACCCCTTTCTCCTAAGTTGCTTTTTGTTAGGGTTGTTTTAGGGTTTTTGTTTTTGTTTTGTTTTCACAGCAAGAGACAGGGAATTAGCTAAGATGATAAGAGATTAAGAGATTTTAGTTTCCAGTCCCTTTGAAGCATTAACTTTCTGCCTTCAAGCAATACCATGCCATAATTGTGTAAATGCCACCCCCCTGCTATTCATTCGGAAAGATATATTGGGTGTCATTCCACTAGATGGCACTGTGCAGATGTATCTAGTTAGCTACACAGAACAGCAGCATTGGAATCTGATCTTAGAAATTGCTGTTTGAGTCACACACACACACACACACACACACACACACACACACACACACACACACACACACACACACATTAAATGAATTTTGACTTGGAATTAGGACAACATTTCTGGTGACTTCTCAAAAGTCCTTAATCACATAAGTATCTTTGATCATAATAATTAAAATATTTACCAACTCTGGAAAGTAATGGAAATGCTCTGCTTCCACGGTTGGTTTTTGCTGTACTCAGGTTCAGGCTTACTGCCTTTCTCATCTTCTAATTGTTTTGTGGCACACACTTGCTCTTCTCTTCTCCGTTCCCTGAGAAAATACAACTAGGATGCAGACACATCTGTTCAGACCAGAGTAACATTTTTATGTGCAGGTGTGGCAATGGGTGCATTCACAGTGCTTGTAACCTCCCCAGCCTCTTTGCAATCTCTGCAGCCTCTCATCATCCCACACCATATGCTCTACCACCATACGATGATCTTGTTTTCTTTCTATGTAGCTCTGGCCGTCCTAGAACCAGCTATAGAACTCACATGGCCATCTGCCATATATCCCTGACTAAAACCTGTATCTATCTGGAGATTTTATTTGAAGCTACTCTATGCTAGTGTTCTGAGCTTCCCAAGTGCTAGTGCACAAGGGCTGTCACCACAGTGTACCACAGATGAATGGCAGAAACAAGAGCTCACCTTCTGCTAATTCTGGTTGCTGGAAGTAGGAGATTTGGTACTGGAAGGTCTGGTTTCTCTGAAGATTCTGCCCTATGTTTTAGGTGACCATCTTCTCCCTGTGTCTTTATGCCTGCTCCATACACCTGGGTCCTCATCTCTGTTCTTACAGGGCCACCTGCTGTATTGAATGAGGACTCACATCAATGACTTCTGGGAAGACTGTCTCCAAATGCAGTTATGTTCTTGGGGGTGGTGGGTGGTTAAGTCTTTCAAACTACATTTTCTGGTCTTTGAAACTTTAGCTTCCTCTGTAGTCTACAACCAGATTTTTGCTTCTATATATCTGATAGAAGATTAACACTACAGTTTATGAAGAAAGACAGAAGCCAAATAAGAAAACAAACCAACAAAGAATGGGCTAGTGAACAGATTCTCAAGAGAAGAAATGCAAACAGTATTCAAGAAAACAAATGCTGTTGTGGATGTGGAAAAAGAAAAAAAAAACCTCGTTTCTAATCATTGGGGTGACGTATTTGTTGTATAAAACTGGGCGCATTCATGTTTGCTGAGTATATGTTTAGAATTCTAACGCTTTCTTGACGGGTCATTCTCTTAATCTGTAGGTGACTTTTATCTCCTCTGATTAGTTGTGTTTGGGGTTTATTTTGTCAGATACTAAAACTGTGACAGACAAGGGCTCGGTGCCTAGCTCCATGTGCTTAGAACTCCTTTTCTACACGTTCACTCTGAAAGAAGTGTCTGCCATTCATCACGAGGCGTGTTCTTCGAGTTAACAAAAAATGATCCTGTCTTTTAATCCAACTGGATAGACTGTGCTGTTTTCTTTTTCTTTTTCTTTTTCTTTTTTTATGGGGGAATTAAGAGCACTGGCACTAAGAGGAATTATTGAAAGGTATGTATTAATTTCCAGCATTTTGTAGATTTTGTATTGCCTGGTGTGTTTCTCCTCTCTTGCTTAACTCTCATTTCCCCAGTGTTAGGAAACTTGCTGACACAAGCTTTCTAAAAGTATCTTCTATGTCTTTAGAATGAAATTCTTTTCCTCTTCTTTCCATGATTCTTAGATTTGGTTCTTTCATAGTGTCCCATCCAGTTTTGAATGGGAAACCCCTAATTTATCCATTTATGGGGGAAAACCCCTAATTTATTAAACTTTCTCATCTTTTCAGGGTGAATTATATAGTGTGTGATTACATCAGTAAACATGTTTCAAGAGCTGATGTTACACTGTGTGTTTAAACATACACAACCATAGTAAAGGAGAAAGGATGTTGCCTAAAACAGGTTTCAAAGGCTTGCCCTGTTCCTGAAATGTGGGCCCCTTCCCACACACCAGACAGACAGCCCAGTCTGCTCCCGCCTCCCGTGCATTTTAGACACCAGCCCTGTAGAGCTGAGGCATCTCCAGGAATGGTCAAGGATCCCACAGGTTCAAGAAGTTCCTCCATGCCCACCAGTACCCTCAACATCAGTTGAAACACTATGACTTTGCCCCTGTTTTTGTATGTATGAAATTTAACTTAAAACCTTCAAGCTGAAACTGTGTAGCCAGACAGGTTTTCCACTAGATGCCCTTGAAATCACACTAAAGTGTGTGCAGCCCGGGGGCGGCTGCAGCTGCTGCAGAGTCTTGTCTGTTACCTCTTCTGCTTGACAACCGACCCCGTCCCAGCCTGCTTTCCTAAAACATGGATGTATGTCTAGAGAACATTTTGGGTTTTGTGATTCAAAATACCTCAGAAGCTTACGTTGCTTGCAATGGTCATTCACACAGAGGCAGAACAACTGCAATGAGGTCTCAACAAACTCTGGGTCTTGAACTCTTCTGTCTGGATAGTGAGCTGTGGAAACACAAAACCTACAGATTCACACTCATCATTGAGGGGAGATTGCAACTCTCAGACCCGAAACAGTCCAGTCTCTCTGTAAGGCTCTAACTGTCGGTCTGGAAGAGTCTGGCATGGCTTCACTAAGGTGGCTCTGTCTTTGTGTACTGACATTTGTGGTGCTGAATAGGAGCTTATCAGGACACTGTGAGCTAGCCTGTGGTTGTTTCCTTGATCTGACATTGTAGTTTCTCTAGAATTCTCTTAAAGCAAACCTAGTGCTTTTGTGAAGTTGGTCTATTCTAGTCTTCTGGTCTACCAAAGTTTGAGTTTGCAAGCTCTGCCACAACAACATACCACAATGGCATGGCACTCACAGCGCAGTCTCTGTTCTCACGATCCTGGAAGTTGAAGTGCAAGATCTGGTGTCAGCGCTTATTTCTCTAAGGTTTTGCCCTTGGACTGTAGGCGACCATCTTTTCCTCTGTTTTCACATGGTTTGCCCTCTGCCTATGTCAGTTCCCGCGCTCTTGTTCTTGCTTTGTTGGAGGAGGGTCCACACAGATAGCCTTGTTTTGTTTATTCCTGGGAAGATTGTGTCCTCAAATACAGTTATATTCTAATATATGGAGAGTTAAGTGTTGTGGAGGTTTATTTTTAGTTGTGTTTAAAATAATTGTTTCGTGCACTGTTGGAAAAAGGGATGCATAGGCCTTGGCCTTTTGTACTGTCTGCAGGTGTTGGATTCCTGTTGGGGATGTTTGATTGCTTATGGTCTGCACTTGCGGAGTTCTGAATGAATAAAAACACCTGAGCTCAGATGCTCGGAGCTCTACTGTTCAGGTTGGAGCTTGTCATGATGGTGGTTCCGTCTGCTGAGGTCTGGCAGGGCTTCCTCATATGATGCCTGTCTTCCTCCTAAAATGCCTCCCTGGCTTCCTGGGTGAACCCACACAGTGGGTGTACTACTACAGTTAAGTCTTTAATATTGAATTTGGGAATATGCTCTGTCCCTAATAACCAATAGTGTTTATTCTCTCTGCTTCTAGACTACCCACATGTTAGAACATTAGCCCATAGGCTGGTGAGCATGTTCTATCTGTCCATAGCCATTAGGAACAGTCAAAGGTTTGAAAGTTCACAACAGCGGGCACCACCATCAGCTCAGAATCTAACTGAGGAAGAGCGTGGGGGTAGGGGCAATGATAGAGGAAGTTGTTTTTTTTGTTTGTTTGTTTATTTTGGTTTTTGAGATTGGAGCCAGGGTTTCTCTGTTGTAACTCAGGCGGTCCTGGAACTCATTAGACCAGGCTGGCCTCGAACTCACAGAGGCGTGCCCACCTTTGTCTCCTAAGTGCTGGGATTAAAGGTGTGAGCCACCACTGCCTGGCTGAGGCAGGCTCTTAGGGCAGGCCAACAGACATTAGTGGAGGCAGAAGATGCTCCAGTGTTTGTGGACAGGGGAGTTCAGCTGATTCTGCATTATCTGCCCATCTCAGTGGATTTAGCTGAAACCAAGAACTGGAGTCAACTGTGGGTCATTCTCGCACTACTGTTTGGGACCTGGTAGCTGTGCCATCTGCAGGCTGAGTACTATGAAGGTCTGCTTCTTAACTAATGGAAAAAATAGTTCCTTTATGATAGTCCATTTGCAATATTTTTTTTTCTTTTTAAGTTCTGCTGAAATGTTCTGAATGGTATGTGGGTTAGTGGTCAGAAGGCTGTGATGATAGCCATAGCTAATGGCTATGGAACGGACCATGAGCTGCTGAGTAGCTGATGTAAGAGGATACTGAATGCTGATCTGTCTCTTGATTGGGTTAGATGTAGGGTGAAGGGTCTGTGGACTAGGCTGTGAAGGGACACGGGGTCTCTGATATGCATGGGGCTAAACCGAGTTCCCACCCAGCATGCAACTGAAAAAAGATCAGACTTCCCTATAGCTCATTATACAGGTGGAGAGAGAGAGAGAGGAAATTATATGCAAAAGTGTAAGTGTGTTTCTGTCAGCAAGGTATTTAGGCTGAAGTTACTGTAACAGTTTGAACATGGAAGTTTACTGAGGAGGGCTAGTGGTTCAGGCTACGGTGCTGAACTGTATGTATTAGATGACCCACTCAGTACAGGCATCTGAATGCCTGGAGGACATTATTCTGATACCTGTGTCTTCTGCTGATGTTACTGGGTGGGAACGACACCTTATGGTGGTCTCCATTGCTCCTGTGTGTTTGGGTCCTGCCTATATATCTCTATTATTTTTTTCTTGTCTGGGATGGACAGACTCTGGAACTGCACATCCAGCTGGAGAGGGTTCATGTGATTGTTTAGATGAGAAATTCTAGAATCAGCTGAGACATGAGACTCTTTCAGGAACACGCCAGATGTTCTCCTGAGGAGCAAAGGGCAAACAGGACATCTCCCCCTCCCACACATCCCTCATTACGACAACCTTGGGTATCTCAGGACGTATTCTTGTATAACCTGCAATACTTGCAGATCAACTTCATGGCTTTTCAAGCTATTCAAATATCGTTTGATTATTTAAATTATAAGCCTTGATGAAAATAGCTCTCACAGTAAGTCAAGAATCCCCTTCCCATTCTCTCTTATTTGAGACTTCGTCTCATGTCATCCAACCTGGTCTGAAGCTTGCTGTGTATCTGAAGTTGGCCTTGGATTCCTGGTCCTCCAACCTCTACGCCCAGAGCGCTGGGGCTGTCACCACGCCCAGGTTTGTGAGGTGCTGAGAATCAAACCAAGGGCTTTGCGCGTGCTAGGCAAGTGGTCTGCTGACTTCCCTCCACCACGGCACACTTCTTTTTCTTGGTCACCTTGTTGACGGGGTGGCTGCTGTAGCATGAAAATTCCGTCCAGACACAGCTGGTGTGCTTCGATGCCTTCACCATCCCCTCTGCCCTCACACACTTTGTTGCTGTCTCTCATGGACATACATGTGTGTATATAATGTATCTATTTTGACAAAGAAAAATTACTTATGTTTGTGGAGTACAATGTTGCATTTCAACACATGTACACATTTATGTTTAAATCTTGATAATATCTAGCTCCTCAAATATTGGTCATTTCTTTATGGTAAGAACATTAGAGGTCTTCCATTTTTTTTAAGCTCTCACTTCTCTCATTATTTCATCACCTTCTTTCTTGTTTCATAAATATTTCCTCTTTCACAGTATCTATTGACGCCAGCTTGCCACCTCCTTCGCATCTTACGCCTGCGGAGGTTAGTGAATGAGGGTGCTCGCCGCAGTGCTTTCTGAGTCCTTACGTCTGTGTGCTGTGAGGCCTTTCCACCCAGTCCTGAGGTCTGAAGACTGCTGCAGGTATGGTTCCTGCCTACTTATGTTTTTCCGAATCTGGTGAGGAGCTTTTATAATGTATGTTTGCATTTCCAGGGTAGACTTGGGAAGTTCAGACCAAAGGGGGCTGTGGGAGAGAACATTGCTTAGCGTTGAAGTTTGTGGCAATTTTCAAGGCAGTTGGTGACAGATGTTACTTCTGTAGTGATTCAGTGCAGGTACTATGGAGTGTGTGTGTGTGTGTGTGTGTGCATGCATGTGTGTGTATATACATAATTTCATATGTAATGATGCTTTGGCATACTAAAAATGAAGCAATATAGATCATCGTTTTATCTGGGGAGACACTGAATCTCTCAGTGCTAACTAGTTCTTAGAGACAGCAAAGAATTATTGTTATATAAAAAAAAAATATCTGTGATAAGCAAAGAACCCGAACAGTACCTCCTCTGTCTGGCCTGTACATTCAGAGAGCAGGTACTTCTCGGCCTGAATCATCACAGGTCAGGTAGGTACCAGGCACCAGGGACCGCTCACTCTACAGCTTGAAGCCCACCGAAGTTAGTTCAATTTGCCGATTCTTTGTTGTCTACACAGATTGTGCTGCTTCACTGTGTGTCCCCATGTGGCAAAGCACACCCTTGTTGTTTTAGGACCTATGAGCACAATAAACTTTGCTGTCGTGAGCCTCTCCTTTGCTCTTTCCACTGTACTTGAATGGGCATGATGAAGTAACTAAAAGACATCCTGATTACAGCTGTATCGTCCCCAGGTCACCAAGTGTCATCTGAGACCTTGGGTAGTACTAGACAAACTCGCCAAAAAACAAGAGTGAGGGGTGCAGAAAAGAGGAGGAGCAGAGAGGCTAGGGGCCACTCCAGGGTTTGAGCTTGTGTTTCAGCCTGAAGAGGAAATGATGGCCCCCTAAGTACGGAGTTGTAGGTTCCCCTGTGTTTGGGTCTCTCTCTCGCCCTGCTGCTATGAAGGTCGGAGGTAGGAGCTTGGGAGGAGGGGTAGGGGAAGGGAAGGACGTGGGTCTGGACAGGCGTGCAGATCCAACTCGCCACCCAGAGAACTGAACGGGCCAGGTGTAAAGAACCATGCCTTGGGACCCTGTTTTGGTTGAATCAGGAAGTCACTTTATTCAGGGTGGGCCATGCTATTTATTGGGTGTGTGTGTAGGGGGCAGGAAGGGAAATAGGTCTCCCAACCTTGGTGCATAGTTTGCACATAGGCGGGCAGCAAGGGTGGGCAGCTATCACCCTTAGCACTGGTTGCATGTAGACAGGCAGCACGGAGAGATGCTTGGTCTCTCCTGCCCTGGGGGCAGAGATTCCTAGTGCCCTCAACCCTCGCTGGGTCCAGTGTGGCACTGAGTGACGTGATGCCTGGTGCCATGTACCCAGAAGTTCTCATGGAGCACTGAGGGACTAAGCTCCCCTCAGAGAAACATGCCCAGAGCATCCTCCTCCCTGCATAGCCTGGATGGTTCTAACTAGGCACAGAAGGGCTTCCAAGTGGGACCCCTGGGTACTTCTTGAGTTCGCTCACTGCGGCCAGTGACTTTCTGAGACACCAGATATCAAAATGTGGCCAAGAAAGAAATAAGGCAAGGAGATCACAGAGTCTATAGCTACAGGACTATGCAGAGCAACCTCCTGGAGGCCAGGGACTGGGCTGGGTTGTTTACTCTCATCTGAACCTGTCCTTATCTGAAGCTATCACTGACCCCAGATCGCCTGCTGTACCTGACTCACTAGAAGCCCCACGTTTCCATTGCGTTTGTTCTCACTGCCCTCTGCATTTCTCTGGAGCCACAGGAGCTGAACCCCATGGAGGGCTCTTTCGTCCTTTTGCTCACTCTGACTGGGCTGTATCCCTATCACTCTGCCTTCTCTCCTCATTCCCTGGGGATCCACTGTCCATTAGGAACAGGTGAAGTCTTGGTGGAGTGGGGCACCAGCCTCCAGCCACACATACCGGTGTAACTGGCCTGCTGGGCAGGGGTGAGGATATTCTAAAGAGATGCTTGGGTCCTTCCCTTCCACTAAGGTGCCCCAAGTAAATGAAATTCCTGCAGGAATCTTATGCTGAGGGAAGGAAAAGGCCTTAGGTAGAGGCGAATCTTGTCTCCTAGAAAGAGATTTCACACGGTTTTGATAACTTGTTAACCTGCCTTACAGGAGAGACTGGGGCCTAGACAATGATGGTCAGGGCCACACTCGAACCAGGACTGCTGCTCTAGGTGTAAAACTGGCTCTATACTTAAACATAAGCTTCATTCCAGGACCCTAAAGATGAACTTGGATGGTAGGTCACCAAACCTCTTTGTCCTTCCTCCCACTGTAGCCACATTGAATAAACCTCCTTTCTATGTTTATTATTGCTTGTCTAGTTGGCTTTATTAATAGGTATCGTATTTAAAGCTGTCAGGCCCAAGCTCTGATATTTAATAACTCTAGCTATACCCTAAAGTCTGCAATTCATATTCTGCCGCTCAGTAGGCTTGGCTCTGGTGTCCTGGAAGTCAGATATCTCCTAAGTCCAGGGCATAGCTCTCTTCTCTTCCTGCTCAGGCAGCCACAGACTCTAGGCCCAGGTATTAGATTCCTCTAACCATTGGCGACCCATGAAGAGGGGAAGGACCCTTTCCCAGGATGGGACTTCTTAGGACTCTCATTGGATAAAGACTTCTCTGTAACTCAGGGCTGTTGGGTCACAGGCTGACACCACAGCATGGCTAATGAGAAAGACCATCACTTCTGGGCATCTGGGCCTCTGCAGATGTCCCGCGGCTGCTGTCAGTTTGTAGAATGATGTTTCTAGTCCTAAGAATGAGTCTAGGATGGAGAGTCCTTGAGGGGACCTGTGGGACCATTCTTGCTGGAGTCTGGCTCCAGCAGGGTTCAGTGACCTGGGATGGAGATGTGGAGTCGGCAAAAGGAAGACTTTGACCACTAGTTGAAGTTGAAGCAAGTGGCCCCGAATAGCTTGAGCTGTCTTTATTTATACAGAATTTCAGAACATTCAATCACATACAGTTCCAATAATCTCATCAAGTACTTATTTGAAATTCTTTTTAAGTTTCCTCTTGTTCCCTTGTAGTTAGTGATTAACCTTTACACAAAACAATGTTGTATTTCCAAGTGATTATGTCATATCTAAGTGTAGCCAAGTATTGTATTACAAGCCAAATAATCTGAATATTGTATAGCAAGCCAAATGATTATGTCTAGCCGGGCACAACCAGTCTGATTTGTGCACAGGCTGGCAGCAACATGCAGTTACAGACTGAAAGACAATTAGAAATGCAAGCTTAACCATTTAGCAACAACATAACTTTTACTTCTTATGACAGTCTGATTCAGTATGCCCACACTGTGTTTTATGTGTCTTCATGCTTTTTTTTCTATCTTAAGTTTTACAGTAAAGTCTTGTCTATGCAGCTTTTTTATAAAGAGCAAAAACTGCCAACCACATTTCTCCATTATCCTGCACTGTTTCTCATTCTAAATAAGCGCTTATATAAGGCAAAAGATGAATCTATCCAACTTACATTATTTCTCCTGAGAGTATGGCAGATTTTACTTACTAACTTGCCCTGAGAATGAGCTCTTTCGCTGTTGACCTTTAGGCCCTATCTTCTCTAGGCAAGTTCTGAACTTCAAATGTATTGGCACACTTGGGTCCTCAGCAGAAGTAGCTGACATTTCCTAGACCCTTCCCTTCTTCCTCAATTTTTAAGGCCATCTACTTGGGAATCATTTTCATAGCAAGAATCAAAAGTCCTCATCAATCACGTTTTTTTTTTTTGTTTGTTTTTTTAAACTTGACCTTTAAGCAAGCAGGAGTCATGACGCTATCTCACAGGGACTGATGCAAGGTAGTTCCAAATATCATTCTCATTGGTGGGATGCACTCCAGGGGTCTTGCCTTGAGGAGGTCATGGAACACTCAGGATCTTTTCTCAGGGGAAGCAACATACCCACCCCCCACCTCCGTTACATTCTGAAGTCAAATGTGTGTAGAATATAAATCAAATATAGTGAACTCTCTAAGTCCCAATCTTCTTTGGACAGGTAGGTATCCCTGCAACTGGATCTGCCGGCTTCCCCACAGTAACCACAGGTTAGCACATACCTGATAGGTTGTCACTTTGGAGATTTCACAGAGGCCTTGCCCTGGGAGCAGGAAGTTGGCACAGAATTGGGTGATTCCTGGCCAGTAGGGGGCTATGCTTTGTTCTCCACTGATAGTGACAGTTACCTCAGGTTGCTGTTTATAGCAACAGAGCCAGCTCCTTTCTGACTGGCCTGCTGTGTAGACTCCAGGCCGTTGGCAATAGATGACACCCAACTGAGTTCAATCAAGGTCCCATTCAAGGCTCTGTCTTGGCCTCACATCTTCTTTGCGGGAAACTTCCTTACATCCTGCTTCCTCAGCTGCTCAGGAGTCCATGGTCCGGGACTAGAAAGCTTAGTCATCTGCGCAGGTAAGAGAAGAATGATACAGCCTCGGGTATTGGCTGGGATCCTGGAGAGGATGTGAAGGCATGTCGCTTGGGCCTGGCTTATGTGACGAACTCATGATTCCCCCCAAAAGGCAAGCAGTTGGGATTCCTTCCTACCCTGGCAAAATTCAAAGGGGCCCTGGTGACATAACTCTAGAAAGACCATCAGGATCCATACAGTGAACCTTGGCCTGACAACAGGCTGCTCTCTCACCGGTATTCTTTAGAAGGGAGGCTGGATTCCTCACCAGGGACCCATGGTCAGTTTCACCCTGCAGTTGTTGGGGTGTGGCAAATCTTATCTAAGAGCATGCTTCTGTGTCCCCTGAAATTCTTGTCAACTTAGTATGAGCTCCTAAGGACCCTTCCCTTTGCCCAGCATCCCAGACCTCTGTAGAGATGGCAACTGCTGACCTCTAGACCTGTGAAGGTGTCCCCCCACCCCTAGCTCTATACCCTAACTTCTGGGGCATCTGGATAGCCCTGCTGTTCTTTTTCTGCAGTCCCTACCTCCTTCAACGCTGCTCTGCATATTGGGTTCCTAGGCGGGTTCTCCCTGACCTCACAACCATCACACAGGCCTGGAACTCACATGGTAGACCAGGCTGGCCTCTAACTCACAGAGATCTGCCTGCCTCTGCCTCCCCAGTGCTAGGATTAAAGGCATGCGCCACAACCGCCTGGCTTCAGTCTGAGATTTGGAAAGAAAATGATCAAGATCTGGATGATGGCAGGAAGGTAGAGGAAGAGTGAGACCTTCTAGCAGCTACAGTCTAGCTCGTCTTTTCTCTCCATTGCAAAGAAATGCATCGCTCATGTCCCAATGAGACTTTGGCATAAAAAGAGGCAGAAAGAGAGAGAAAATGTAGAGAGACACACCCAGTTCCTCACCCTCAGAGATGCACACATGTCCGGAGGTTTGACCCCCAGGAGGAAGGAAAGGATGGAACCCGACAGAGGCGATGCTAGGATCTGTCTTGAGGGAAGGTGGGGGACGGAAGCCACACACAGTGGGCCAAGCTCCATTTTATAACTTTTAAATACAGAAGACTCCTGCATAGCTCAGAGGCCCAGAGATCTTGCAATCTGCCCTAACTTCTTTTCTCTGCCAACCAGGGGTCCAGAAAGGGCTGTTCTCATGGTGTCTGTCTCCAGCAGATCAATGCTAAGGCTCTATCCACTCACAACAGTTTTACTTGCGGGAGTGACCACTAGGTTATAAAAGTCAGCGGCACTGAGAGCCATCCTCAGCGCTCATCATGTGCCTCCCTTCTGCCACTAGGTGAGAACGTCGGCCTTTCTCTCCTCGGGCCGATCTGACAGAGCAGAAATACTTCTTGGTGAGCATCTCCAGTGTGAGGTTGCCACACCTGTTGTGTGGATGCCAGCTCTTCATGAAATGGTGGCTTTGGAAGTGGTCAACCCATGTCCTTAGCTAAAGGGCCGGTGAGCACTGTGGCCCAGAACTTTCTAGCAGAGAGAGAGCCTCCACTGGCTCCCCAGAGGAGTCATTTTTGATTAACTCAGTCATTTCAGCTATGGAAGGAGATCTAGTGCCTTCCAGACCCACACAGGAAGGATCCATCCTGAGCAAAATCTTTCCCAGGGGAGGAAGACTCTTCCCTTGCAGCATCGGTGACAGACTCAGCATCGTTTCCAGTTTTTCATTCTGCCAAGTGGCCACATCTAGCATAAAGACAGTGTTTGAGAAAATTTGGCTTGTAGAATGAGCGAATGAATGAATGGATGGATGGATGGATGGATGGATGAAAACAGGGGTAGACAATATTGCCTGGCGTTTGGCTTGCTGGATTGCAGGGCCGAGCCCCCTAGCTCTGAGTCTTTTGTCCTCATTTGTTCTTTGTGCAGTGTTCACGGGAGATACGATGTCCTGGTCCTTGCTACTGAAGAGCCTCCCTACTCTCTATGTCTTTGCTCTCTTATCTGTGGGCTCTGTGGGTAAGAGCAACAGGCACTTTTTGTTTCAAGGGTGGGAAATGGGATTTGAGCAGTAAATGTGCCTTAGGGGGGATCCATGGGCTACTTGGACCTCCAGGAGTCCCTTCAACCTTCCTAGCTCCTTGATCCCTGGGAAAGTTTGTCAGCAGCTGACAAGCTCTGGGATGGCTTTCTGAACATGTTTGTCTCCTCTTTGCAGAGAGTTATGATTGTACAGAGAGAGAATGCTATAACGGAAGATGCAGTCTTTATTCAAAGACTTGTGAATCCTCTAATGGCTGCTTCGATCGATTGCAGGAAATCAGAGAGCTAAGTAAGCCAATCCTCACTCACTTACAATCTTCTAGTTTGTCCTTGCCTCCTTCAAGGATGGAGCTGGGAGTGTCAGCTTCTGGGAGGTGATGGGGGTGGGCCACGATACTGGCTATAGTCTCTAGGGAGCTGAGAGACCCCGGTTCTGGTTTTGATACCATCCTCATAGGACTACTGGAGAGTGAACCTGCATTTCTTTTTGCCATGCCAGGAATCAAATTTATAGCACCATGTATGCTAAGCCAATACTCTGCCACTGGACAGAGTCCTTTCCCCTCATCGTAACAAAGTCCCTCTGTTGGTTTGTTTTCTGAAATGACCACAGAAGGACTTTTGGAGATGAGGGAAAGTATAAAGATGGAGAGAATGAAGGAACATTTCTTACTACTGGATGCTTCATTCTCTGTATCTTGAAAGAGAACATTTCTTGGGGGTTTGCTTTTCATCAGCTCCACCCGTAAGGGTAGATGTTCTGAATGAGAAAGGCTGTTCTGAAGACCCGTGTACTGAACTAGCGTTCTCGGCAACCATTGGGAACAATATAACGTTCAGATATGGCCACCGATGCTGCTACATGGAGCAGTGCAACAGGCAGCATGTCCACGGTGAGTGTGACTCTCTCTGTCTCCACTCTCTGTTCTAGGTCTCCTTTGCCTTTCCGTGGACTCGCCTCTCTGTGCCAGGACACAGCGCTGACGCTTGCCTTTTGTGTATAGTGCTCCTTAGAAATAGCTTAAGTTACAAATAGGCTCTTCTCCCGTGGGTAGTCCGAGGGATGGCTGGGTGGCCGGGATTGGTCTTGGGGACTTTCTCTAAGTGAGTCTTTTGGCTTAACAGCTTTGCTCAGCCCCTCATGCAAACAGGCTTTTCTCACCTTCTTAACTCCTCTCACTCATTTTTGTTTTGTCCAGAAGTAGTCTCGCTGTGTTTCCAAGTCATGTCTCCAATTTCCAGGTTCAAATGATCCTCCTGCCTCAGCTTCTGAAGTCGGAGTGGCTGGGAGCACAGGTATGTGTGACCACACCACACCCTCACCCTACGAACAGCATCTTTTTAGAAAGCAGACTATCTCCTCTCCCATTACCTAGGATTTGTTCTCCAGGGCAGGGAGCAGGGTAACTGACAAAGGTGAAGGCAGCGCTGAGTCTCTGTGAGATCCTTCACGGCGCTCACACACCAGAGCCTCCCAGGCCTCCTCCAGCTCATCCACGCAATGCTTTCTGGTAGAATCGTGGAATAACGCGTATTAGATGAGTAGTGGACAGACACGTTCTCAGCCATTTCTTTGCCTACTCCCCCAGATGAAAACTTCTCTCTCCATTCAGTGTCTCTGCAGTCTTCACAACCCAATGGTGTCGAGTGTCCCGCCTGCTACAATGAGACTGGCCAGTGCGCCACAACTACTACCCTAAAGTGCAAAGGAGCAGAGAAGAAGTGTGTTGACGTTACTGGCACAGGTATGACTATTCCCTGGGACATCTTGTTGTTAAGAGCACGACAAATCATTCATCACTATGTAGTGAATTATGCCAAATTTGGCAGCTGAAAACAGCACACCTATCACATCTGAGTTTGTGTGTATCTGTAATCTGCGAGTGTCCAGGTGCATGGTTCTGGCTCAGGGTGTCTCACGGCGGCTGTGTTCATTTGTCAGCAGCTGCTTCCTGGCTCACTGTGGTTCCTGGCAGCTTCCGATTCCATTTCTTATGGTCTCTTCCTAGGCTGCCATGGTGTTCTCATGTCTAGCCTCTGGCTTTCCTCAGAGCACACGATAAAGATATACAGAAGATAAACAAACAAATAAAATAGGGACAGAGAAGGGGGAGCTGTGGATTTAATGCTCTAATCTCAGAAGTGACACATCATTTCCTTTTGTGGACTGTTGGTAGTTTAGAGCAACCCTGGCTGCACATGGGTGGGAGCTGCCAGGAGATAGGAGACTATGCAGGACATCTTTGAAGCCTGCCTGTCTCCACGTGGAGAAAGCGGTCTTATGGGGCCATGTACTTCTAAGGTTTGGAAGGAGTCATTTGTTGGGGGGACAAGGTTAAGAAGTTAACTTGAGAGTTAAGAAACGGGGATGTGAGGGGAGGGAGGGGTGAAGGGATGTAACTGCTTCCGGTAGGAGAGTCAGGTTTGGGCGCCTGTGTTGCAGTGATGACCTAGAATGGGACCTTGGCTCACCGGAAGTGTGGGAGGTGATGACACTTCAGGTCTAGATGCCCTCATCGCTGCCACAGTGTGGCAGCCAAAGCCCGTGATTAAGCACTCAAGTCTCATCTGGTGTGGCTCTAAATTCAGTAAAAGATTCATGGTTATTTATTCATTTATTTACTTATTTTCGAGACAGGGTTTCTCTGTTGTAACTCTGGCTGCCCTGGAACTCACTCTGTAGACCAGGCTAGCCTTGAACTAACAGAGATCCACCTGCCTCTGCCTCCCGAGTGCTGGGAATAAAGGTGTGCCCCAGCACTGCCCGGCTGGATTTTTATTAAGAGAAAACTATATATTTTTTATGAAGGGCCCATTGAGTCAGGAACTGGGAAACAATCGTAGGAGTTTTCTTTCTGGAACGCACAGCTAGAAGGAGGAGCTAGCAACACTTTCCTGAACAATATAAGGAAATTTTCACGGAACCATAGTGTTTTAGGGGCTGATTGAATGACAGACTGAGAGCTTGGCGGGTCTGGAGGCCAGCCGTGCTTTTACTTGGTCAGAATTTTGATGGAGGTTCTGAAACGAGCAACTGAAAGGCCCTTTGTCTTGATGTGTTGAGATGAGCGAAGAAAACCGGCTGTCACAGAATGCAAAGGAGGATTAAAGCCATCCACAGGGGGCTGGCTTCTATCTAGTTTACTTTGGGAAACACATGTCTGGCGCATTCTACAGTTATTCTCACAGGAAACTCAGAGCCCTCAGAAGACGGGGTGTCAATTTGTGGGGGTTCATAATATTTCCCTCCAGGTAGAGAAGGAGAGAAAGGGTAGGGTACCCTAGAAGGGTTTTAGCCAACAACTAAGGTCCTGCATCCGGCCTCCCACCTCACGTGCATCAAGCTCATTTCTCCTAGTGAGCCGGTACCCAGAGGCCTCAGTGTTAGTCTTGTGTCTGAGACTTGAGGGAGCTTTGAAGGTTCCTTCTACATGGCAGAGACAATGGGGCCAGAGGACAAGAAGGCCCAGCCTCTACATGGATGGAGGAGCTCATGTTCTCATGCAGGGGTGGAAGTTGTGGATTCTGGACCATTCTGAGCACAGCATCCTTTCAGAGGATGTGGGTGAGGAGGGGAGATGAACAGAGAGAGAAGAGTAATTCCTCGGTCTTTCCACTAACAGACAAGGCTGGGAGAGTTATACATGGAATGGGCTGTGCAACCCAGACTGCCTGCAATTTGAAGAACGTGACCATCCTGGGATATCTAAATATTGATACCTCCTGCACCAACGGGAGCTCAACACTCAGGTCATTCTCATCTGTTCTGACTAGTCTTTTCCTAATAAAAGTCTTCCTTTGATACTTTGGGCACCATCACTCCCATGATCCTTCACATCTAAACAGGTCAGCAATCATCCACGATTCCTCTAAGTGGGGAGAAATAAAAGCTGGTGATTGTCTGTACTTTAGGTTGAAAACTCTTACTTTCTTCTTTCTGTAATTCATATAGCACATTTCATAAGACTGTGATCTCCTTCTTGTTATTACCTATACCACAAGCCACACGTCCCGGTATACCGCCTTTTCCAAAATTGTCAGTTTGCACTCCTAATTTGTAAGTCCATTGCTAATGAAAAGATGTATTTTTCTTTTCTTTGAGACAGGTCTCACTATGGAGGTCACATTTAGTTGTACCATTAGAACCTCTTTCATAAACAAGCCCAGAGACTGTCCCTGGGAACCTGTCAAGTTGACAATCAATGTAAACCATCATAACAGGAACTAGACCAGGGACAGAAACAACCTTATTGCCTAGAACAGGGAAGAGCATTCCATAATTCCAGACAGGCCACTGAGATGGTTAAGTTAAAATGTTTCCTTGCATTTTATTTGGTACTCTGTCATCTATGGTGGTTTGAATGAAAATGGCCCCCTTAGGCTCATATGTTGGTCCCAGTTAGAGGAACTGTTTGGGAAGGATTAGGAGGTGTGGTCTTGATGGGGAGGAAGGTTTGTCACTGAGGGTGGGCTTTGAGATTTCAAAGCCCACACCATTCCCTGTTATTGGCTGTTGTCTCAAGATGTGAGTTCTCAGTTACTGCTCCAGTGCCATGTCTGCTTGCCTACTGCATGCTCCCTGATGTGCTAATCATGGATTCACCCTCTGAAATTGTAAGCCCTAATAAACTCTTAAAAAAAATAAGTTGCCTTGGTCATGGTGTCTTTACAGCAATAGAAAAGTAACAAGACATCATCCATGGAAAAGTAGTAGAATAGCAGGGATCAAACCCTGCCAAAATAGTCTCATTTTAATTTAACCATTTCTGTAAAGATCTTTTCTTGTTGACTCGACACACCAGGGTCATCTGTGAAGAGAGAACCATAACTGAGAAAAATGCCTCCATCAGATCGGTTTCTAGACAAGGTTGTGGAGTGTTCTCTTGATTGATGATTGATGCGGGGTCCAGCCCCTTGTTGGCAGTACCATCCCCTGGCATGTGGTCCTGGGAGGTATGAGAAAGGAAGATAAACATAAGCCCGAGGAGGAGCAAGCCAGGAAGCACTACTCTTCTTTCCAGATCTAACCTGTGGGTGAGAGACTTTCCTCCCCAAGCTGCTTTGGGTCATGGTGTGTATCGAAGCAATAGAAAGCGAACAGGAGCACTCACTCACTGCAACATTCTCAGATCACAGTCATTCTCAGATTTGAGGGATGCCACTGAGCCCACAACAAATGATTGCAGTGGACACAAACATATAGAAGCTTCGTTCCAGCTGTTGCTCCAGGGTGGAGCAGTTGACACAGCCTCAGATTTCCAGAATACTCTCAGTCGTGCCAGCTGTTTCCCCTTTCTCCTTTTTGTTCTCTGGATCCCCTGACTTCTCATCTCTTCTTTTCACCCTGTTTCCTTTTATCGCCCCACTGCCGTCTCCTAGTCTCACTGAACTTGCCCTGTACCATGTTCTCTTCTGTGATAAGCAACCTCAGGAGCTTTGGACAGACACCTCAGGAGTCAGGGAGAAAGCACCACAGCAGGACGGGCTGAGCCGCTGCCCCTTCATGAAAGTACAAACAGTGGGGGTAATAATAAGAGGTTGTGAGGATTTGATGGCCATTGGTTTCTAGTGGTGCTGGAGAGGGAAGAGGATTGTCAGTTTCCTTCCTTTCTTCTTTTTAAGATGAATCCGAAGGGCATCACCCTCCCCAGCTCCTGGGGGTTACAGGCATGGGAAGCCATACCCAGGTTGATTTGTTTTTTAAATGTAGATGCTGGGGGTTTAACTAGGTCCTCAGGCTCCCACAGCAAATGTGCTTGCCCACGGAGCCATCTTCCTGGGCTTGACTGTCACACAATATCAAGCCAGCCCAAATCCCTGCCTAGATGGGGGAGGAGTCATGAAGTCCCACCCCTAGCCCAGGAGCTTATGAAGGCTGCTACAGGAAGGAGGGTGGGTTTTCTTCAGAGATGTGGCCTCTGAGAGGCTACCGATGCTCAAGTAGACAGCCCTCCAGTCATGCCTGTTCAGGCACCACCAACAGGACTCTTGGGTTTAAAAAAACAGAGCACTGAAGGGAAGGAAACACGATGGGAATAGGAGCGGAACTGGAGGGGGTAGGGATGGGATGGGGATGGATTTGATCAAAACATTATACACATGCATGAAATTCTCAATAAAATGTATTCAAATCTACAAAAAATAACACAAAATACAAAAAGGAAGAAACACACAGAGACAGGAACAGAGGAAAATCACCTTAGAGAGACCCAAGTGGTGGGGAGAGGTGTATCAAGACAAAGGGGACACGGTCATGGTGGTCTACAGGGCAGTGACCAGCAGATCTCTACAAGTATGAAGCCAGCCTGTTTCACATAGTGAGTTCAGAGCCAATCAAGGCTACCTGGAGACCTTATCTCAACAAAACAAAACCAACCAAGGACAAAAGGAGAAAGTGGGCACAAAATTTTATTGTGGAACATCTCCATCTAGTGTCCATTCATGGCACAACTGCTAATTTAGCTAATTCTGGCTTTCATTTCTTCATTCTATTAGCTCTAACCATGCGGCCTTCAGGCTCCGTGGTACCTCTGTGCAGCTCTGTCACTTGAGGTGGGCGAGGATGATGCCTCAGGGACTCCTGAGGCCCTCAGTGGATGTCTGCAGTGGCGACAGGCTTGTTGAAGTCTTTAGGGGATGAGATAGCTAAATAAAATCCTCCCAACCCCCTTTTCTCAAACAGGGCAAGTTGTCGCTATAGGTGGGTCCCATGGCCCTGGCCAACTCTGAAGCCTAAAACACAGATTTGTGGGGATCGATGACAGTAATGGGGTCTGCAGATGGTGCTGGGATTCAGGGGCTACCAAGATGTGGGGCTTGTGCAGCAGCAGAGAAGAAGCATGGGGGACAGGCCTGCACAGTCTCTGGGGGCGATGGGAAAGACCTGGGGGCATAGACTGGCCCCCTGCAGTGACTCAGCTTTTCTGCAGCTAGGATCTGCCAGCACATACCCCTGCGCTGGAGACTTCAGTACAAAATAGCTTGCTATGAGTACGGATGTGTCTGAGAGGGTCTGGAGAAAAATGAGGCCTCAGAACTCATCTCTAGGCTGCTGTCACTTTGTAGTGGCAGCTCCTTTTGTGACACGGTTAACAGCAACTGCTGTTTGGGGTGTGTGGCCTAGGGATCTAGGGGGTGTTTAACCACATGTGCTTGGTGAGGTTCTGACAGGAATGACTACTGGCTACCTAGTGGCTGAAGATGATGGATGTGTCTTCTAGTGGAGGACACCTGGGGACTCTAGTGGTTCCCTACAGGGGGCCTATGCTGCAGGGACACCATGCTGTATCCTGCTGGATACAGGATCCATGCCTGAGGCATGGGGGTTGGGAACAACTCATCTAACCAGGGATTCCTTCTGTTTGTATACTCTTATTATTTTCTCTGCTGTATCTCTGCACATTCGTTAGTGGGTTTTTGGGGTGGATAACTGTGCTTGCTGTTGTGGGTAGATAAAAGCTGAAGTCTCCCACTCTGCCGTCCTGGAGATGTTACTTGGCTGCTTTAACTTTGAATCGGAAGTGTATCCATTTCAAAGCTAACTGAACCAGTTAACTCCACGACACCTACGTTCACTAGGTATCGCTTGTAGGCAAACAACAGTGTTAGGTAAAGCACGGGACAGATGGCTCAGCCATTAAAAGCGCTTGGAGCTCTTGCTGAGGACCTGGATTTGGCTCATTATCACTGGGAACTCCAGGTGCAGGGTCCACCGCCCTCTTGTGGCCTCATGGGTCACTGCACCCACACACAAATGATTTCTAGAAAACTGTGTAAAGTTTTGTCTTATGAAAAGTTCCAACTTTAATATAAATTCTCATGTTATTTAGCAAGATCATGTGGGATTTAAAATTTTATTCACTCCTTCTGAGACAGGGTCTTTCTCTCTCTATAGCCCTGGTTGTCCTGGAACTCGCTATGTAGACCAGGCTGCCTGCAAACTCAGATTTGCCCACCTTTCTCCCCAAGTGTGCACCACCATGCTTGGTTGAGATTTTTTTAAGGCTGAAATTCAGCTTGTGCCTGCGGTGCAGTTCTGGTGAGAGTCAAATTATTACATGTCAAGACAAAACCAATCACATTTAACCACTTTTTTTTTTCCTTTGACAGGCTGAAATGATCGAACAGGATCTAGCCCATGAGTTGTATGATTTGGGGTCATGAATTGACATTTACTCATAGATTTTGGAAGTCCTGAGAAAAATCATTATCGTTTGTTCAGTGTGATTTATCTGAAGCTGAAGACCAATGTCCTAGTTTGCTCTCTGTTGCCTGTTGCTGAACACTGGCCAAAAGTAACTTGGGGCAGAAGTTCAAGGCAGGAACCTTGGGGCAGGAACAGAAGCAGATCCATGCTTACTGGCTTGCTCCCCCTGGTGGCTGGCTCGGTCTGTTTTTTTATTTTATTTATTTTTTTAGACCACGAATGACAATCAGCCTAGAAGTGGTGCCACCTACAGTGAGCTAGGGCCGCTCATATTAACCATCAGTCAAGAAAAATGGCCCACAGGCATGCCCATAGGCCCATCTGCAGGGGCAATTCATCAGTGAGGTTTCCTCTTCCTAGCTGACTCTATAGTTTGTATTGACAAAAACTAACCACACGGCCAGAACTTCTAAGTTTCCAAACTGTCAGTGTCATTAGGAACTTCTCAGGGCTCAGCTATTTTTAAAGACAACTGACGAGTAGACTCACTCAGGTTCAGGGTGTGTGTGTGTGTGTGTGTGTGTGTGTGTGTGTGTGTGTGTCGTTAAAAGCACAAAGAAATCAAAAAGAGAGATGGTGGTGGCAGAGCTGGGCAATCCATCCTGAATCTCTGGCAGTTGGCCTGCGATGAGCTGGACAGCTTTAGGTTCCCTGGATATCCTAAAGGCCAGAAGAGGAGACCTGGAAAGACCCTGTTTCCGGAGACTTTTCTGTCAGGCTCTCTCTCCAGTGAACCCAAGAGCAACGGACTGCTCTCTGCCACAGATCAGTACTGTGCTCAGCTCAGCGAGTCTGCTGTGCCCACTGCTGGGCAGCACCTCCATGTGTGATGAACACCAAGCACAGGTGTTTACCTTTATTTGCCCAGCCCCTCCTGGGAACCCTTATTCAGGCCTCTGTGCTCTAGTCTCTCTCCATCTCCACCTCTGTGTCCCAACCATCCCCACGAGACATAGCACAGACCTCATACAGCCTCACACTTCCCCCGACGTGCTTAGCTTAACTTTTCCCTTGTCAAAGCCACAACCTTCTACTAATACCCTGTCTAAACCCCCAGGGCTGGTGAGCAGAGCCCTGGCCATTCATATTTCCACTTACTTTTAATCGTGTCTCAGTTCTGAATGCTCAGAGACCTTAAAGACAAGGACCTGGCTTTGGCCCTGCTGTGGCTATTTCCTCTAAAGCATTCCCCCAGCAAGGGAGAAGGAGGCTCAGTAGACTTGAAAAGCTCAGAAAGTTATCAGATCCACCGGGCCCCTCGAGGTTCTCCAGCTGTCAGGGAGGAGGAGACCACCTGTGGGGTCATCAGTGGTTTGTGCAGGGAGCTCTTGGGATGCAGCTTTCCTGAGTTGTCACCCTTGCTGGAAGTGGGATTGATGCTGATGCAGCTAATATTACTGGTGACTCCTCCATGCTCCTGTGAGCAACCCCCCAAACCCACAGGTTCACTAATCCAGTCTTGGGTGGAATCATTCCTTTGGTCTGTCATTGTTGCCCTATTTTAGGTGAATGAACAGTTTGCTCATCGCTCCCCAGGAAGTCACATATCAGGCTCTGACCCACCCCGTTGTGTGGCTGGGTATACAATAAACTTTGATGAACCCGCAAGTGGATAATTGGATATACTTGTGGTGAGATTGACAATCAATGCGATAAACAAACAAAAACTGCAACTTTAATTCTTTGGTGATGGTGGCTGGGCCTCTATAGCTGTTCAGTGAAGCAGTTTCTTCAGGAAGAGAACAAAGAAGATGGAGGTTGGGGGTCTGGCTCTGGCCCCACTTCTGAGAGCTGATTTACAACTTATACTTTGGTTAGCGACTGGAAAACCCATATAAGAAGTCACTGTGTCTTTGCATAGGTCTATGGATGTGCATTTCTTCAGTTCAATGGATATGTTGCTGATACCTGCAGGAAAACACACGTGAGACTTCCCTCCCTGGCTTTAAATCCCACTCTGAACCACACAGACTGGTCTGGAGAAGGAGGCAGACCAGCTGCACTCTCGTGGACTCCCACACTCTCCTGCCCTCTAGATCTAACTCGGGGTTCTCCAAGCACAGAGCCTTCCAATCCCTGCATTACCCCCGGCCCATGCCAATCAAGTATTGGTGCATTTTCTAAACATCAGTGAACCGAGTCTTTTCTAACACACAGTAGCCGCGAGCACCAGGGTGCTAGCAGAGCTCTGATTGACTGTGTCAATGGTGGCGAGACACCTGTGCTGTGCTTGGTGCGTCCTGTGTGCTGTGCCGCTGCCGCTCAGAGCTGTGCAGACCCGTGCCGCAGCCGGGCATGCGCTTTAGGACTGTGAGGAAATTAACCTCTCATTCTTGGCTTGCCGTGCCTATTATGAGAACAGCAGCAGCCACCAAAGCCATCATTTGTGACTGTGCTCTATGCCTTTCAAAGTGCTTTCGGATCCCTTCTCTCAGGTGTGGGGCATTGTGTGCTCTAAAGCCGCAGTTCTCAACTTGTGGGTCGGGACCCTTTTGGGGGTTGAGTGGGCCTTTCACGGGGGTCACCTAAGGCCATCTGCAGATCAGATATTTCCATTATGATTCAGGACATTAGCAAAAATACAGCTAATGAAGTAACAACGGAAGTGATTTTTGGTTGGGGTCATCGCGCATGAGGCGCTGTGTTAAAGGGTCGCGGCGTTAGGAAGGTTGAGAAGCGCGGCTCTAGAGGTCCCATCTCGCTACCTCTGGACACATCAGCCTCTCGCTGCTGTTTCAAAGCAAACAATCTCCGTGTTGTGCAAACTGCAGAAAGCACAAGAGCCCAAGAGCCCAACCAGCATGGCTCATGCGATTATCTCAGGGGGCGCTGAGCTCCCCAGAGCCAAATGAGAAGGCGAGAGGCTAAAGAGCTATATTGCCAGTCCTCATGGAACCTAGCTGGCTGCTCTCAGGCTAAAATATACTATTATTGCTAGTTCATTTCTAAACCATCTTTCAATTAGCTCAGGGTTTTTGCATTGGATGTTCCCCAATCTGATGTAAGGTCTTGCCATGTAGCCCAGGCTGGCCCAGAACTTGGAATCCTACTGAGTGCTGGGACTGCAGGTGTGTAAATCTGTAACCACACCCAGCTATACTGGATTTTACTAAAGCATATTAAATTAATTAACATATATTTGATTGTGTTCTGTAATTCCTTTGGAGAGGTTTAGATTTAGTCCTCGCCTTTCTCCAGACTTGGAAAACAAGAGAGTGATGGGGAAGGGTGTCCCAAAGTCACCTCGTGCTTTGAAAAGACTAATCAGGGTTTTCAGGGGATGAAGTTTAACCCAGCATGAGGAGCAACATCCTCGGGTCAGAGGGATTCTGGTAACGAACAAGTGTATACATTCCGGAGTGTACGGGAGAGAGTGAACTGGACATATTTGAGATCCAGGACACTTCGGGACAGAAGCGCACTCTCGGCTCTCGCCATGGAGCGCACGCCTCACGAGCTTAGGAGACAGCGCTTGTCATCTGACTCCACCGAGCATCCGCCAAGGGAAGCACCTGTGGTGATGATGCCGGAGAACTCCAAGCACTGTATCTTATCTATCGAGCACCACCTGAGTTCCGGGATGCATTCCTTCCCCCGCACCGCAAAGCAGGTGGGACACTTGAGACCGCTGGAGCTGAATTCATTCACGTCCTTCTCCTCCAGGTCACTCATTGTAATTTCCCAGGAGACTGTCGGGGAGGGTGGAGACAAGACAAGAAGCAAAACTGGCTGGCCACCGCTCACAGGCAAGAGAGAAGGAGATGCTTACAGGGCCGAAGCCTCGCGTTCTGGTCCTTCCCCCTCAGCCTCTCCCTACTCTGCCCTTGCGATCCTCAAGTGACACTTTCTGATTCCTCCAGGTCATACTGGAGTTACCACCTGATGCCGGCCTCCATGGAGCATGCTCTGTGATGGGGATGAAGCAGCATCTGCAATGATAAGACATGCTACGGAGGGAAAGAAACTGTCAGGGAGCCCAGGGCAGGGTTGCAGAGCAGAGGGGCCGGAAGGCCCTCAGTGAAAAGGTGATGTTTGAGTGGAGTCCCAGGGGAGGTTAAGTTCTAAACACTTAGAGAAGGATTTGGCCTTGGAAGCACAAAGTGCTCTCAGAAGGGGCCCCAGATGACAAGGCGGAGCTTGTTCTCCCTGCATCCTTTGCCTCTGGAGGTCCAGAGCATCTTCTCAAACTTAAGACAACAAATCTGTGTCCCCACCCATGTACCCTCTGCTGACACAGGTTATGTACGACAGGGTTTGGCTACTCTAGAGAGAGATGTCCTGGGCAGAGTACAGGAGTGAAGGAACCATAAATGAAGCAGAGACTGTGCAGAGGAAAGGGTATGGAGATAGGAAAAGCCAGGGCCGCCTGCAGATCTGCTCTTGGCAGCCTTCCTCCGGGGCTCTAACTCTCCTTGGCTCTGTTATCCCGTGAACTGAGTGCATCAAGACCATGGGATGCACCCACTGGAGCCCATAACCCTCTCCCAACCTAGCCCGGGAATCAAGAGTCCTGGAATTCCATGCTTCGGCAGTCTGAGGACTGACCACACAGCTCCTGGGCCTTGAGAACTGGGCCATGGTTGGCAATGCTCTCCATGGTGAAGAAAGTCACACGGGGAGAGGTCATGGGCTGGGCGGCAGATAGAAATACCTGAGTTTTGTTCCCTAGCAAGGAACTATGGCAAGTGTGAAAACCCCAGGGTTTTTGTTTTTTCTGAAGGATATTTATGTATATAGGAGGAGGCAAAATATTTAAAAAATTTTTTTGGCTTAATGTGTACTTTTCAATTATTGTACCAATCGCCCCTGCCCAGCTGATGAGAGGGTCATTGCATCCCCACAGTGGGCAGAAGCAGGAGGTAGTGTGACAGGGCCCTCAGGTGCCCGATTGCTTCCCCAGGCACTGATGCCCCCAGAGACGCAGCAGGAACCTGGTCTCTCTTGTGAGTGTGGCTGGAACCCGGTCTGAAGCAATTTACAAAAGAGAGACAAAGATAGAGAGAGAAACAGAGAGAGATAAGTTATAAAAACACAAAAAGCTTAATACTCAAAGCAATTAAAAAACTGAGAAAAACTGAATGCCAATCATTAACCTTATAGAGACTTTCTAGAGCTCCAAAATACGGAAATGTCTCTTCCCCCTTTCTCCTTGTGAACTCTCATGTCCTACTCTACTCCAGGTAACATGACTATTTTGATTAAAATCACAATTAAATATAATTAAAATGTGTCTCCAGGGAATGCTGCAGGCACGGGCAGCTAGGACCTCTGTGTATGCCAGTCCCTGAGGGCTGCAATGATGACAGAAGTTAACTCCACAGTGAATGAGAGCAGGCAGGGCCACTTAATTCTGATGGGCTCAGTGGGCCACTTCTTAAGGGCGGAGGAGGATCAATCGTGCCAGAGTTCAAGAGCAGGCTGGGTAACATGGACTCTGTCTAAAAACAAACAAACAAACAAACAAACAAACAAACAAACTAAGACATCAAAAGCCAACAAGACATCAGCATTACTTTTTTGGGGGGGAAGATTTGATAATGTCGAATCAAAGTCTACCCAGTCCAATTGTTGAGTTCAGCAGTACGTATGCATTTCCTGCTCCATAACTGTGCTCATGTCAGCTCTTTTACTGCAGCAGTGGGCGGTTGGAAATGACTATATCTCCATGGGGAGGCTTATTGATGAAGCAGAACACAGCCACAGACAGAGGTGGCATTAAAGGCACAGAGAAGAGAGGCTCTAGGGGACACACTTTAGATGGGGTGGGGTGGGCAGGATGCAGAACACTTGGTGTAAAATTCTGCCCTGGAAGCAGAAAAGAAACTTGTGCAGAGTTCTGAGCAAGCAGACCATTTCTGGAAAAGCACACAGAAAGGGACATCTGCCACCATCACCAGAAACTGACCTGGGGTACAAAGAGGACTTTTAACCATGGATATCTATTACTTATTTTAAAAGCTGTAAACACAAATAATTAAAAATAGGAGAGAGGAGGATAAGGGTTTATAAGCTTTTGCTCTTGGGTGGGGGAAGGCCTATTTGGGCCGGACAGATGCTCAGTGATTAAAAGCACCCACTGCTCTTCCAGAGGACCTCAGCTGGATTCCCAGCACCTGCACTGTGGCTCACAATTATCTGCAACTCCAGTAACTGGGGAACTCACACTCTCTTCTTGCCTTACATACATGTGGTGCATAGACATACACGCTGGCTAAATACACATACCCATTTTTTAAAAGTCTACTATGGCAAATATTCAAGCAATTTTACTGTAAATGACACCCACAAAGCCATCTTAGAGAAGCACTGCTGAGAACACAAATGGTCACTTCCTCACTCATCCCTGTGAACTGGGGGACCAAGTATGACTTTGTGCCCATATTCTGGAAGCTGTCCCTGTGCCCCTTTCTGCTCCCTCTCTCAGAGACGGAGGATGGATGCTGTCTCCCAGAGAGCACAGTCCCCTGACCTGAAACGGAATGATTAAATACATCGTGACAGTTTCTCTGGGCCCTCAACCAAATGCGCATGCCACACTACTATTATATTAAAAGCTTGCTTCTTTTTAAAGTTCATGTTTTGGAGTCTGGGCTCTGTTAAGACTCTGAGTGCCTGGGCACCATTTTGGGCTGTTTGTACAAAGAAGCCAATGCCCTTCCTAGCCTCTTGTGAAGATGAGAATTGACTGGAAAATCTCAGTGAGGATGGCGTATGGTCAAGGGTGAGGTCAGCCATGACAGATAGGGAAGGAAAAGAGGATTCAAAGGTGTACCAGGATAAAACTTGCACATTGTATCTGCTAGGGCTCCCCTCCCCCCTAAAAATAAACAACTGATTTTCCACAACCTGTTCTTAGGAAGCAGGAAGGGAGAAAGAGATGGACAATATTCATAACAGCTACATTAAGGGACCAACCTAGGCGTTCATCAGAGGAGTGGCTCTCAGCCATAAAGAAGTTACATTATTTACAAGAAAATGGATGTAAGTGGAGTAACCAGATGAAAGGAGTTAAGCCATTCTCAGAAAGAAAATGTCATGCTTCGCTTGTATGTGGTTCCTGTATCTTATATCGATATATAAAATCATGTTTGTACATATGACATGAAAGAATTGAAACTGTCTAAAGGAAAGAAGGAAAGTGACAGGAGAGGAGGGGTTAGAAAATTCACCCCAAATACAATGTAAGCATTTACAAAATAGCATAGCATATGCCCATACCCTTAAATAGCATAGGAGTAAGTACGACGAAAAAGCAGGAAAGAGCTAGACTTTTAAATACAGCTGTAATAGGCACTCATGTAGAGGAACACTTGGAAGAATTTTTTTGTTATTTTGATTTCCTTAAAAACACAAAATGGCGTTTCCATTAGATTTATTTTCCCACTCCAGCTGTGGTAAAGATGTTTATGAGTTGGATTTGCAATGCTTGATGCAGGTGGCCATAATTTGGTTAGGTGCAGTCATTCTGGCGCCTGTAGCTTGTTTTGGCATTGTGTGCAGCATGGGTACATGGGAACTTTTGGCTTAGGTTATAAAAAGGCTGAAGCCCTGAGAATTGGTGTAGGTGTTGGTTGGTGGTTTGTTGGTTGGGTTGTCATTGATATTGTGTTAATTCTTAAAGGAACAAAGGTTGGAGGGATTGAGTTTACAGACTGTGAGCCGAGACGCTAGTCTGACTCATTGTCAGCTCGTCCTCTTCAAGGTTAAGACAGCCTAAAAGAGGCTGTGAAGATTTATACCTTCCTCTCATTCTATATCAAGGCCACTTGCAAAAGTGGTGAAGATTTCTTTCTATCCTTCCTTACTCTTCCCATAAATTGAGGGTAAAAGACTGTAGCGTACTGCTACACACCCAGAAGCTGCCTTTGCTAAAAAGTGATGGCTCTTCATGTGAGCTCACAAGGAAACTCAACACAGGGGTGGAAATCTGGGCTCTCTGCCTTCATCATCTGTCTCTTCTGCTCTGCTGAAGGCAGAGAGGTAGGTCATTGCCCTTAACTTTTCATGAGTCTCCGCTGATTCCACAAAGCAAAATGCAAGACAGGCTGGTACCAGATGAGGGTGATTATCCAGGAAGGCAAGTCTGCAGAAGTGGCCAGCATGTCAGAACCAGACTGGTTACCTCGCAGATGCTAGTACTGAGCCACTTTGCAGAACCAGAATCGAGACAATGAAAGACTATTTCACATCTTGATCAGACTGCTGACTCATGCAGACTTCAAGTCCTGCTTGCTCCGATTCTTTCTCTCTTTAAACATAAACTCTTATCATTGTCTGGGAAGATGGATTTGGGGTAACTAGACCCCCTTGTTTCTGCCTCTCCCAGTGTGGCTGCATCAAAATGTTTGCTTTTTGCTATTATTTGCTCCTTTAATTGGAGCACTGGGGTAGGTGGCTGAACCCACTGGGTCTGCTGGAGATTCAGGCTTTGCCCTAAATTTCTGCTAACAAAATTATGTTGGTCTTTGTTTACAGAAACATTCTAGATCGAGTCCTTACAAGCTCTTACTGATGACTGTGTTTACTGTGATGATGGATCCATTAGTGTGAGTGGGAAGAAGGGGTGGGTGTTGTGTGCATGTCCAGTCATCTCTCCTTTAACCTGCCAAGGAAGAATGAGAGCTTACAGAATGTGGGAAAAATGAAAGTTATGAGGGTGCGCATGAGCCCCTGACCTCTGAATCAGTGGTTGGCTTGGAGGATCTGTCTGTAAGGGGAAAATGAATGTTCAAATAACTAAGTGGGAATATGGTGTTTCACAAGACCTGTACCTTGACCTGACTAGAGGCACGTGGATGAGGAAAAGGGCAGACTCACAGACACACATACAGGAGAGCTGGGGTCAGGTGGGTTGTGTGCACTCTGATGGAGCCACACCTACTACACAGCAACCCAGAAGCTCAACATGTTTATAATTCACACATAGAAGGGAGGAGTTTGCTAGAGGGGAGCAGTCTCAGGATGCAAACATCTGGCATGGGGAAGAGGCAGTTGCTAGTGTTTGCACACACTGAGCCCTGTGGAAGGCTTTGTCATGAACCTGACCTGAGAGGGGGAGGGGGAGGGGGAGGGGGAAGGCTTTGCCAGTTTCCCAGGGATCTGAAGCATTGGTCCTTGACATGGCTATACCCATGTCAACAGTCCACACTCACTCAGGATCTCATCTGCTCTTTACACACCCACTCCAGGCTTCCTCAGCTCCCCACAATGGTAGTGTGGCTGTCTGACACACAGGCTCTAGGTACACAGAGAGAGAGGGGGGAGGGGAGAAGGAGAGGGAGAGAGAGAGGAAGAAATAATACTTTCTTTAAAAATAAATGTGTCTAAAATCTGATTCTTGCATGTGGGTGGCTGAGGCAGGGGCATTTCTCTAAGTTGGAGGCCAGCTTGGCTTACAGGAGTCCCTGTCACAATAATAATAACAACAAAACAAATACAATGACCACACTGCGCTACCACATGACCAAGCCTCAAAGCTGAATCCAGAGCCCCTTGCCCCGGGCCAAACCGAGCAGAGGCCGCTTACACAGTACACCCGCTCTCAGGGCACTCAGGAAAGAGGCAGGAGTACCTCACCAGAAGCCTTATTTTACCCAGAACACTTTACCTTCTCTCAACATGAAGTCACGTCTAGAAAACAAGTGAAGAGCTGTGAGAGCTTAGGGAGTGGACTGCGTTTGAGCTCATGCATTCCTCGAAATCCCAAGGGCTGAAACAACACCCCCAACTCTCTAAAATGGAGGCAGGATGCAAATGGGCTTAGCTGTCCCCGACCCCACCACCCCAAGCCAGGTAGTCGGGAGAGGACACTCGGGACTCTGCCCACAGCACTGCTGAGTAGACTGTATCTGATCTGTGGGCAGAATCCCCATGTGCTGGTTCACTGAGGGGAGTGGGGGAATGGGAGTGGAATGGAGGTGGGATGGGGGGGAGAGGCACAGTACAAGAGAAGGTCGTACTGAAGGGTAACGCTTTGGGGTTGTGAGGACAGGGCGAAAGTGGGGATGAGCGGAGATAACACGAGTGGGATAGAGACTGAAAAGAGAATTCAGGGGGAGGTTTGGGGGCGGCTCCATCCCACCCTCACCTGTAGAGAAGGGCATGAAGGCGAGGCTACAGGCTAGGAGAAGCCTGCTTGGGGCAGCAGGGTGCATGGCCCAGGCTGTTAGGTCCTGTCTCTGTGGAGAGAGCATGGTCAGGTGAGTTCAGACAAGCAACTTGCCCGGGGCCACCCCAGCTCACCCCCTCGTCCCTGTGGGCAGTACAGCCTCCCAGTCCGAAGCGCCTCACAACAACTTAAAGCCTTGTTTTCAAGGTTTTAAGTGTCCTAAACCGGATATAGAGCGCACACGGGCTCAGCAGCTGGGTGGACTGTGCTGACAGCTTGGCTCTGGGGCGCCTGAAACTCAGAAAGACAACCTAAGCTTGTACGTCCTTCATTTCACAGGGCTGAACTGTAACGGGTGGGTGGGGGCAGCTTAAGAGGTGTCCGTGTCCTCTGGATGAACTGGGAAGGTTAGGTGGCCAGGGTAAACCCAAGAACCAGTACCGGGTGCTGGGATCCAAAGCGCTGTTCTTCCTAAAGTAGGCCAAACTGCATCGCGCATGCGTATGGGGCAGGGCCTCCACGTTGCCAGCCTGTTTTCATTGGTCTGTGCCTTAAACTCCTCCCGCCTTCTCGGAGCCTTGGCCAATGAGATTCTAGTGTCTCAAGGACCCAAGCGACCAGAGAAATCTTGGCTTTCAGCAGTTCAGAGTATGGAGAGGCCTGGAGAATTGGGGCTTCTGTTTTCCCCACACCACCCTACACCGTTAAAGATGTCATCTGGAGGCTGGCTGCCTTCGCTACTGTCTCAAAGACCCTCAATGAGAAGTACCTATGTGCTTTTAACTGACACCCTGTCCTCACCCCCAACGCCCTCCAGTGGGCGATGCATGGAAAGCAGCAACTCTTCCATTTCAGGGCATTTTCTAATGTCACCCTATCTGACACTAGCATTTTGGGAAAAGGGGGGCGCTTTGTGCAGGCACGTGACCCAGGTCTAGCCAGTCCCTAGCACATGAGCATGTTGTTAGTGTGTGTTAACTGGAAGACAGATCCTAAAAGCACCGCAATCCAACGACCACATCATTGAAGCCTTGCTTTTCCATCGGCGGCAGAAACCCTATGTAGCTTCTTGAAGCAACCATCTGTGGATGAATGGATAAAAGAACATATGTCATATATACACAAGGGGACATTGTTCAACTAAAGCAAAGAAGGAACTCTTGTACTCTGCTATGACATGGAGTGGCTAAATTAATTAAACTGTCAGACACTGCAAGATGTGTAGGGGTTGACCAATCACAGTGGGCAAGCAGCCTTCCTTGTAGGGGGAGTTCTGCTAACAGGAAGCAGTGGGAAGGAGGATGAGGAGGAGTTGGGAGAGCATGGAGGAGGGGTTAAATGAGACCAAGGAGCTGTTTCACAGGGCTTCACAGGGCTTCGTGGAAGGCTGAATTAGAAATGCCTCTAAAATAGTCTGTGGGTGAGGTGGAGCAGATGTGTGCCAGGTGGGGGGGGGTGTCTGGCTGATGTGTAAATATGTATGGTAAACTTTGGAGCTAGGTGATGACTGAAGCCATGGCCTTAAATGGGGGCAGAGAGTGTTGGGAAGAGACCGGTCCAACATTAGGGCTTTAAAGAGCTTTCTCATTTAATAGAAAAGAGTAGGCCAGGAGAAGAGTCAGGGTCACGGAGTCATTGCCAAAGTAAGACCAATTTCCAAGAAGCTGGAAATAGGACCAGCACTACTGAGATCAGGTAAAGGGGTGTTTTTTGCTGTTTTCTATCCTCCAGTTTATTATTGATCACACATTCCAGGCTCTCTCCTAGAAGCTGACAGTGTGGGATTAAAGAAGCCCCTGCCTTCTGGGTCTGCACAGTCTAATGGGAAAAAAGAATCCTCACGTCCACAAATGGGCTGAGGGGAAGATGGGATGAGGCCAGAAGCTGATGTGAATGGGATAAGCTAGACAGATGCTTCAGATGCTTTGAGCAGTTTCTAAGCAAGAGGAGGAGCTGTCCAAAAATGCCAGTTCCAGCCGCAGAGGACACTGCTGACGGAATTGCCAGTGCTCAGCCAGGACAGGATGCTCGAGGACAGGTGCTGATAGAGAAGGCTGAGGAAATAGCCGGGGATGAAGGAGTCTGTGCTCCTTGGCTTCTACTAGGGCTGGAAGGGAAGTCCTCTCAGATGTGAGGATGGGTTACTGCTGTGGTCCACCAGAAGGCTGGGGTTTGCTGAGCTGGAGGGGAGACAGTGTAGACAACTCTCTGAACAAAGAAAGCAGTGGCTGCAGGGGAGTGACGGCTTCTCCTTTAGCTCCTCTGTATATTGATTTGGGAATTGATTTCCTGCCCCCCGGGGGAATACCAGAGTAGGATCCTGAAGTTACAGATGAAGAGGACCTTCTCAAACAGAGGTGTCTCCTTGCGGTAGCATTCAATGCATACGACCAACCATGCTAAGAGCTGAGGCGCTGTCTCTCGGTCCTCTCTCAGGTCTCACTCATTCCTACTGACTCCACACCTTCCCATTGCCTTCTTCATTGCCCCCGTTACTTCCTTGTTCCTGAGGCTGTAGATGACGGGGTTAAGCATGGGAGTGAGAACGGTGTAAAAGACGGATACGACATCATCTTGGCCCGGCGAGTGATAGGAAGCAGGTAACATGTAGGTATAGACAAGGGGCCCATAGAAGAGATTGACAACTGTCAGGTGGGAGGAGCAGGTGGCCAGGGCCTTCTGACGCCCCTCCACAGAACGCATCCGGAGCACAGCAGCCAGGATGAGGGCATAGGAGGTGGTGATGAAGGTGATGGGCACCAGGAGGACCACCACGCCCGTCACAAAGAGCACCTGCTCATAGGCTTCAGTGTCTGCGCAGGCCAGCATCAGCAGCGAGGGCACCTCGCAAAAGAAGTGGGAGATCTTCCGAGAGCCACAGTAGGGGAACTGAAGGGTCAGAGAAGTCTGAATGGAGGCGTTGAGAGATCCTCCCAGCCATGAGGCCACAACCATGAGCAGGCACACCCGGCGGCTCATGAGCACCGGGTAGCGCAGAGGGTTGCAAATGGCCACATAGCGGTCATAAGCCATGAGGGCCAGCAGGAGGCACTCTGCAGCCCCCAGGAACATGAAGAAAAACATCTGTGCCCCGCAGCCCCCAAAGGAGATGCTTGTCCAGCCAAAGAGAAAGCCTACTATCATCTTGGGGACGGTGACTGATGTAAAGAAGATGTCCAGAAAGGACAGCTGGCTGAGGAGGAAGTACATGGGTGTGTGGAGTCTGGCATCCGTCCAGATCAGAAGGACCATGGCCGTGTTGCCGGCCATGGCAAGGATGTAGACCAACACCACCATGCTGAACAGGAACAGGTGAGTCTGGCTGTTGTTAAAAAGGCTCGTGAGGACAAAGCCGGTTATGGAGTAGTTCCAGTGCCCGTTGCCCATTTCCTGCTCAGCTGCACTGTGGGCAGAAAGAGCTGGTTAACGAGTGGCAGAGACGGCAAGAAAGGCTGAGTGAAGACAGCAAGCAGAGAACACCTGGGGAGCCCCAAGGCCAGGAGGGAGCTGTAGGGTCATTATTTCATAGGAGAACCACTATTAAGCATGGCCTGTTTTGAGATCAGTGTTCAGAGGGAATCACACACTCCAGACATGTGCTGTGAAAGAAGAAAGACTAAAGACTAACAGTGTGACTTCCCACCCCACAGAGAATACAAGCATGCCAGGAAAAAAACAGTACATCATAACACACCCCTTCTGTTATGAAATACACATTGTTACCGATATTTTCAGTTCTAAACAAACCAACGGGCACAGGAAAATATTTTACAAACTTATATCTGACCCAAGGGCTAGATCTACATGCATGTGAATTATATGGTTCATTGTTCTTGTTGGCGTGAGGGTTTGTTTGATTCGTTTTTCTTACAAGCGAGAGCTGTGGGTGTGGCTGAGAAGGGGCATTTTGTCATCTGCCAAAACTGTCCGGCCCCACATTTCCCTAGTCATTCTGGTTACCAGGAGACTCACATTTGGGTTTTTGTGCTATGGCGCGGTGATTTACATGGGTCTTGCCAATATGCGTTCATATCTTCATATTGTTATTTTCCGATCTTCTACAGTTTCATAAATGAGTCTTGTCTCAGCAAGGAGAGACCCTGAAACATTCTGATGCCCGTGGGGCTCCTCATATAGAAATTAATGGGCTCCTTGTTAAAAAAAAAAAAAGCAGCTGTAGTAGCTTCTCTTAGGAACACCAAAGACATCAGGTCCTCTGTCTGTCCTCAGACTGTGTTCATAAGTCACCTAAAGGCAGTTTTTGGAGGTTGGAGAAGGGACAACATCAGGCTGATCTCTGATGCTAGGATGCGGCTGTAGGCAAGCTCCCCGTTGGGTAAACTCCTCTGTCTACCATGGCATGTTGGGACACCATTTCCAGCATCCTGTATCCCACGGAATGCCTTGAATCATACCCTGCGGGGGTCTGACGGCAAATGACTTAAGGGGAGTGGCTGAAGGAAATAAAAGAAACTGCCCAGAGTTCCACGAAGGAGCTATGAATGCAAGAGACACTGCTGTTGGCAGATGGTCTCTGGGACACGGTGGGGAGGGTGGCAAATGTGACAGATGATAGTCAAGTCTCACACTCCTAGCAGGGCTAGAGAATCACTAGCAGGGCTGAGCAATATGAGCAATTGTTTCTTGTCCCCGAATCTCGTCTCCAAGACTGCCTACCTGCTGGTTTTTAAATTAAATTAAAAAAATGTTTTGACACAGACTGTCATGCATCCAAACTGACCTCAAACTCACTATGTAGCCAAGGATGACTTTGAATTTTTCTGATTCTCCTGCTTCCACGCCCCAAGTGAAATTATAGGCATGTGCTTTGGTGTTTGGTTTTGTGAGGTGCAAGGGACAGAGCTCCAGGCTTCTTGTGTGCTAGGCAGGTACTCTACCCACGGAGGTATAGCACCATCCTTGTCCCTGGCTGCTTTGTTGGGAGATCTGGGTTGAGATCCACTACGTAGACCCCAGCATCTTACTGCTGAAGGTGAAGCCAAGGCTGGGGGAGGGGTCCCACAGTAAGACAGTCAGGAGCAGGGGGCAGGAAGCAGGTCTCCATGGTGCTTCTCTCTGCTCTTACAGCTCTGCCAATAGGCCTGTCTACTGCTTCAACTTCACCGTTCTCAGGCTGGTCATGCTGGCACACAAGATCTCAGATCCAACTCAGACAAGTTCAGAGCCTGACTATCTCAGGGTCTCAGTGTGTCCACTCTAAAGCCCGTCTCAGGAGTAGAGCCCAGAAGAGTTCTGTGAAAACCATTGCAGACAGCACTAAGTTAAAATGAACGCCGTCTCTCAGAGCTGATCCTAACAGTCTTCCTTGCAGCTTGCCTCTTATATGCAAACCATCCATTCTATGGTTTCTAGTATTCCATAGGTTTCTAGAATCAGGGGTTACAGTCTGGGATACCTATCTTCTTATCTTAGATGATCCTAGGATGAGATTCTGGGCAAATAGAAATGACACCTATACCCAGCCCAAATAATTTGATCCACGCCTATACCGCTGCTTACCTACCTTGCTCATTCATTCCTAGAGAAAAAAACCAAAATCAAATAAACAAAATGCAGGCAAAGTCAATGGGGCTGTAGTGCAGTTGGTAGAGTGCTTGCCTAACACGCACAAGCCCTGGGTTTGATCCTCGGCACTGCATAAACCAGACATGGTGGTACATACCTATTATCCCAGCAATTGGGAGGTAGAGACAGGAGGGTCAGAAGTTCAAGGTCATCTTTGTCTACGTAATGAGTTTGAGGCCAGTCTGGGATGCATGAGAACTTATCTCAAACCAAAAATTAACAACAAACCAGGAAGACTTTGTCTATACTCTCTCCCTCCCTCCGACTCCATGGTGCTTTCCGGTGTGGCCCTGTGCGGCATGGTGTTCTCTCCTCTTGGGAACTGTGAGCATTAAACCATCTTGTCAATGGTCTCCTGATCTGCTGACCTTGTACTAAAATAAAAATGAAGTTTTAGGTGCCTTTAAAACTTTCCCCTAAAGAGAATGAGAAGTTCTGGCATTTTGTAAGCACAGCTTGCTTTATGTCTCAAACATCTCAGATATCATATCTGGAAGGAACCTGGTCTACTGTCTTCATTTTGTTGGCGAGCAATAGGAAAAGAGGTCAACAAACTTGACCTTTCAGCTACAGCTAGAATTGTCACAGCTATTCTGGAGCGGGCTTCCTCGGCTCTAGCACCATTGGCATTCATGGCTGGGTAAGCCTTTGCAGTCAGTGATGCTCTGTAAGTGTAGAACACTCGGCACCATACCTTACTGTACTCCTTAGATGCCAGTGGCAATCCCACCTAGTTGTGACAGCCCAAAGGCTCTCAAGATATCACAGAATGCCTCTTGCAGGTAATCATCGATGAGGAATCTCTGTAGGAAAACCTTTTCCTTCCTTCCTCTCCGCTGAGGCAAATTAAAAAGCCTAGGAGCGCGCACAGTTGAAATCTATAATATTTTAAATCTGTCCTGGATGAATGTCCTTTTCGGATTTTATCCAGTTTAAAGCATCGTGGTTAAGTGTGTTGGCAAGTTGCTTGGGTTCCCAGCCAAGTTCACTGATTCTCAGCTATGTCACTTGGGCAGGCTACTCAGATTTCTCATCTCAAAGAATGAGGCATTAAGCGGTGGACGCTGGGGCATCTGCCGACTGATCCCCTGAGCATCAGTGGATGCTGGCCATTTGTGTAGCTTACACACATTTCTCTGTAGGGTCCATGTGCACACTTCCCCTGGGTTATTGTGAGTGTAGAATAAGGGAAATGAAGAAGGTGTGCCTTTCCCACAGCAGGTATGATGTGGACTCTTCACACAAGCAACTTAATTTTGCATCTGCAAAAGTGCTTGTAGCCCCTTCCATGTGTAGATTCCCCATCTCCATGGTTTGTCTCTTGAACCAGGGTGTAGTGTGGCGGGGGCACTGCATACAGACTGCAGATTATCTGAGATGAAGGACTATGCTTTTCCTTCTATTTCTCCATAGAATTTGGGCTATGCTGCCTCAAGGTCAGCGCTGGGGGACTATAGGAAGGTGTGGAGTAGATGGGAAAACATGTTTACTCACAGATGCTCCCCCATGCTTCTGCCCCATGCCATGGTCATGTGAGGTCAGCATCACCTTTGGGAGCTGGGCACTCCTGCTTGACCAAACAATGCTTCCTCCTTTGTGCCAACCTGGGATTTCTTCCCTTGGTGGGTCTTGAGAGTTGATATATACATGTGCACTTCAGTGTATGTAACAGCTGCCTGCCTGTGTGTACACGCTTATCTGTATGAGTGTGTGTGTGTGTGTGTGTGTTTTGTGAAAAGCGTTACTCAAAGGAATTCTTTTTCTTTCATGCTGTTCTAGAAGAGATAAGGTTTTTCTATTCTTATCTCTTCCAGGATGTGGAGATCTGAATTAACAGACAACAGACCCTGAAGAGTGGTTAGAACCAACAAAGGGATTTATGGGCGTGACCCACATGTTTGCTGTTACAGGCTGTGCCTAACACAAGGTTTGTTTGGTTGTTTTGACTCCCATGGCTTTTCTGGGCTGATCCTACGTTTTATTATCCCATCTTGTGGTTGGACTGACATTTCACACCCCCACTCACTCATACGGTATAGCCTTAATTTTTACCATGTCAGGTATTTGAGGTTAGAAAAGCCTGCTGGCTATCAGAGATACTGGTGCTAAGACCTTGAGAGAGAAGAGAATTGCCTTCCCCTCTGGAACTCACCTCACACGGTCCCAGTCTGCACTGTCTATAGGGAGCCTTCTTCTCTTGTTGACTTCTCTTCTTCCATGTTCTCTCAGAGCAGCAGGCTGAGGCTCAGAGGCCAGAGTGGCTCCCTTGGGAAGTGTGTATGGAGGGCCATGAAAGCTGAGTGTGAAGTTTGTCTCCTTCACACAGGGTGCTCCTTATGAATTCTCCCATCCCCTTAGAGCCTCTTCTCCGCACAGTGTATTCTACTGCCTTTTGCTGCAAGGACAGTGAACTGGTGGCTATTGCTGCCACACCCGCACACTCCACAATACCACCACTGAAAAGCCTTCAGGATTGAGTCGCCCTGACTTTCCCACTGTCGGGACTTGAGTTGTTCAGCTCTATGCAGTGCTCATTATGTTCCCATGCAATTCGGATTCTCACGATGAGCTTACTGAGAGGCTGTCAACTGCTGCGTCCTAAGTCTGAGAGTCAGAGACGAGATAAAGGGACTCAGAGTGGAAGTCTTATCTATCAGTCTTCATGTTGAATGATTTTCACAGCTGACTCCTGAGATCTGTGCCTCGCTCCAGAAAGCAGCCATTTAACTGGTCTGGGGCATAGCTTGGTCTTTGGAAGGTTTAAAAAATTTCTGGGCACAAACAAGCCTACTGAATTAGTGATTTCCTGGACAGGAGTGATGGGTCCTCCCACTACCAGCAGCCACAAGGATAGACAGGGTGTGGGATCTAAGTTAACACTACCTACCGCGTGTTTGCTGTAAAGCCCTCAGTCTCCAACTTGGGTCTGACAAGTGAGGAACTGGGTGGATCTCAGGATTGGATCTCAACACCGGTCCAAGTCAGCCGCTGTTCAGAGTCTCATAAGAACCACTGCTCTAGTCACTCTTCACAACCAGGGGTGACTTGTCCCTTGGGAGACCTTAGTCCATGTCTGAAGATGTAGTTGGTGGTCATGATGGTGCATGATACTGACATCAAGTAGGGAGAAGCCAGGTCTGGTGTTCAACAAGCTCCATCCATAGGACAGACTCTCACCACAAATAGCCAGCCTGATACATCCACAGTTCTGAGGCTGAGAAAGGACACTACAGCTCTGCCTTTGTCTGTGGTGAGCTTGACCTGTCCCAGACTTATGTGAGGGTGTTTTTAATCTCCTTTCCAAAATGGGAGCTGAATTAGTGTGTTTAGGGGTAGTGTGAATGGGCGTGTTCAACACAGTCGATCATCAGAAGAGGAAGTGTGAAGAGTCATCTGGAAGAGCTGTGTGTGCATGTTTGTGTGTAGGGTACCTGTGTGTGGGCACAAGTGCACATGTGTGATCATATGTGCAGAGATCAGAGGACCACCTTGGGTGTCATTTCTCAGACACTATTGAACTTATATTTTGAGGCAGGGTCTCTTACTATCCAGGAGCTCATTTAGTGGCTAGGCTGGATACTACCCAGGGGTCCTTCTATCTCCTCTTCCCTAGTACTGAGATTATATGCACACCATCATGGCTGGATTTTTTAATGTGCTTTCTGGGGATCAAACTCAGGGTTTCAAGCTTGCAAGACAAATATTTTACTGACAGAGTTATCACAAAAACCCAGGAGAAGCTTTCTAAATAATGTCAATTCCCATAATTCATAGCGTAAAAACATCCTCAGCCTAGGATTCTGGGATTAAAAACAGACATGGTCAGCTCTAAGCAAGTGATTAGCTTGACACAAACAGCTAACCAGACAGATGAGAATTTGAGTATGAAAGATACCCAGCAACAGGCAGAATCTTTCACCCTGCAGTGCACAGGGGGTAGCTAGGCTCCTCTGAGTATAATGTCACCCTCTTCCTGAAAGCAATAGCTGCTACAGGGTCCCTGAGTACTGGCCAGGCAAATGCCTGGCCCATGGACAGAACATCAACAGTTCTTGCTTCATTGTTCTGCAGAGTGTCCAGGCCATGATAAGAGTCACTGATTTCCGAATCATTTTGTCACTGTGTGGAGCAGGTCTAGGGGAGGAGAGGTTACTTTCTCTGTGCTGCATAGCTTACCATGACACAGGATGCAGTGCTCTTTCCTTTCCTGCCTTCTGTGGGCCAGGACCACACTCTGAGTCATTCAGAGCTGTAGAAAGCTGGGACTCTGAGATGACAGAGTGGTAGGTTCTAGCACATCCTGACCCAAAGCCAAGTCTTGTTCTGACATTTGATCTCCGAAACCTCACATCTCCAAAATTAGTGAATGATAGTCTGTCTATCTGATAATCATTTAGAAACACCAATTAGTAGACTTAGCTGAACCCCATGATGTATAATTTATAGACACTGATCAAGCTAAACCCAGGTGGAAATATCTAAAGAAATGGAAAAGTCACATACAGGATGGTGAACTGGGCTCATAGTTCTCAGCCATTCTGTGCCCCAGCTCAGTGCTTGAACAGAGAGGCTCAGGGCTAATGTATAGAGACCATAGACACAGCTGGGCTCATAGGTCGAAGGACAGCCCAGCAGAGAGGGCTGTTTGTCTTTAAAATAGCAGATAAAGGAAGAGCTGGGTTCTGCATCCTCCCTCAGTAAGGGATGAGGGTGAGATGTCTCTCACCTGTGCTCAGATCGGAGCCCTGCCGTTGGGCTGGAGGAGTCTTCCAAATCTGGAAGCCGGAGGTTCTCTCCCTGCTGGATTCCAGGTGCTCCTTGATGTTTTCTGAGCTGGAAACCCAGTGATAACACAAAAGAAACACAAAGCTAGAGCTTGAGAAATTGGAAAGAAAAGCCTGGGTCAAAATCTTCCATAAAGCTTTTGTTTCTAGAGAAGTGGAGACTACGCCAAGCACACACACACACACACACACCACACTCTCAGCTGAAGTGAAGGACCTCCAGGGGCACCAGGGCCCCCAGGATATTGTTCTAAATCACATATATATTCACAAAGTGCTTGGGTAATCTTGGGTACCTGTAAACAGATCAACAGAGCTTCAGCTTGGTGTCTGGGGGAAACTGCTTGCTAGTGAGCAATTAAAAACATGCAAGTCATCCCTTCTTCCCCTCCCTCCCTCTCACTCCCTCCTCCATTCTTCTTTCCTTATGCCAACTAAATTGGTTTCAGTTATAATATATGTGTGTGTATCTATATATATACATTATAACTGAAACCAAGTTAGTTATATATATTATATATAATACATCTTATATATTATATGTATATACATATACAAGTGTATATGTATATATATATATATTATATTGAGTCTTTTTGAGAGAGGGTTTCTCTGTGTAGCCATGGCTGTCCTGGAACTCACTTTGTAGACTGGGCTGGCCTTATACATAAGAGATGCACCAGCCTCTGCCTCCTGAGTGCCAGGATTAAAGGTGTGCTTCAGCCACACCGGTGGGGTTTCTTTTTAAGTTTTTAAAAAGAGTTTTATTGTTCTATTGTGTTTTTATTTCTCAACTTAAATAAATTAGAACGGAATATTTCTTTACCTCCTATTTATTTTGTGTTAGCCATGTACTACCGTATCTCACTTATACAATAACAAGACAGAGGGGAGGTTGGTCATTGTTTTTAAACATGGAAACAGATGAGGTGACTAGTTCTGTGCCCAGGTCACCTGCTCAGCCAACAGTGGATCTGGGATGTGGGTGCAGGTCTTGGTTGCCACAGAGCCATTCCTTTCTTGGTCTTCCACATGGTCAGTGTGTACCACACTAGCTCTGTGTTTATTCTTGGGGACTTAGGTCATCACAAGTGCACAGATGCCCACAGTGTGACCGAATCTGTCTGTTCTTGCTATGTCTTCCACCCATCGCTGAATTTCACATAGCCTAGGCTGGCCTTGAAATTTTCTATGTAGCCAAAATTGACCCTGAACTCTGAGTCCTCCTGCCTCTACCTTCCAACTGATAGGATTACAGGCATTCACCGTTGATGCAAATCTTATGTGATGCCAAGAATTGAAACCAGGGCCTTGTGCCTTCTAGGTGAGCAGTCTACCAACTGAGACACACACCAGGCCTTCGTTCGTTCTTTTTTTGTGGTTTTACACTTTGTTTGCCCAACAACATTTATGAAGTGCCTGCAAGGTTGGGCTGCATTAGGGAAGCATGGGTTACCCTAAAGCCATTCTAGTCCATAAACATCAAATAAAGTTTGCTATGAGATCATGCAACCTACTTCTCTGCACATGCAGAGTCAAAGCTACCATGGCAGGATACTCCACGATGCACCCCAGTCTCACTGAGCTGCTAGAAAGAATTACTGAGAGCCCAGCTTGGCTTGCTTTCACTTAATTTGAATCCTCTGCTTGGTCCTTTATAGAATGGACCACTCTAAAGGAGCACTCAACTCCTGTCTCCTGTCATTGAACACTCATGAATTTTAAATGTCTGTGCAAGTCTGCTTTGTACTGCCTTTGCTCAACACCCCTTCTCATTGTATTCTAAGTTCTTCATGCTTTATGGATGCTGGAGTCATCTGAGTTCACTTTCCTGACTGATGGAGATGTGGTGATCACTTCTAGTGGCTTAAGATACAGTTTCTGTTGCTTTCAATCCTTCCATTGCATAATGTGGCTGCACGAGGACTAAGCCTGGTCCCTACACTTTACATAAAAAGCTGAGCTTGTTGGTGTATGTTTAAATCCTAGCCTTGGAGCGGTGGAGACAGGAGCTCCCTGGCCACTGAGCCTAGTCTGGTCAGTGGGTTTTAGGCCAATGAGAGACTCTGTCTCAAAAAACAACATGGACAGAACCTGAGGCATGATATTTGAAGCTGACTTTTGGCCTTCACACACATGTGTAAACATGTATATGAGTGAGGATGCACTCACATGCACACATACATGCATACACACGTACATACTCACATACCCAAAAGAAGAAACGTAGTATTTTATTTATTTGTTTGTTTGTTTATTTTTATTTATTTATTTTTGAGACAGGGTTTCTCTGTTGTAACTCTGGCTGTCCTGGAATTCACTCTGTAGACCAGGCTGGCCTCAAACTCACGGAGATCCTCCTGCCTCTGCCTCTGTATACCACCACCACCTGACTGGAGTGTAGTATTTTAACATTAGTGTTTTAACCCCCTGGACATAAGTAGCTATCACCTGTCACACACCTGTTATGTCAGGCGTGGATGTAGGACTTTTCATCCTCATATCAGTACCATCAAATATAAATCATTATACCCGTGGGGCTCAAAACAGCAGGGGCATTCACATGACTTTCTTGGGGCAAAGGGGCTGAAACCAAGGAATAGCTTGCCCTATAGCTTGCTTTAGGGATAGGCTTTACAATATCCAATTCTAGAACGGCTAGGGGGTTGTGAATCCAGCACCCACCAGTGGATGTGTTTTTTTTTTTTTAAACATTATTGTGTGTACTCATTGTATGTGATTCTGAGCCGCCTAAGGACACTTCCACACAACATGCATTGTACATGGAACACATTCCTCCACTCTCCCTCTCTTTCCCATGAGTCCCCTCTGTCCCCTAGACAGTTTCATTTCTACTTCTGGTCATATATATGTACATGGTTTTATATGTCTGTTTGAAATCTAGAAACCACAAATGACAGAAAACATGATATCTGTCTTTCATCTGTGAAAGTATTTTACTGACACCACTGAGGGGGATTTGGAACTCCCGGGAGCAGCTGCTTATGTCCCTGGACTCCAACTGGCTAGTTCAGTGCTGATCTGGACAGATCCATCAAGCCCACCCCTTTAGTAGATCACAGAGAGCTGAATGTTCTGGCTCCTGATCACTCCAACAAGCCTACAGAAGAGTTAACCCAACTGTTTGGTTTCCACGAAACCTGAAGTCCCAAATTGTACGTGCTCAAGTTTTATGGGCAAGATTAAATTTCACAGCGATGCTGATGCACAAAGCACTAGGAAAACACTCTGCTCCTGTAGTTTCACTTCTGTGATCGTAGCTAAAGCAGTTATGAGCGAGGGCGACAAAGCTCCCAGCTCCCATGTGGACCCCAGTAGTACGAGACGGAGAAAGCAGACCCTGCCGCTGTCCAGAGGTAAGTGTGCCCACGTTCTCGGGTCTGCCCCCGTGGAGTGCCATTGCTCCTTAAACACGACCGTGCTTGAGATGTGTAGTGAAGTGGAGAGTTGACAGGAATGATAAAAGTGTGACGTATCACGTTAGAACTTACGGTTACAATGGTAAAAACTGTGCTTTTACCTATGGAAAATGGGGGCAATTTAAATTCTGAGATGGTCAACGATTCGTATTTTTACCCTTTTCCCCAATATAATTACCATAATCTATGAATTATAATCACACTACCCGAGTGATATCAAGCTGACCATTGTCACTCAGTCAGTTGTTAGTGAAGTTCAAAATGTCAGGGTGTTTAGTTGGACTTAACTGTGGCTGTAATTTACCAGAGAGTGTGATTTGCTTTATGTTACCCCTGAGGAACTGAGGAGCTGTAGCCGGCTTCGGTGCTCCCCTATGTTGACTGGCAGTGGTGGAGGTAATTGCTTTTATTGCTATGAAGTCATTCTCTAGATTTGAATTAAGGGTGGGGAGGACCAAATCCCAGCAGGGTAAGGAGCTGCCATGGTGGTTCAGGGGCTTCTCCAGGGGACCCACACTCTCCTGACACTTCCTGCCTGTGGTGAGGAGTGTCACCTGGTGGCCACTCTGATAAGCAGTGGCAGTCTGCAGCACACATTCTACTCAGAACCGGCCCCTAAACGCTGTTGAGGAGCTCTTAGGGACACACAACCATCAGGGGCCTGGGGGATACCAAGGGAAAATTCCCAGGCCGGCTGGGGACTCTTTCAATTACAGAACTTCCAATGTGCTGACTCTTCCATGTGGATAATTAGGTGATCTTTCACAGACAGCAAGCTCTCAACTCAGCCTCCCACCTCAGCCTCCCACCTCAGCCCTCATCTCAGCCTCACCTCAGCTTCACCTCAGCCTCCTACCTCAGCCTCCTACCTCAGCCCTCCACCTCAGCCTCCCACCTCATTCCTTCCACCTCAGCCTCCACCTCAGCTTCACCTCAGCCTCCCACCTCAGCCTCCCACCTCAGCCTCACCTCAGCCTCCCACCTCAGCCTTCCACCTCAGCCCCACACCTCAGCTTCATGCCTCAGCCTCCACCTCAGCTCCCACCTCAGCCTCCCACTTCAGCTTCCCACCTCATCCCTCCCACCTCATCCTCCCATCTCAGCCTCACCTCACCCTCACCTCAGCCTCCCACCTCATCCCTCCCACCTCATCCCTCCCACTTCAGCCTCACCTCAGCCCCACACCTCAGCCTCCCACCTCAGTCTCACACCCCAGCTTCATGCCTCAGCCCTTACACCTCAACCCTTACACACACCCCTCTTTACCTTTGGAGAGATTCATTTTTAGCCACCCCCTCCTCAGTGGAGTGTTCTATCTCACAGCTGTTGTGTGATACTCATACCTCTTTTCATTCTCTTGGTACTCCTTAACAACTTAAAAAAAAACTAATGCATTTGGCATGTATAAAATCAATTACAGTTTCTATGCTTTTGTGGTAAAAAGGGTGTCATGGTTTGTAGAGGAATATTTAACCATTTAATCCAGCAACAATGGCTGCTCTGGGAAAGGATCACATCCAGGGGACTATATGAAGGGATCACATTTAGAGGCCTATGTGGTTTGGATAGAATATAAAGGAATGTTAGTACACACCTTTAATCCCAGTATTGAGAAGGCAGTGGTGGTGCACACCTTTAATCTCAGAATTTGAGAGACAGGAAGCAGAGCTCAGAAGGAGTCAGTGTCAGACAGGAAGTGACATCTGAGATGAGTCAGAGTGAAAGGCAGGCAAAGTGAAATATCAGAGGAAGAGTTAGCAGAGTGAGTCAGAGTGAGGACATGCCCAACTCTCACAATAGGCAGGCTCTCAGCTCAGAGAGACACAGAGGATAAAAGAGAGAAGCAGTATGAGATAAGACACAGAAGCAGTCTGAAACACTTTGAGGAGTCTGAGGCAGACACACAGAGACAGTTTGGCAGAAGACATTGTATCAGATGAAAAGACTGAGTCAGTTTGAAGCTGAGCAGAGCGGTTCAGTCAGAGAAGTCAGAGAATCAGCCAGAGTCTGCCAGAACCAGAAAGAGTTCAGTCAGAAACAGTCAGCCAGCTCAGAAGGTCAGTTTGAACCAGCAGCTTGGAGAAGAGTTTGAGCCAGAACAGTGAGTGAGTTGAATCAGCCAACCAGAAGAGTCAGTTGAGTTCAGTACAGCTTTGTTCAGAAGGAGCTAGTCAGAGTGAGTGAGTCACAGTAAGTCTTGGAGGTTGAAACGTTACTGTATGAAGCCTTCTAGGTCTGAGTTAGCATCTCGAAGTTTAGATTGTACGGAAGCTGAAACCTTCCAGTTCTAGGTTTAAGTTTAGATTGTAAAGAGGTTGAAATACTCCAGGGCTCCAGGACCAGGACAGGGGATTGAATTAGCTAAAGAATAAAAGGCTCAACTGAATCAACAGTTACAATGGTTTTGGAATGTAACAATGTGAAATGATTTAATCAAGATAATTAGCATATCTGTCAACACAAATACCACATTCAATGATGAAAATATTTAAAATTTACTCTGAGTGAATTTGAAATCTTGCAATAATCATTGGCTGTATTCACTAGATTATGCTATAATACATCCCAAGTGGAAAAAAAAAAACCTTTTTCTTAACTGGGGTGTTGTGCTCTTTAATGAATATTTAAAACATTTATTTATCCATTTAGTGTGTGTGTGTGTGTGTGTTGGCACATGTGGAGGTCAGGGCCACTGTGTGGGAGTCAGTTCTCACCTTCCATGTGGGTCCCAGGGATCAAACTCAGACCATCAAGCTTGGTAACTGGCTCCGTCCCACACTGGCCTGCAGTTTTTCAAACACGATGTCTATGATGGTGCATCTGCACTGTCAACTTGATTGAGTTAAGAATTGCAAAGGACATTATTGAGGGACACCATTGTGTGCGTCTCTGGGCATTTTCAGAGAGGATTAGAAGAGGACCTGCCCACATTGTACACTAACCCATGGGATGGGATCCTGGACTGAACAAAAAAGAGAGAAAAGAGAAAGCTGTGTACACTCTGAATTCCTCTTCCCTACTCCCCCATCCATCCAGATGTGAGCAAGCGGCCTCCCACGGGCACCACGCCTTCCCCATGGTGATGACCCTGCCATCACTGTGAGCTAAAACAAACCGTCCTTTTTCTAAATTTCATCTGATCAGAGATAGTCACCCACACAGCATCTAATGCTTGGGACATCTTCTAGGGTCCTAGTTCTTAAAGGGCATGCCTCGCAGACCCCCTGCAGTCCTCGACCACTGGGTCTGGTTGTTTGGCCCTGGACGTTGTGTGGTCCTCATCAAGACAAACTTTCTGCACACACCAAGGCATACTGTGAACCAGATATTAGAGAAGTCTAAATCCTCTTGTTCCTCATCTCTTCCTCCTGTTTGAGAGACCTTGTTCAGGGTGCCAGCAGGTGCAGTTCCTGCTCTGGAAGGGTAGTGGATGGTCAGTCTCTTTACCCTGGTTCTCCTGTTGCGATGAGAGGGCTGTAATCCCAGGAGGTCAGTGGCTTCAGGCTTTGGACCTGCATTATAAAGCCCTGCAGCGGTGTGGTGGGTTTAGCTGCATCTGCGGTTGTGGCTACCTGAGCACTGCGGTTGTCCATCACCAGTAGTGCATATTTATTCCCTTCAAAGCGGCTGACACTTCTCCTGAGTCTTTCTTCCCCTTGGCCTCTTCGGGATATTGCCAGTGTTGCACGCTATAAAGCAAAGTGGTTGAAAGTGGGAGAATGTCACTATTAGAAAGGAGAACAGGTCTCTCCTTCATTAGAGGAATGTCTCACACTTAGAAGTGAGGCTGCCCGGGGACGCGCTCCCACTTCGGCTTACAGTGACAAGTGAGACCATTTAGCATGTGTTGGGTCAGTAATACTTGTTTAACCCCATTCCTTTGCGGAGGGCGCTGGTGGGAGAGAGACAAACACGGGAGGAAGAACTTGAGAAAATTTCCTTGTGGGGCTCCTATGATAATAGGTCATATTAGCTTTCATTACATTCTGAGGACGGGAAATTAATGTCGTAAAGTCCAGGTCATCTCACGAAAGCACAGCTGGTCCATAGAATGCTTCTTTGTTTGGGGCTACAAGGTCTAGAGTTAGGAGCTCAACACTTTTGCACACTTATTTAAATTACCGAGTCTGACTAGCTGTAGTCACAGCTTCTCTGACTCACCATCCACTAGGAGTGACCATTTCCGGCAGGTCCAGTCCTCCTTCAAGGACCACATACTGCACTGCTCCCAAAAGCTGTCTGTTCCCAGCTTCCTTCTGCATCATCGATTTCCCATAATGCACTGTTCTTCGCACCCGCAGGAATTCTCTCATTACTTTTCTATTTCATACAAATAAGAGGTTTGCTCCTATGCTCTCCCTGGGAATGTGGCAACGCGTGTTACAGAGCAGGTTCTCAGACATTTATTAATGAATTGGCCGTAGATGGTGTTGTAAGGAACATGAATGGGGTGGGATCACCCTTAAAAAACCAGAGCAATGCTCCCTGTGCCTTAGGTGTGGGGCCTGTGTAGATGGTGGTGGGGCTGGGGACCCTAGTTGCTCTCTGCCATTTGACCAGTTAAGGCTTCTGTAACGGCCTGCATTTGCTCCAGAGAAGAAGCTTCTTTGACGGGGGTGGGGTGGGGTGGGGTGGGTGAGAGTTGCAAGTATCTGTGGGTATAAGAATAAGTATTCAGAATGCAGTTAGGAATTATATTATGTAGCCCTGATTGGCTTGAGACTCAGTATATAGACCAGGGTGGCCTGGAACTCGCAGAGAGCTGCCGCCTCTGCCTCTACCGTGCTGGGATTAAAGGGCGCACCACCACCACCACGCCTGCCTTCTACTGGAAGATGAATCGTCGGCTCACCACCCTTCTCAGAGCGGCGAGCACCTCCTTGTTCCTCAGGCTGTAGATGAGAGGGTTGAGCATGGGGGTGAAGATGGTGTTAATCATGGAGAATACTTCATCCTCTTCCCAAGAGTGGAAAGAGCTGGGGGTCATGTAGATGATCATAGCTGGCCCGTAGTAGAGGCTCACTACCGCCAGGTGAGAGGAACAGGTGGCCAGTGCTTTCCTCCTGCCCTCTGGAGAATGCACTCGGAGAACAGCGAGGAAGATGAGCAGGTAGGAGGCCATGATGAGTCCCAAGGGGAGAAGAACAAACATGATGCAAATGACAGACACCACTGTTTCATACAAGGAAGTGTCCTCACAGGAGAGCTTCAGGACAGCGGGCATCTCACAGAAGAAGTGGTGGATTTCCCTGGAGCCACAGAATGGGAAGTGCAGGACGTAGATGGTGTTGACCAGAGAATTCAGGGTGCCTCCACCCCAGGACACTAGGGCCATCCACAGACAGACTCTGGAGTTCATGATAATTGAATATCTCAAGGGATTGCAGACAGCCACATAGCGGTCATAAGCCATGAGGGTCAGAAGGAGACACTCACTACCTCCAAGGGCAAAGAAAAAGAAAATCTGGGTCCCACAGGCAATTTTGGAGATGTTTTTCTTTCTGGTAAAAAAGTTGATGACCATTTTTGGGACAGTGGTGGAAATTAAGGCCAAGTCGATAAGAGAGAGGTGGCTGAGTAGCATGTACATTGGGGTGTGGAGGCGAGAGTCTGCCCAGATCAAGAGGACCAGGACAGCATTCCCAGCGAAGGCGATGAAATAGATCAGGAGAATGGACATGACGAGGATGCCCAGATAGCGCAGCTCCGGGAAAAGCCCCAGGAGGACAAAGTCTTCCGAGGTCCCATTACCTCTGTTCATGTTCTGGGCTCCCAAAGTTGAGCTAGGCAGTGCCCAGAAAATATAGAGATGTGATCAGAAATACATCCGTTGGGAATCATTATCAGATCAAAGAAAAACAAAGTTGACAGCTGGGACCAGACATTTTATTAGAATAAAATCCATTCTTGTGAAACTACATTTGGATATGGAAGGTAGGTCTTGAGACTGAGGGCAGTGTTACATAAATATTTTATACGTGGCATTGTCACTGATGTGAGATGGTGCAAGCATGAGCAGACCAGAGAGGTGCCAAAAAGAATTGGCTGCAGAGTGAAGGAATGGCTCAGAGGTTAAGTGTGCTTGCTGCTCTTCCAGAGGACCTGAGTTCCCCAACATCTCGTAGCTAGGGCTCCTCATGCAAGGGACTGGCGCCCTCCTTTGGCCTGCTGTATCATCTGCAAGCATGTACACACAGCCATAGGCCTATCGCATCACACACACACACAGTTAAAAAAAATAGTTGGATTCTTTGGAGAAAAATACTCAGTGAAGAACTTCCAGGATTAGGTGGCTAAGTTATTTAAGAACAAGAACAGAGCTAATCATGTTGTATTTGGCTATTTGTAAATACTTCTCAAAGTTCTTGAGATTTGAGCAGTTTGGGAAACCCTCACCCCGAGGAGCAAGAGAATAAAGTGGGGGAAACTGGCATGGGATGTCAGCGTGCAGAAAAGAAAGGCATACATAGACTGGCACCGTGAACCACTCAGTAGATGACACCAGAGGAGGTGTGGTTTAGAGCTGGGGGTACTCTGTCCCCTTCCAGGTCACTGTCATCAAGGGCCATATAGAGTTCTGAAGAATGCCAGGGATTCCTTCTGCTAATGGTGTACATATCTGCCTATTGTGGAAGTTTATTTTTAGCTATGTACAAAATACTGTTTTGTGCACTGTTGGGGAGAGGTCTGCCTAGGTCTTGGTGTTTTGTATTGTCTGCAGGTGTTGGATTTCTGTAGAGGATGTTTAATTGCTTATGATCTGCACCTAAGGAGTTCAGAATCAATAAAACACCTAAGCTCAGAGGCTAGGGTTCCACTGTCAAGTATGGTGCTGGCCATGATGGTGCTTCCCTCTGTTGAAGTCTGGCAGGGTTTGCAATTGTGAAACATGCTTCCTTGTCATCCTTGGTGAGCCTCTACAGCAGCCTAGCAACTACATTGCCTAATGAGTGTCTACAACATCTGAGTAAAGAAAGACGACACTTAGAGTTTGTTACTTTAAAAGTAACCAGGATATAGGTACGTAACTCAGTTGGTAGAGTGCTTGCCTAGCATGCACCAAGTCTTGGGTCTGATCCCCAGCGCTGCCTAAAACAGGGCATGATGGTGCAAATGCTAATCCCTGCACCGGGGAGATCAAAGGTTCAAGGTTGTCCTTGGTTATATAGCAAATCTGAGCAGCTAGACTGGATTACATGAGACCCTGTCTCAATCTTTTCCCACAAAGCATAATAACTTATAGAAAAAAATCTTTATGAAACTATAGTAATTAACTACAAACTTTTAGCCTTAATTTAGGGAAAGAGAAATGGAGGATAGAAAGAAATTTTTACCACTTTCGAAGGCAGACTTGATGTAGAATAAAAGAAAGGTAGAAATGTTCACAGCCTCTTTTTGGCTATCCTAGGCTTGGAGAGGACTAGCTGACAGTGAGTCAGACTAGCATCTCAGCTCATGGTCTGTAAACTCAATCCCTCCAACCTTTGTTCTTTCAAGTAAGAATCAAGACACTGACTACGGAAACCAACCAACGAACCAACATCCACCATGGCTCTCGGGACTTCAGACCTTTTATACCCTAAGCAAAAGTTCCCATAAACCCAAGCGGCACACAATCCCAAGAACAAGCTACATATGCCAGAATGATTGCACCTAACCAAATTATAGCCACCTGCATCAAGCATTCCAAATCCAACCCATAATCATCCACCACACCGGGGATGGGAACATAAACCTAGTCCAAACACCATTTTGTGTTTTTAGAGCAACCAAAATAACAAAAACTTCTTCCAAGTGTTCCACTACATCCACCACCTGCCTTCAGACCGAGAGGGATTGTAATCTAAGTGGTCTTCTGTCTCATGCACGGGAGAATGACATGGTGGGTCAACTAGAGTAGCAGATGTGAATTGTTTTTCTTTGTGAGAACTTGAGCTTTGTATTCCCAAGATAGTTCCTTTCCAGTAAAGATAAATATCAGTAAGTAGTCCTTGCTTCGCACTCCTTTTATTTTTAGTCAAATGTAATCATAGGAAATGGAACAAGGTTTCTGGTAACAGGTTCTGTTTGAATCCTGTGCTCTGAAAGCTCAACGATCCATTTACATGTCAATATGTTGACATGCTGGTCTGGCCAGCACATCTGAAAATGTGATTAGACCAATTACCAGTATGTCCCGTGAGCTGGGATGTATCATGTGCTTGCCTTGCGTGTCCCAGGCCCTGGCTTCAATCCCTAGAATCACATATGAAATTCTGAACACGCCGCTTGCCTCAGCCTCTGCTGACAATCTTATTAGTTTGCTTCTGGTTGAGTCACCTTCTCTATTAGTTTAAACGTGTTTGGTGGAGGCGTGTTTTAGAATGTGCATGTGGATAAGTAACAATGCAGCTGTTGGCTCTGGGTGATGTTATCCACAGCGTACGGGTAACCACCTACTCACCTGGCTATAGCACCATCTGGCTGTCTGCAAACTTCTTTTCCATCACCCTGATTGTAATTCTGAGATGTCCTAGAACTAACCTGAAATGAAATTCAATGTTCAACTCTTGATCCATCTCTAAAATTGGGGACAATGAGATGAGAGACTCAGGAGGCTGGTATTTTGGGTCCTTGGTACTCTTAGTCCAGGGTTCACAGGCCATCTCCCTGATAGCATCAGTTGTAGTGTGCTCTAGCCTTTTGGGTAATGGTGCCCCAGCAGACCCTCACTCTGGCTCTGCTTCCTTCCTCCTTAGATCCTGGATGAAGCAATCCTTCCTCTCCAGAGAGCGAATGAGGCAATTCTAGACAAAACAATCTGTTTTGTCTCCTAAGCACATTAGATGCTAATGAAGTAGGGGATTTGGAAGGTTCGTAGATTTCACATACCCTTGAAATGTTCTCACATGCACAGGCCCCTCCCACCTACCAGAGAGGTACGTTTGTTACAACTGAACTATATATCATTGCCCTCCAAAGACCAGACAGAGTTCTCGCTAATAGGATGTTTTTTAAGATAACAAAATATTAGTTTTGATCTTAAACAGGGACTTGGATGTGATGGTTGGCTTTGGGGTAACTGGACAGCCATATGACTGAACGAGGTTTGGCCTCTTCATCAACAAGGCCTTTGTGTGGTTTGTTCTACCCAGATGACAGGCATTGATGTGTCTGCCTGGGAGAGGCCCGGCTTTAGCAGGTCTGTATCTCGGTGCCATCACATAGAGACTGATGTGTGAAACTATCTAACACCAAGAAAGGAAACAAGGATGAAGGAGAGTGCACAGGTGGAGGGGCATGAATCTGTTGAGACCAGTCTGGGAGTCCCACTGATGTTTGTGCAAACGGCCACTGTAAAGCTACGGTTAAAGGTGATCATCACCTATGGAAACATGATTTTACCTTTTCAGATCGTCACCACGACTGGTCTCAATACTGGTGTGGTCACCACCACTGACACACAGCCAGGGATACTGTCTCCTCGATGGCTGGTTAACAGGCTTGGATGCTGCAGGCTGGGATCTGTCTAGATTTCTTCTTGAGCCAGTTAAATCTGAAGAAAAATTAGATAAAAGTGATGGTTATGGAAAGATAATAAAATAATTTTGAAATTTCAATAACTTTCTGGAAAGGAAGAGATGCCAACCTACAGAAAGATGATGGTGGTTGGAGCAGTGGTCACGGCTTGCCACGCTGAGCGGAAGGGAGTCCTGTGGAAGTGTTTCACCGATCACTCTCACAACACACTGAGGTTGTTTTGTAGTAGCTCAAAAATCACCCTGCTTGCCCAAGATCGAATGGACAGGCATAGTCCCTGGATTTGATCCGGGCAGTCTGACCACCCTCCCAGCCCCCAGTACATTTAAGCTAGTGACCCCCACAACACTGCTCCCACCTCCTCAATCTTGACTGACAACCGAGTTAGGGACGGAGCACCTGGGACATCGCTGAGGGACAGGAACCTGGGCCAGTGGAGAAGCACATCACTGGGTGGCCTTCTCTGCCCCACTCTCCGTGCCGTCTCCCAGGCCAGGCACTACCTCCAGGAAAAGCCAGTGTCCCTGCTCACATCCGTAGCTGCTTTGGGGTAACTACTGCAGGGCGCGGATGACCTTGAGAGGACTCACCTGGGGCTGAGCCTCACTTCACCTCAGCAAGGACTAGATTATGAAGCTGTTCATGCCCAGTTCATGCCCAGTCAGGAATGTCTTCAGAAGATGTGGCTTCCCTGAATGGAGTCTGGCTTCTCTGGAGAATCCACTCAGACTATTGATTGTTTTGAGACTCACAGAAGAGAGCGAGCTCCCCGGTGCACACCTCACAGCAACAGGACTGTGACTCTCCAGGAAACAAGGAATAAATGGGACATTACATCTCAGACAGCCCTGCCTGATGAAACTGATGCCTCCGTTGCACAAGCACTGCTGGGAGCTCCCGTCACCATCGTCCTCTGGGGACCCTGCCCCCAGACATCAGTTAGCTGTGCTCGCTGATAGCTGCTGACTGTCTTCTGGATTCCAGAATAATTGTCTGATCAAGTGGGAGGGACTTTAGAGAAGGATGCTTACTGGGGCATCTGAGGTAACAGAGGTCAGGAACGCACCCTAGAAACTTCCACGGGAGGGATATTCTCCCACTTAAACATAGGTACAATCAAACAGAGAAGTTGACTTTATGGCCACTTCTGAATTTTTCACCTTTGGGTTTTATGACTCTTTGAAATTCATGCTTCACAATCTCATATACATATATTTATGCGCATACATATAGACATATTGAAAAATAGGTTTTGATCATATTCTCCTCTGCCGTCCTCTCTTACCATCTCTCCCTTCTGCCGAACCCCTTCTTCTTCCCAACAGGTCTCCCTGCTGTTTTCATGTCTTTGTTGCCAGCGTGAGCACGATTGGGGTGTTATTTATTTGAGCAACTTAGTAGAGGCTTCACCACTGATCTGTCTATAGCTCCTCAGGGAGGAATGGAGCCTTATAAGTCCCCCACCCCTTATGGGGTTCAGAGAGACCCTTTGACCCATGCTCAGTAATGTAAAACAAGCCACACCTCCAGACCCATCACCAATGGTGTGAATATAAACACTAGACGGAAGGAGAAATCTGAAGCTTCCTAAGTGCTGTGGCTGTGAGCCACCAAGCCCGCCTCTCTTATTGGTATTCTGCTATTTTCTACCTGAGGGACTTGAAGAGCCAGCTCTGATAGCCACTGTCTACAATGCTGCCCTTGGCCACACATCCGGCAGTGGAAAGTGTTCCTCTTTTACGAGTCACTGAGATCTGAGGGTTTGTTTGCCACATCACATTAACGAGGCAATACTTACCTGATAAAGACAGGTGAGAAGGCCTTAGAACAGTGGTTCCCAACCTTCCTAAGTACAGTTCCTCATGTTGTGCTGACCCCCAACTATAAAACCACTTTTGTTGCTACTTTATAACTGTAATTTTGCTACTGTTTATGAATCGTAATGTAAAAATCTGATACGCAGACGGTCTTGGCGACCTCTGTGAAAAGGTCATTTGACCCCTGAAAGGGTCACAACCCACAGGCTAGGATCTGCTGCCTGAGTATCACATTTGGCTGTTGTTTTCCTTGCCTTTTTCAGTTCAGTTAGGTTAATCATAGCCATGGAACTTGCCCAGGTCTCTTGCCCAAAATGAACTATGCCAGTTTCCATATCAACATTACCAGACCCGGTGCACCGTGATGCCTTTACTGAGAGCCTCATCCTGACCCTCCTGCTTTGGGTGGACTTGAAGCACCGTAGCTGGGTGTACTTTCTCCTCAGCTAGTTTTCCGTTGACCAGCAGCACTTTTTCAAAGATGGGAGTCAATTTTTCTCTCTGGAAGAAAGATACTTCTTGCCTATAGGGCCCAGTTATTTTTTTATCCCTTATCCCAGGGATGCTGAAATCATCCTGTTGAGCTTCATGGCCTGTGACTGCTATGAAGCTGTCTGAAACCCCTAAGTCTTTAAGAACTCCAGGGTTTGCTTACCTGACCTGGACCAGCAGGTCATTCATCAGTGACAGAGTCCTAAGGGAGAGGATCAGGTGATGAGAGGATAAAGAAGGTAGATAAGCTAGGTTCAGGAGATCTCACATAAGGTAAGTCTTATGCCAAGCCTGTTAAGAAGTATAGCATCTTTTTTTGTTTTATTTTTATTTTTTATTTATTTATTTTTTGAGACAGGGTTTCTCTGTTGTAGCTCTGGCTCTGTTGTAGACCAGGCTGGCCTCAAACTCATAGAGATCTGCCTGCCTCTGCCTCCTGAGAACTGGGATTAAAGGTGTGTACCACCACTGCCCAGTAAGAAGAACAACATCTTATATATAGTTTTCAAGGGAAAAATGGGGCAGAGCCCATGGAAAGTTATCATATAGTGAGATGAAGCCAGCAGGAAACTATTTGAGCAATGGTACACAGGGAACACAGGATATCTAAAGTGTGTCACAGACCGAGCACATGGTGACCTCAGGACTGTCAACTCCAGCTTCTTTAGGAAGAAAAGCCAAGTTTTCAGGAACTGAAACCTAATTTCTTTTGAGGCTCTTGCACCAGTTCCAGACTGGACCTTGCCAATCCTGTCCCTGGACAAGGACATAGAACTAGGTTCCTTTTGTTCTTTCGTCAGTGCCTCTGAGAAAGCCTTGGATTGGCCTGGCTCTCAACATTTACCAATGGCCATAATGTCCTGGGCTGGGGTCACTGTAGCTCCTGGAACTCATAACATCCTATACCACAAGCCTGCCAATTTGCAACCCAGAGAAACCCACAATTTCTACTGCGATGTGCCAGGGATTGTGAAGATTTCTCACACAGACTCTTCTACCTATGAGCTGGTGGTCTTTTGGAAGGTCAGTTGCATTTATGATAGTCACCTGGGGTCTATCATGGTTCCTTACATGCTCATCTCCTTCAGTCTCTGTATAAATCCCTCAAGGAAGGTACACTGTCTTGGCTACCCTTCTTCTCATCTTTTGGTGGTAAGTCTGCTTAAACTGCACGTTTATTTATACACGGCACTAACTCCTCCTCCACTCCTCAGGCGTGGGCTGTGTCTGTCTTACAAAATTGCCTCACACTCTGGTGGCCAAAGGAGCTGAGCACTGATTATTCATGTATGTGTTGGGCATTTGTCCTTTCTTTCATGAAAAATGTCTACTGATGCATTCATCTCTCTCTGCTTCCTGACTGTGGGTGCGATATGACCAATTGCTTCAAACACCTGCTGCCTTCACTTCTCCACCAGGATAGACCGAACCTTTGAACTATGAGCTAAAATAAACTCCCTTTCATTTAAAAAGGCATCAACTAAGCTCATTTGCAGATCAGATTATTTGTTCTTTTACATTTAATTTTTTCATTCTTTAAATATTCTGGATATAAACTGTTGATGGCACAAGCCCATCAGATGGATGCCTGGTAGATATTTTCTTTCATTTTACAGGCTGGGCTGTCTTTGTACTCTGTTGCTTCTCTGTACAGCAGCTTTTTATTTTGGTGCGATCTCATCTGCCAATTCTTGCTATTATTCCCTTGGTGATTGGAGAAGGTCATTACCCACATCATATCTTGTGCTGTTTCTGGAGTTGAGTTTTGTACACACTGAGAGGGATCTAATTTTATTCTTCTAGGTCTGAACACACAGTTTTCCTGAGAGTTTATGTTGAATATTGTCTTTGCTCCAATGTCTGTTTTTAGCACCCTTAAAAGAATCAGATTGTTGTAGTTGGGTGAGTTTATTTTATTTAATTGGCTTAACTGTCTGCATTTGTGTTACCGTCATGCTGCGATATTACCTTAAATAGGGTTGTAATACTTCTACCCTTGCTTTTTCTGTTCAGGAGTTTTTATTTTTGGCTATTCAGGACCTTTTGTGTTTCCATATTAAATTTTGAGATTTTTTCTGTGAATAATATCTTTAGGTTTTGATGGAGACTGCATTGAACTTATGTGACACATTTTTGAAAAAAATGATCATCTTCAGAATGCTAATTCTATCAATCCATCAACGTAGGTGGTCTTTCCATCTCCCGTGCTCTGACATGCCTCCTTCTCTTACAATATTTGAGTATAGCAAAGTATCCTTCCAATGACAATTTTCTAAAAGGATAAAAAAAACCATGGATTTTAAAATGATGTAGATAGTTTTATTACTGCTTGACTTGCCTGCAGTCTTCTTTTTTGAAACAGAATCTCATGTAGCTCCAGGGAGCTTGTAACTTGCTATGTAGCCAAGGATGACCTTGAATTCCTGTTCTTCCTGCATCTACTCCCTAAGTTCTAGGCTTGCATGTATGTTATACTATGCCCAAGACTCAGCACTTTGAGTAGTGGCATCTATTGTAACTAGCCAATCATCAATTTCAGGTACGGGGTAAATGTGTTTGTGTGTATGGGAGTGGCCATTTTCTCTCCACTTCTCTCACCCCCTTTTCCCGTTTTGCTACTGTGGCCAAAAGTTTATCTCCTGAGTGACCTTGAAAAGCCTTGCTTTTTTTCCATTAGCTCTCATGTTTCTCTTATTTTCTCACCTTTAATTTCACCCTCTGTGAATGAGAATCCAGACACTGTTTTCTTAGAGCAGTTCTGCAAATTTTCCCTGTTAAGAAAGAAGACAAATCACTGTGAAGGGTTGAGACCATCCTGAGACATGGCTGCTCCTGAGGAGGAAAGTGAACACCTCCCACCCACGACCAGAGTGTGTGAGAGAGGTGTGCAAGTCAGCTGTGCATTCTCGTGGCCGGCAGGGGAAGCTCTGACCAGTCTCCTGTGCACCACCATTGTTTGGGGGATGATTTGGAAAAGATCACAACATATGAAGACCTAGAGAGTTACCAACCCAACACCTGTGTTTACCATCATGGAGACACCCCGCACCCAGTGAGGGGCTCAAACACTTTCCTCCCACTACCCTCGACAAACTCTTGAAAACCACTAATCTTCTGTGCCCAGAAGTGCTTTTCCTCAGAAGTCCTCTTCATGGGGTCACACAACATGCAGCCTTTTGAGGCTCCCTTCCTTCACTCAGCAAAATGCATTAACGGTTTTCTTGCTGCTCATTGGTTTTCTTTGTTAAGTACTGTTCAACATTATCACCACAGTTTAGTTTGCTGAAATGTACAGTGGTTGAAAGGCATGTTGGTTGCACCTGGCTTTGGGGGATTATATGTAAATTTACTATAACTACTTGCATATATATAATGTTTTTCGAGACAGGGTTTCTCTGTTGTAACTTTGGCTTTCCTGGAACTCCAGGCTGGCCTTGAATTCACAGTGCTCTGCCTGCCTCAGCTTCCCGAGTATTGGAATTAAAGGCCAGAGTGTATAGTTTTAAGAATTTGAACCACAAAAGGTAGTGGGGGAGACGACAGTTGTTAGAAGCTTCGTTGTCGGCATCATCACACAAAGAACATTTATAGCAATGCTGCATTTGACATGCTAAGTACATACAATTACTTTTCAGGCATATATCAATAGAGGTGGGTGAAATTCCGAAGAGAACTTAAAGATATCAAGGATCAATTTCTCTGAGGAAATGGAAAATAAAAAGAAAAAATCAGAAAACAGAGAATTTCGTCAGAGTGAGGTTCTAGGAAATAAATCAGAGGTGTGTTTTAACAGAAAACTGTAGCATCTGAAATGATGATGAGCTCTTTAGCTGCTTTTAGAGGTCCTTGTCAATCTCCTCAACCAGGTGTGGAGACGTGAAGTCCCTCTGATGTGTGTTAAGACTTGGTTGTAAAACAGCGTGTGTACCTGGGCTTCTAAAGTGAAAATCTCCCAATTCATAGCTCTTCATAACTTTAAAGTCCTTTATTTCAAAAGCACAATTAAAATGAAAATCCCCACACAGTAAATCCCACATTAGCTTGTGATCATTCTCCAGAAAGTGAAGGTTTGTCAGCATATATTCTTGTGACATAAAGCAGCCTTAATTACGACACACACACCAATCCAGGAATGGTCTGAGTGGGAAGTGTGGGAAGGGGGGCGCTTAAGGAGGGTCACAGGTCATGTTTAAATTTTACTGTCATTTTTCATGCCTGATAACTTCTGACAACTTCACAAACTGATTTTCTGTTTTTATATTTGTGGTTAGATGCTATTTAACTTTTAATTTGCCACTTTTATTTTTAGGTGGTTGTGCTGTTTACAATGAGGAAGATGCGGGCATGGATTGCTCAGTCTTTGTTCTGTAACACGAGACTCTGTTATGGCTTCTTTCACTTAAAGACAACATCTACGTGATGTAGTCTCAGAAAGCACACCAAATACCATGACTAAATTAGAAATGAGCTCACGTACTATTTTGATAAATATAAGTAGTACTGTAGTAATGAATCATGAAAGGGGTTAGAATGTAGTAAGAAAAGGTGACTCGTATCTATTCCTGCTAAATGAGATCAGTAATGTATTCAGCTAGAGCAAAGAAGAATTTAATTCATAAATTATTTCAAGGGATTAAGCGAGAACAGTAAAACGAAAAGGAGACATCGACAGGATGATATTTAGATTAGCAATGCCAATCAAAGCGGGAATGATAGAGTAGCAAGTAGGTTCTTGACTTGTGACTCAATGAATTAAGAAACCCTTTATCTCTGCACAGACGTTATTGTCAAAATCCAAGTAATTTTACAAATAAGTAGCACTTTTTGAGGTTTTACTCAGTTGGAGTCACTACTATGGAACTAAGAAAAACGGCATTCCAACAAATTCCAGTGAGTCTAATAGGCTCCTCTCTCACGACATTCTATTTCCAATTTTGATTTAAGTTGACTTAAATTTGCTCTTGAGATGAAGGGTAGGGCATTTCTGAGAGCAGCACCGGAGGGACCTTGCATTGTCCTGGTCGCAGCATCTGCCCATGCACTTCTGCAGGGCTCCGATCACTTCCTTGTTTCGCAGGCTGTAGATGAGAGGGTTGAGCATCGGGGTCACTATGGTGCCCAGCACAGCTCCTACCTGGTCTTGGTCAGGTGTGTGGGAAGAAGTGGGAGTCATGTAGATGAAGATGGCCTGACCAAAATAGAGACTCACGACCGTTAGGTGGGAGGAGCAGGTGGCCAGGGCTTTATTCCTCCCCTTGGGAGAGTTCATCCTGAGCACAGTGAGGAAAATGAGGGTGTAGGAGGTCAGGATCAGAGTGAATGGGACCAGGAGAAAGATAATGGTTGACACAAACTTCACCATCTCGTAGACTGACGTGTCCACACAAGACATTCTCAGAATGGCGGGCATCTCACAGAAATAATGATTAATCTCCCTGGAGCCACAGATAGGAAAATTCATGGGGTAGATGGTATGAACGAGGGCTGCAATAACTGCTCCCAGCCAGGTGGAGGTGGCCATCTGCAGACAGACCTTGGGGCTCATGAGAACGGTGTACCTCAGAGGGTGACAGACAGCCACATAACGGTCATAGGCCATGAGTGTCAGTAAGATGCACTCAGCAAGGCCGAGGGTGAGGAAGAAAAACATCTGAGCTGCGCAGGCAAAGAAGGAGATGTTCCGCCTCCCAGTGAAGTAGTTGGTGGCTGCCTTGGGGACCGTGCTGGAGATGTAAGCCAGGTCAATGAGAGAGAGCTGACTGAGCAGGAAGTACATGGGGGTGTGGAGACGGGGGTCCAGCCAGATGAGGAGTATCAGGATGGAATTTCCAGCAAAGGCCAGGGTGTAGATGAGGAGGATGAAGAAGATGAGAAGGTTCGGGTACCGGCAGCTGGGAAAGAGCCCCAGCAGGATGAAATCGGCTGTAGTTTTATTCTTCAGGTCCATATTTTCATTAAAAATTCTTATCTCAACTGAAAATCTACAATGGTAAAATAAAAAGCATCACAGAGAAAGCATTTGGCTAGAATGATTTTAGTTTCTTGGTCAGTGCCTCTGCTCTATCACCCAGGGGCTGGGAATCTGAGAGTGCAGGTTTCCACAGGAGAGGTGCTGGGTGAGGCACAGGAACAGGAAACTGGGAAGGAGAAGGTGGCAGGAACGATAATGGAAAACCCCAAGCTGCAGGTCGCTACGGCGAGTTAAAAACAAACCACTAACAGAACTGCAATGATCTGAAAGGTTCAAGATATATTGTCTGAAGGCAGCTATTTCCTATCCCAAACCACATCCTGAGTGTCAGCCTTCTACCCACTACAATGGTGAAACCAGTAACAAAATGTGGCTAATTACTTCTTCTGTGTTTGGCCCGAGCATGCCACTCAAACGATGCCTGTTACCCTGTGCAGATCATAGTTTGCATGTCCAGTTCAATAGCAGCGAGAGCCACCCATGATCCATAGACACCAGTTCTTCATTCTTTTCCTGGTCTCCTGTCTTGTCCTTTTCAGGATGTGCTATCTGTTCCCCGCTCCCTCCTCAAATGCTTCCTTTGCTTTTCCTCTATTCCCAGTCTTGGCTTTGCTCAGGGTTGTACCTCTAAGGAGCTGCTCCAGTGACCAAGATGCTTCTCCTTTTGTCTGGCAATAGAGACATCTCAAAATTTTACCCAATTGAAGTACCTTACCTAGGACTTAGCAAGATCTCAGCCTACAGTTATTCTGATTGGAACAAATTGATAATTAATCCCTTTGATAATGACCTCTAACACAATCATTCCTCTCCTCTCCTCTTTGATGTTTTGTATGGACACAAATCTCTTTGAATTCTCAAATCTTATGTATTTCTTTCTCTTTAAAACTATTTTATTTTACTTATGTGGGTGTTTTGCTTGCATGTTAGTCTGTACCCCGTATACATGCGGTGCCCATGGAGGCCAGAAGAGGGCATCAGATCCCCAGAACTGGAGCTACAGATGGCTGTGAACCCCAGTGTGAGTTCTGGGAATTGAACCAAGTCCTCTCTACAAGAGCAGTCAGTGTTAAACAGCCCAGCTATCTCTCCAGCCCCGATATTCCTCTCCTGAATGTTCTTTTCTACTGACTTCACTCCAGACTATCTCTTGAGATTTCCTGAAAGCCCTTCACAACTACACTCAGGAATTCTTAATAGTCTGCCCAAATAGGTTGGCTGTTTGACCTGTGTTACTTACTAGGACCCATAAATTGAAAGTGATTCAATTTCTACATTAACAACCTAGATACAATGGTTATGACACTTTGTATATTTCCCTCATACTGTTTGTCATCTATAGACTGTAATAAAAATGCTTAATATATATTGCAGGTCTGAGATAAACTCATATAAATGATTTTTAAGGCCAGATATTTTCTGCTAGCAAATGTAATACCTCCTCCCCTCCCAGACAGTGAGGCAAATTCCCAGCTACACAACAAATCTCATATTCTGCCATCCCACCAACAAGCTGATGTGCTGTGTCTATCATGAAAATGCCCAGCCCATGATTTTTCTTTTCAAACAACAAACACAGGAGGTTTGGATTCAATTATCCATAATACGGTTTATTTCATCTCATCTGATCTTAGGATGTTATGCCTTCCTTTATCTGAGATAGTGACAATAATATAGTTTGTCTTAACGGACCTGTGAGGCTGCTTTAGCTTAAATCAGTAACTGTTGATGGAAGTGCTGTATATTTACTTTAGCACACCAAAATTACTATTCAGTAACGGACTGTGTGATTGGGTAAGAGATTGCGACTGAACGAAGCGCAGAGTGCATTAACAAAACCACCACTACATTTTTTTCCCATCGCACTCATGTTTTGGTCTTCACAAGGTTAACCATGATAATTGTGATTCACCCAGAAATGAAGAGGGAGGCGTGACCCCTGGGGTCCTTCTGCGGTGAAAGACCCTGCCAGTCCTTTTGCTTCTTTCGTGTAAGGCACATTTCTCGCCAACCACACACACGCGTTCAGCTCTCACTATAGAATAATCTCATTCTGAGTGATCAGTAACCAAAGAAACTCTGAAAAATGCCCTTGAGTAAATGACAAAAGGCAGATCCTGCCATAAGTATGTGGACAGACTGAAAAAAAATTAACTCTCCCTACTCCTCACTGTACCATTAACTCTGCCTGTAGAATATCCAAGCGCTATCAGGGACATTAGGGAAGACTGGGAACCCACCAGGACTCCAGATTCTCCCGTCTTGGAACACAATATTGGACAGCCACGGCAGAGGAGACATTTAGTTTGTTTAGAAAGAGTATACTTCTAAGGGAGGAAGTGAGCCAGAGCCGGGAGTAAGGTTGGAAGCACAATGGTCCTGTGCTCTGGCAGGAGGGAGTTACCATCTTTCTCTCTGTAAACTGGTTTTACATGCTAGCTTGTATTCCTGTGGACTTCACTCTCCACCCCATTCTTCATCTCACTGCGGAGAGAAGCAGAGCTTCTCCCAGCCAAAAGCGCAACAGTCCCCCAAAATGGACCACTAGAGGGCGATGCTGTCGTTCCTGAGTCCTGTGTCCGTCCTCTGCCCCTCCACCCTCCCAAAAAAAATCCACAGCCAAATGTAATAACAGCAATGAAAACTTTTAAAGGAACAGGGTCCTTGGTGCTTGCTAAGCCACCAACTTTCTCCTAGGGCTGTGTGAAATCTGGACCGAACAAAGCAGGGAGGGGGCACTGGCCTTCGTTAGCCATCTGCTGCCGGACCGGGTCCTCGCTGGGCCAGGACAGGCTCTGACTGCTACAGTCAATCACTCACTCACTGAGCTACAGCACTGGGGCCTTATTTTTATTTTTTGCTTACCACCCTTTCCACTTGGTGAGGAAGTGCATTTCAGATAATCATGACTTCAATATGAAGAGCATCTTTTGTCTTTTCTCGGATCCACACTTACCTGTTCTCGCCTTGGAAAGGTTCCACTCCAGATCTACAGCTCAAGCACAGGATCTCCAACCAGAGTTAACTTCCTTCATGGAGAGCAAAAGCTTTGTCAAGTAGTCAGTGTTCTCCTTCCCTGACTTCACTCTTCTGTTTTGTACTTCAGAGTGAGCTTCAGATAGCCCACATCACGCTCTGTGTCCTTTCATTAAATCAATCAGTTCTTGTCCTGAGAGGCCTGGCCTTTGAGCTCGTAGCTCATGAAAACACACTCACTGTATTTCCGATCCACAGCTGGCTCAGGTCTGAGAGCAGCGTGATGGCTCACAGCCATGTTCTGGCCAGATCAAGCGCTGCCAACTCTTCCGTGTACCGGGAACTGGGGAAGTTTCAGGGAATCTCATGGGAGTCTGTCCCCAGACTTCAATTAATTGCAGGCCTAGAAGCCTCTGACGCAAACCTTACTGTCCAGTATTCTGTGCTGTTTACTTGGCAAGTACCAGTTGGATTTCCACTGTCTCGGTGGAGACAGCAATGAAGCAGCACGGCACTCCGAACAATTAAAGATCCTTCAGGGTCCCCTGTGGCCGTGATCCTGCTGACCGAGGATGAGCTGCAGTCCTGGCAGGACTGAGGAGAAATAAAAAACTTGGGATTAGGGGAAAGAACCTAAAACGTAGTTCTGATAACCTGGGCTTTTCACAGGATAGTCTAAACTCTAAAGAGCAAAGGGTACACCCTCCCTTTGACCATTAGGCCCGTCACTTTTTTTTTATTTGTAAAATGACCATGCTTGAGTGTTTGAGTCCAGACCTGAAGCTGACCTCAGGAAACGATACCGAAGACCTCTGCCCTACACCCATCCAAGGACTAGATCTAGGGACCAAGAATTGCCAGGCGCAGCAAAGCATGGGGACCATTCACCCAGCACCCCATAAAAACACTAATTCCTTTTCCCATTAAAAATAGGAGGTTTTCGAGATGAAAGGACTGCCTCATTTTCTTCGGGCCTGGATCTCAATAAAACTCTGTACTGCACCAACCACCGTCTTCCAGTCTCCTTGACAACAGCTGCAAGTCTCTGTGCCAGGGCAGCCAGCAGCCCACAGGAAAGGACAAACAACTTATCTCACGACCAGTCTGTGCACCCTCATTTCCTTATAGTAAAAAGCTTTTATGCTTTTATGTTTTATTGCCTTCTGATGTTTATCTAGTTTTGTTTTTATGTTAGTTGCCATGGTGAACAGTCTTCTCTTGTCTTGTTTGTCTCACTTTGCTCCTATTTCCTCTTACAAGATCTCAGTAGCAGATATGAGCAAGTCACCAGGGAAATTGAGATTTTTGAAAAAAAAAAAAACATGAATAGAAATGTTCAAAGTGAAAAAAACCTCTATTAACAAAATAGTGGAAAACATCTACAGCCAACTAGACCAAGCAGGAGAAAGACTTTCAGGGACAGAGGACAAGGTTGAAGAAATACATCAAGAACACAGGACTGAAATAATTATGTCTTTGTACCAATGCCATTCCTCACAGAAATAGAACAAAACAATGTAAAAATTAACTGGGAAGGTGTGGACATCTGTAACTGTTCTCTGTCACTGTAACTGATTTCTGTCTGATGCTGTAGCTGCCTCTGAAACATTATTTATTTGGAGCCAATTGTTACTGTTACTTTCTCACTGGTAACGGAATTCCATCTCCCGATCGATTCTCCTCCTCTGCTTGGAGCTTTTTAACCCCCTAGCTCTAAAAGGTTAGAAAGGGAAAGAAAGAAAGGAAGAAGTCTTTACAGCTCCTTCTGGCTGTCTAAACCTGGAGAACTGGACTAACCTTTACTAAACTCTTCTATCCCATTAACTGATGCATAAAATGCTTTCCCATCATCGTCCTGCCACTACCTGTTCTGTCCTCACCTAACTGACTATTCCAACTGTCACTACCTCTTTTATCCCTAAGCTGTGCCCAGAAGTCCAAGCAGCATCCAATCTAAGCAAGGCACAGGACACTTCAAACATCCTCTTCAGATATCTCCTGCTCAAGTGCAGGCCACACTAGCCAAAACTCCAGGTAGGCTGCCACCTGAAGACCTTCTCCACTCTCTAACTGTACAACTCCCTCCTCATAGCCCCCAACTTCCCTCCTCCCTCCTCCAACTCAGGTGGAGACACCTTACTGGACAAAAGACCACCTCAGCTACCAGGACTCCAGCCCCTAACTTGGGCAGAGACTTCCTGCTCTACCAGAGGCTACACTGGCTATCAGAACTCTAGCAGAGACTCCCTGCTAGACCTGAGGCCATTCTGGCAGCCAGAAGTTCAGCTCCCAACTCAGGCAGAGACTCCATGCTGGACCAGAGGCCACATAAGCCAGAAGACCAGAGAAGAAACAGAAACAAAGGAACAAAACATTCATTCAACCTAGACAAACAGAAATTAGGCACCTAGACTATAATCATTCCAAAACCAAAGCATAGATGGCAAGGTAAGAACACAATCAACAACAGCCAGGGCAACATGACCACCAGAACCCAGATATCCTACTACAACAAGCCTGAATATTCCAACACAGCTGAACCACAAACACAAACAAACAAACAAACAAACAACAGCAACAAAGCCCTTAAAACCAACTTTGTGAAGATGATGGAGGCCTTTAAAGAAGACGTGAATAAATCCCTTAAAGAAATTGAAGAAAATACAAACAAAAAATGGGATGAAATCAATAAATCCATTAAAGAAAGCCAAGAAAAAACAAATAGTTGAAAGAAATGAATAAAATGGTTCAAGACCTGAAAATGAAGCTAGAAGCCATAAAGAAAGCACATACAGAGGGAATTCTGCAAAGGAAATATCCAGGTAAGCAAACAGGAACTACAGAGGCAAGCTTCACCAACAGAATTCAAGAGACGGAAGAAAGATTCTCAGACACTGAAGATATGATAGAAGGAATAGATACATCAGTCAAAGAAAATGTTAAATTTAAAAAATTCCTGACACCAAACATCCAGGAAATCTGGAACACTGAAAGGACCAAACCCAAGAATAATAGGAGTAGACAAAGGAAAAGAAACACAGCTCAAAGACCCTGAAAATATTTTCAACAAAATCATAGAAGAAAAATTTCCAAACTTAAAAAGGAGATGCCTAGAAAGATACAAGAAGCACACAGAACACCACATAGACCGGACCAGAAAAGTGGCGGGCCTCACGACTTAATAATCAAACACTAAACCTATAAAATGAATAAATAATATTAAAAGCTTCAAGGGAAAACGAGCAGGTAACATATAAAAGCAAACTTATTAGAATAACACCTGAATTCTCAATGGAAGCCCTAAATGCCAGAAGGACCTGGATAGATGTCCTGAAGGCTGTACTGGACCACAGGTGCCCACCCAGACTTCTATATCCAGCAAAACTTTCAATCTCCATAGATGGAGAAAACAAAATATTTCTTGATAAAGTCAAATTTAAACAATATCTATCTACAAATCCAGTGCTATAGAAGGTACTAGAAGGAAAACTCTAACTAGAAGGAAAACTACACCTATAAAATCTCTGGAAATAAATAAACTTATACCAGTGAAACCAATAGAAGGAAGGCACCCACCACCACCACCACCACCACCACCACCACCACCACCACCATCACCACCATCACCACCACCATCACCACCACCACCACCACCACCACCACCACCATCACCACCACCACCATCACCACCACCACCACCACCACCACCACCATCACCACCACCACCATCACCACCACCACCACCACCACCAGCATCACTACCACCACCACCACCACCATCACCACCACCACCACCACCTCCACCACCACCACCACCACCTCCACCACCACCACCACCACCAGCAGCAGCATCACCACCACCACCACCACCAGCAGCAGCAGCATCACCACCACCACCACCACCTCCACCACCACCACCACCACCACCACCAGCATCACCACCACCACCACCACCACCACCACCACCACCACCAGCAGCATCACCACCACCACCACCACCACCACCATCACCACCACCACTACCAGCAGCAGATGCAGCAGTGGCTGCAGTGGTGCAGCAGCAATAGCAGCAGTAGCAACAACAACAACAACAGCATAACAGGAATTAACAATCATTGATCATTGATCTCTCTCAATATCAATGGACTCAATTCCCCACAGACTAGCAGAGTGGATGTGAAAACAGGATCCAGCCTTCTGCTGCACACAAGAAATACACCTCAACATAAAAGATAGACATTACTACATAGTAAATAGTTGGAAAACAGTATTCCAGGCAAATGGACCTAAGAAGCAAAGTGGTGTAGTCATTCTAATATCTAACAAAATAGACTTCAAACCAAAATTAATCGAAAGAGACAGGGAAGGACATTTCATATTCATCAAAGGAAAAATTCACCAAGATGATGTTTCAATTCTTAACATCTATGCCCCATGTAAAATGTAAAAGAAACATTAGTAAGGCTTAAAACGCACATTGACCGCCCCCAGCCCGCATGTTAATGGGCCGGGAGAACTTCAATAACCATTCTCACCAATAGACAGGTCATCCAGACAAAAACTACACCGAGAAATACTGGAGCTGACAGACATTATAAAACAAACGACCCTAACATATCTACAGAACATTTCACCCAAACAAAAGACTGTACCTTCTTCTCAGCACCTTATGGAACTTTCTCTAAAACTGACCGCATACTTGGTCACAAAGTAAGTGTCAACAGGTAGAAGAAAATTGAAATAACCTGCTGCACCCTATCGGCGACCACAGATTAAAGCTGGGCTTCAACAACAACAGAAACAACGGAAAACCCACAAACTCATGGAAACCGAACAACTCTCTACTGAATGGTAATTGGGCCAAGACAGAAATAAATAAATTTAAAACTTTATGTAACTTAATGAAAATGAATACATAACACACCCAAACTTACGGGAAACAAAGAAAGTGGTGCCAAGAAGAGTTTATAACAGTAAGCGCCTACGTAAAAAATTGGAACACTCTCATACCAGCAGCTTAACAGCACACCCGAAAGCTCTAGAGAGAGAAGCAAGCTCACCCAAGGGGAGTAGATGGTAGGAAATAATCAAACTGTGGGCTGAAATCAATAAAATAGAAACAAAGAGAACAATACAAAGAACCAATGAAAATGAGAGTCGGTTCTTTCAGAAAATCAACAAGATAGACAAACCCTTATCCAAATTAACTAAAAGATAGAAAATAGACAAATAAACAAATATACAAATTTACAAATAAAAAATGTAAAGGAAGACATAACAACAGACATGGAGGAAATCCGAAGGATCACTGGGTCATACTGTAGAAACTTGGAAATTTCTAAAATTTGGAAAATCTAAAAGAAATGGATAATTTTCTTGGTAGATACCACTTACCAAAGTTAACAAGATCAGAGAAATGATTTAAATAGACCTATAACCCCTAGTGAAATAAAAGCAGTCATTAAATGTTTTCCAACAGGGCTGGAGAGATGGCTCAGCAGTTAAGAGCACTGGCTGCTCTTCCAGAGGTCCTGAGTTCAATTCCCAGCACCCACACGGTGGCTCACAACCATCTATGATGGGATTTGATGCCCTCTTCTGGTATGCAGCTGTACAGGCACAGCACTCATATATAAAAATTAAAAAAAAGGCTTTCAACCAAAACAGGAGCCCAGGAGCAGACAGTTTTAGTGCAGAATTCTACTAGACTTTTAAAGAAGAGTTATCATCAATACTCCTCAAATTATTCCACATAATAGAAATAGAAGGAACATTGCCAAATTCATTTTACAAGGCCACAGTCACCCTGATACTCAAACCACACAAATATTCAACAAAGAAGAGAATTACAGACCAATTTCTCTTATGAACATAGACCCAAAAATACTCAATAAAATACTCATAAACCAAATCCAAGAATACATCAAAGAGATCATCCACCATGATCAAGTGGGCTTCATCCCAGAGATGCAGGGATGGCACAACATAAAAAAATTAGTAAATGTAATCTACCATAATCTACCATGAAAGAAAAAAAAACCCACATGACCATTTCATTAGATTCCCAAAAAGCCTTTGACAAAATCCAACACCCCTTCATGATAAAAGTCTTGGAAAGATTAGGGATACAAGGGACATACCTAGATATAATAAAGGCAATTTGCAGCAGGCCTACAGCCAACATCAAATTACATGGAGAGAATCTCAAAGCAATTCCACTAAAATCAGGAACAAGACAAGGCTGTCCACTCTCTCCATATTCAGCATAGTACTTGAAGTTCTAGTCAGAGCAATAAGACAACTGAAGGAGATCAAGGGGATACAAATTGGAAAGGAAGAAGTCAAAGCATTGTTATTTGCAGATATGATAGTACAGATAAGCAACTCAAAAAATTCTACTAGGGAACTCCTACAGCTGATAATCCACCTACTGCTGGATACAAAATTAGCTAAAAAAAAAAAAAAATCAGTAGCCTTCTTATATACAAATGACGAATGAACTGAGAAAGAAATAGGAGAACCAACACCTTTCACAATAACCACAAGCAATATAAAATATCTTGGGGTACTCACCAAGAAAGTGAAAGACTTGTATGACAAAAACTCTAAGTCTTCATAGAAAGAAATTGAAGAAGACCTCAGAAGATGGGAAGAGCACCCATGCTCATTATTGGTAGAATTAACTTAGTAAAAATGGCCATCCTACCAAAAGCAATCTACAAATTCAACTAAATCCCCATCAAAATTCCAACACATATTTTTACAGACCTTGAACAGACAATATTCAACTTCATATGGAAAAACAAAAAAACCCAGGATAGCTAAAACAATCCTGAACAATAAAAGAACTTCAGGAGGTGTCCCCACCCTGATTTCAAGCTGTACTCAGAGTTATGTAGTAACAAAACCTAAATGGTATTGGCATAAAAACAGAGAAGTTAACCAATGGAACAGAATTGAGGACCCAGCTACAAATCCACATATCTATGGACATTCAATTTTTGATAAAGGAGCCAGAAATACACAATGGGAAAAGAAAGCATCTTCAACAAATGGTACTGTTCTAACCAAATGTTTGCATGTGGAAGAATGCAAATAGATCCATATTTATTGCTCTGTACAAAACTCAAGTCCAAATGGACCAAAGACCTCAACATAAAACCAGATACACTGAGACTGATAGAAGGAAAGGTGGAGAATAGCCTTGAACACAATGGCACAGGAGATGATTTCCTGAATTGGAAGGGGGACAAAATGGCAGCCTACAGAATGGAAAAGTTTTTCACCAATTCCATATCTTATAAAGGACTAATATCCAAAATATATAATGAACCCAAGAAACTAGACATTAAGAAACCAAATAATCCAATTAAAAGATCTATCTAAACAGAGAATTCTCTATAGAGGACTGTCAAATGGCTGAGAAACATTTAAAGAAATGGTTGGAATCCTTAGCTGACAGGGAAATGCAGATCCAAACTACTTTAAAATTCTATCTTAGACCTGTAAGAATGGCTAAGATCAATATCACAAGTGATAGTTCATGCTGATGAGGATGTGGAGCAAGGAGGAACACTCCTCCATTGCTGGTGAGAGTGCAAACTCTTGTACAGCCACTATGGAAATCAATATGGCAGCTTCTTCGAAGACTGGGAATAGATCTACCTCAAGACCCAGCTATACCACTCTTGGGCATATGCCAAAAAGATGTTCCATCCTACCCCATAGTGGATTTATTCAGAATAACCAGAAACTGGAAACAACCTAGATATCCCTCAATCGAAGAGTGGGTAAAGAAATGTGGTACATTTACACAATGGAGTATTACTCAGCTGTTAAAGAAATGTCATCATGAAATTTGCAGGCAAATGGATGGAACTAGGAAAATCATCCTGAGTGAGATCACCCAGACCCAGAAAGACAAACATGGTCAATCATGCTACAATCCACAGACCCAGAGAGGCTAAGTAACCAGGAGGGCTCTGGTGGGGATGCATGGATCTCCCTGGGAACTGGAAATAGAATGGATTTTATGGTGGAGCGGGGTGGGGTTGGGAACAAGAGGTATCAAGTTTGGGGAGAGTGGAGGGAGAGAGAGGACTTGAATTGGGGTACATTTAGGGTTGATGTGGAAACCTTGTGTAGTGGAAACTTCCTGGAATCTACGAGGGTGGCCCTTGCAAGGACTCCTAGTTATGGGGGATACGAAGCCTCAACCGGCCATCTTCTGTAACCAGGCAAGATTTCAAGTGGTGGGACTGGGGCACCAACCCAACCACAAAACCTTCAACGTACAATCTATCCTGTGTGCCAAGTGTGCTGGGGCAATGCAAGAGCAGAATTTGTGGGGAGGCTAACCATTGACTGGTCTAACCCGAGGCCCATGCCACAGGAGAAGGAGCCCATGCCCGACACTGCCTGGATGACCAGGAACCAGAGGCTGGATAGTCCAGAGTTGTAGGGTAGAACCAAACATGACTGGCCAAACAACAACAACAACAACAACAACAACAACAAATAATAATAATGATAGTAATCATTAAATCATTCCTAATGATGTTCTGCTATACTCATAGATTGGTGCCTAGCCCAAATGGGAGCAGATACAGAGGCTCACAGCCAGACATTAGACCAAGCTTGGGGAAATGCCTCAGAAGAGGGGAAGGAAGGAATGTAGGATGCAGAGGTGTCGAGGACATGGAGAACTTGGCCCCCAGAATCAACTAATCAGGACTCAAAGGGGCTCGCAGAGACCGAGGCAGCAATCAGGGACCCCGCACGGGTCTGCGCTAGGTCCTCTGCCTATGTTATGGTTCTTTAGCCTGTGTTCTTGTGGGACTCCTCACAGTGGCAGTGTGTGTGTGTGTGTGTGTGTGTGTGTCCCTGAATCTTTTGCCTGCTCTATGGGATGCTTTTCCTTCTACTGGTTTGCCTCATCAAACCTTGATATGAAGGTTTGCCTCGTCCTGTTGTATCTTGTTATGCAGTGTTCAGGTGATATCCCTGGGAGGCCTACCCTTTTCTGAAAGGAAACAGATGAGGAGTGGATCTCAGGGTGAGGAGAGGTTGGAGGGGAACTGGGAGGAGTGAATGAAGCAGAAACTGTGATCAAGACGTATTGTATGAGAGAAAACTAAATAAAAAATTAATAAGGAAGCACAAAAGACCCCATATAGCTTCAAGAGTCCCAAGCAAAGGAACAACGCCAAAGGTATCTATATTCCTGACTTCAAATTATACTGTGAGAACTACAGTAACAAAAGCAGTGTGTGGTGTGGGCACAAAAGCAGGTACACAGGTCAGTGGGACGGAAAAGAGATCCAGATGTAAATGCACACAGCTACAGCCTCCAGACTTATGAAAGATGCCAAAGCTCAGGATGGAGAACAGACGATCTCAGCAACAGCTGGTGCTGAGAACACTGGATGGCCACATCCAGAGGAGTGACAGTAGCCTGCCGTCTCTTGCCCTACACAGACGTCCACTTCAAATGGATCCACGGTCTGAATGAGATCTGAGGCTCTGAACAGAGGAAGAAGCAGAAAAGACACCGCAAAATATAGGCTCAGGCCCAGACCTTTGATTAGGGTTCAGTTGGCCAGGAAATAATGCCCACAACTCTCAGATGGGATCTAGAGAGAGTGCAAGAGGTTTCTCATGGCTAAGGAAACAACTGAGTGAAGAGACGGCAGAATGGGAGGGAGTCTTTGGAGGGTGTACATCTGACCGAAGATTAACACTTGGGCCACACCAAGAATTAAACAAGCTGAATAGAAAATGGAACAACTCAGTAGGTGGCCTAATTAAATGGACAAACAGTCCTCAAAGGATGAAATCAAATGGCCAACGAACATGAAAAATAAGTTCAACCTTAAAAACTATCAGAAAGAATGCAAATCATCAAGATTCCATTGTTGCGGGGTATTCACCAGAGAAGGCTGCTCTGACATGGGTTTAAGTCAATAGAAAGTCTCTACTAGCCAGGCAGCGACCACACTGGAGGTTCGGGACCCCAGTGTAGCATTGAGCCTTTCTCAGGATGAGCTTTTAAGCACAAAAACCATGTTCTGGTTTTACCGGAGACCAGCTCCGGCAGGTCAGGATTCTTGAGAGGATGGATGTGGAGTTGGCAAAAAAATCACTCATGCACACGCTTTTTTTTGAATGGATATCTCAAGCAACTCCTTCTTTTTATTATGATTTTCACACATCTTATATACCCGTATAACAAAACTCTTTTTGTTTTTGGTTACCGTGAAAACACTCGCTTATGACTAAACATCTTTTGTATGTTTCACATCTATAGTAACAGATATTTCTATAGTAACATTGTACATGGTACATTGAGGCAGTAAATCTTTTACTATAAATTGACAAAATTTATGAGAGCCAAGTAGTTTTCTTGGCAGGCTACTGTTTATAGTAACAATCAATTATTTTATTATTGTGTTTAATACACGCCTAATATAATTTTATCAAGGTTGATTAGAGAATTATAAACAAAAGAATTTTTACTTTTTATTTATCATACAGAGAAGGAAATCTATCTATTCCATTGTCTTTATGCTCTCAGGGTGCATCAGCAAATTTATAGTAATAATTGTACAACAAGGGAAATCAAATTTGACCAAACTTATCAGTGGACACTGAAACTCATTCACTGTTCATAAATCATGGGCCTGTCTTCCCTTAGCAGCTGCACTCCCTTTCTTTTTGCTTCCTGGTCTAGCAAGTCCTCAGCAGCCAAGAATATGTTTTGCTCTACCCAAGTAACTATCCCCATAGATGTTGGCAAACAGTCTTTTTGACTATACATGTTTCTTAAGTTATTCATTCTGGAGTTTCATTTGAACTAATTTAACTAAGTGGCATTGCCTTTTTAGGAAATCACCATTGTTGTTATGAATAGCAGAGAGGGACTGAAGAACCTTTTTGTAGCGCAAGAGAGATAAAGTGACTCTAATAGCAGTCAGCATGTCAGAGTCCAGCAGCAGCGGCGGCGGCGGCGGCGGCGGCAGGGGCAGCAGGGGCAGCGGCGGCGGCAGCAAGGGCAGCAGGGGCAGCAGGGGCAGCAGGGGCAGCAGCGGCAGCAGGGGCAACAGCAGCGGCGGCAGCAGCGGCAGCAGGGGCAGCAGGGGCAGCAGGGGCAGCAGGGGCAGCAGGGGCAGCAGGGGCAGCAGGGGCAGCAGCAGCGGCGGCAGCAGCGGCAGCAGGGGCAGCAGCAGAGGGGGCTATTCAGGAAACAATTCCCTGGAAACAGTGGGCTGCACTCCTCAAGCCCCAACACTGGCTGCGTCCTCTCACATGGCTTTCAGCATGGTCTGACATACTTCAGTTAACAAGAACAGTTAGTGAGAAGTGAAATTAAGAAATCCCTAGACAAGATTAGTACATTTAGAGACTTTCCCAGAACTACGGACTTTGATGGATTAGGTCTTTGTTTTTGTTTTAGCAGGTGGTGCTGTCTGTGTTCTGACTTTCATGGCCTGAATGGTACTTCCATTATGGAATAGGTTGTATCTGGGGTTCTGTTGCACCGTCTCATCCCAGTCATAATGACAGCCATCAAGAGTACAAATAACAACAAATTCTGCCCAGGCTATAGACAAAAGGGAACCTTTAGGCACCCTTATACACTGCTGGAAGGAGTGTAAACTACTGCGGCCATCATGGAAGTCAGTATGGAAGTTTCTCAGAGCAACTAAAATAGGGCTGAGGAGATGGCTCAGCAGGTGAAGAGCTTGCTACAAAAGCACGAGGACTAGGAGTTCTGATCCCCAGCTCCCTTGTAAATGTCTGGTGGGCACTGTTGTAGTTTCTTTTCCTATTGCTGTGATTGAATACCCTGACAAAAGCAACCTGCGGCAGAAAGGGTTTGCTTTAGCTTGCTCTTCTGAAGTGGATCGCAGATGGTCTGAAGACCATCGCAGCAGGGAAGTCATGGTTGCAAGAGCGTGAGGCCGGCCTGTCACACTGCATCAGCAGTCTGGAAACAGTTCTCATGGGAATGAGGCCAGGCCATCAAACCTCCTAGGCCCCCAGGGGCATTTCACATTCAAACTACAACAGCGCGGTGGCCCTCCTGTAATCTCAGTGTCCAGGAGACACAGACAGGACCGGGAACAAGCTGGCTAGTTTGACTAGCTCAGCCATCAAGCTCTGGATCCAAGAGAGGGATTCCGCCTCAATATATGAGAGGGGAGCGACTGAGAAATCTAGCCCTGTCAACTTCTGGCCTTCATGTACACAAGCACACGCCTACACATGTGCCCACACACATGTGCACCTCTACAAGTGTAAACACACACACATACACACACACACACACAAACAAAAGAACACAACTAAGAACAGATCTACCACGTGGCCAGCTACACCATTTCTCACTATTAACTGGAGGACTCCTAGGCAGCCCAGCACAGAGATGAGCGCTCACCAATGTTTACTGCTCATAAAGGCTAAGTAGTTATGGGCCAACCTAGATCCCTAACAGCAGAGGGATAGAACAAGAGAGTGTGGTGTTTACACAACGGGATTTTATTTCAGCCACAAATAAGAACCAAATTATGTTACTTGCAGAGAAAGAAAATGGATGTAACCAGAGGTAATCATATTAAGCCAGTCTCAGAAACACAGATGTTTTCAGTCATTTGTGGCTTAACTGTGTACAGACACATAAAGTCATGGTCATATAGATGCTATGTAGGTAGAAGTAAAACTGTCTAGGGGACTAACAGGAGGAGAAGGGGTGTGGTCAACAGACAGTATACACTTCCATGAACATTTTTAATTAAAAAAGGAAGTTGCTCAAATTCAATATTCTTTTTGTTTTACTTTAGTTTTGTTTTTGTTTCTTTTTTAAAAAACAAATCTCTCTGTGTAGTCCTGGAACTCTCTATGTAGACCAGGCTGGCCTCAAACTCACAGAGATTCACTTGCCTCTGCCTCCTGAGTGCTGGGATTAAAGACGTGCGCCACCACACCCAACCTTTCAATTAGCATCAATGCTAAATTGTTTGTGGGTAATTTCATATAACTGAGAAAATAACTCAAAAATACCCTTCCTGCAGCATCAGAAGAAGCTGCATCACTGTTCACTTAGTTGTCATTCTTACTGCTTCAGGTGTGCGTTTGTGACTTTGATATGTCTGTAATGGCTATCCTTTTGAGGTTTTTTTCTTCAGCTTAACATTTAAAAAAAATTCTTGTATTTATTTATAAAATGCTTTCACATATATACATTAACTCTTAGCTACTACATTTATGGTAATACATATTTTTCATGATCTCTATTTCCCTTTCATTTTTTTAAAAGATGTCTTAAATATTTTGTATTTTTATTTTTTAGTGACGAATCTAGATTTCTTTTATGTATTTATTTATTTTTTGCTTTGCTCTTCTAAAGAAAATTTGAGTTTAAAGATACATATTCCACTTCATTTTTGGAATTTAACTTGCATCCAAGGCCACACATTGGTGTGATTTAGTTGCAACTATTGAAATTATTGCAAACTCGCCTTTCTCTAAAGATTTTAGCATATGACTTGCGTGTTAACTTAATTTTGACCGTGACCTTCTGACCCTACAAAGCTTAGATATGCAAGTAGGAAGTACAGAAACGTATTCATAAACAGCACATACTTGTTTATTTCAAAGCTACAGCAATTTAGATGGTGTGGTGTCCATGCAACATTTTCAAAAAGCACACAACTTTGTTCCTACATGTGGCTGGACGGACTCCATTGTGTACATAGACCCCATTTTCTATATGATCCAGCGCCCTGTTGCTGGACACCTAGGTTGGCCTCATAACTCAGCCATAGTGAACAGCACTGGGATAAATACTGATGCACATTTGTCTCTGTGGTGTGCTGACTTAGAGGCTTGCGGGTAGATGGTGAGAAAGTGGTCACATGGTAGATCGACTTTTAATTTTGTCCCTGTTTGTGTGTGTGCTGTGTATGTACGTATGTGTGTTTGCGTGTATGTGTGGTTATACATGTGCATGTGTTCTTGCACATGTGGCCATCATAGATTAATAGCAGGTGTTCTTTCTCACCTAGCTTTTGAGAAAGTCCACTGCTGATATGAAATGGAGGCAATGACTAATCTGGCTTCTTTGCTGAATGGGGGCCTCTGGTCTATTTTAAACAGCCTCAACGTGCAAGGCAAGCACTATTAGCATCACCAGACCTAACCCGGAGGACCCAGAACAGGTGATATATTTTTTTTAAATGTCCAAATTAAAGTCCACTAGAATTTCTTGTGGACTCACATGAGCCTTCATCTACTGGACTCTCTTGACCTCCATGGCTAGCCATGAGAGTGACGAACCCAGGATGGTATGGCTGTAGAATTGATGGCATTTTTCAGGTGAAATTGTTAGATCTAAGAACGGAGCAGCAGTGGCTGGCTCGGGAAAGGAGCTGACATGTAATTTACCCTTCAAAAATGAGTATAACTGTGAGGAAGGGCCTTGAGACAATGACTGGGTCTTGAGGTGGGAGCTTTACAAAGGAATAGCACATCGTTTTAAAACAGCATTTCCCCTTCTGACTGTGACAGAAACGATTTAGTCATGTCCACAAAAATCTATGAAATTCTGACTTCTCGTGATTTTGGCTTCTTCTTTCATCCTCATCCCCAATAATATTTGGTACATGTGGAAAGGGTAGTTATGTTAGGAAGGAAGTAAAAGATGAGCTCATGCTGTTTCCTGATTCTTCTACAAGGGGAATTTCTACTTACTTCCCCAAACTGCGGTCTGGTGTAATACCAATGTAACAGAACAAATCAAAATACGATCTATAAATAAAAGTTACAAAATTTAGAAACTGAAGACCAATCTTCCTTACAATTAGAACTAGCCACTCCATATGAAATTACAGCTATGAAGCCAGATTGGCCAAAAGAAAGCAGAGTTACGAGAAGCCATTATTTCAAATGTTCTAAACATCAAATAAAATAACCTACAGCTAAGGGGCAGAGAGGAAACATACAGGTATCCTGGTAAAATGGTGATTCTAGTTCTTGTCAATTAAGAAACCTGTTTCATGAATTTGCTACTCTTACTTTTTTTAGACCACACTGCTTTCTTGATAACTTAATTTCAGGTAAAACATTCCTATAACATGTCACATGTAAATGCTATGTCAGATACAGATAGTGGAAACAATCAGACCCATATCAGAATGGCTGGACTAGCCACCTCTCTCTCCTAAGGACTGCTGTCCTGCTTATTCCAGACTCCTGGGAACGAGCTTTCTCACCACAGGTGGTAAAAGAACACTTGGCCTCTTCACGCACCAAACACGTGTTAATGAGTCTGCCAGACTGGCTAACTGGTGATAATGCCTGTGATTATAGAGCAGCAGTTCTCAACCTGTGAGCTGCAATCCCTTTGCGTGGTGTGTGTGTGTGTCAAACGATCCTTTCACAGGGGTCACCTCAGAGTGTCCTAGATACAAGATATTTACATTATGATTCCAAACAGTAGCAAAGTTACAGTTTCAAAGTAGCAACAATATTCATTTTATGGTTGGGGGTCCCTACAACATGAGGGACTGTGTTAAAGGAATAGGAAGCATTAGGAAAGTTGAGAACCCCTGTTACAGGGTGCTAGAACATTACAGATACAAGCCAGGTACCACAGCTCAGCTATAGTGCCCTTAGCAGCCATTCATTGCCTACTTTGGTTTCTGAGACAGCATCCCTGTGACTGTCAGCTGAAGCCCTTTGCAATGTATTGGCTTATCAGAATGCTAGCTTTGCCCAAACCTAAAGCTTTCCATGTCACTAGACAGTGTCTGAGAACCACAGCAGAGATTTTCCCACTTGGCTATGGCCTGAATCCCTGATGTTTCCACAAATGTAGATGAAAAATTCCTTAACTTATGACTTAAGACTTGTTCATGCTTTGAACTTTCCATGAAACTTTGGAACATACGGTTGGGGGCAACCCGAGTCCGTGTTCCTGGGCTGTGGTCACTCACATTTGGCTCAAGAATAAGCTAAATGTCATTTCCTTTGAAGTGAGAACTCTGTTTGCTTTTGAGGGGTACGTGAGTACGTGTATATGAAAATACAGCTACACTGACAATTTGAAACCCTGGGGCTCACTTGCGCGATCCAGATCGAAATCTCTCTTCACCACTATATTTACTATATCATAATACATGAGCTGAGAGAGAAAACTGGTTCTTGTTTTTTTATTTTTATCTGATTTCAAATTGACGTGAACTATCAAGAAAATACACAGAATTAATTCAATATGCCATTTATCTCGACTCACCTCTTGTTAACATTGTTAAGCATTTTGCAACCAATTCATTCTTTTATCAATTGAATACCTCATGACCATTTATTTTTCAATATGACACAAGTTTTGAATGATAAGACTATCATCCCACAAAATTAAACAGCCATTATCAATTTCATATGATGTAAAATTGACAGGATACAAACAAAGATTTTGAATAGACAAGTGAATCAATGAAGAAATTCAGAGCATAAATAATTCTTCAAAAAGGGATAAATACAAAATGAGACATTATGGATGAGGAATAACATCAGCATGAAACGTTGAACAGCAGATGTGTAGAGACAAGGAAAAGAAACTATTCACTCCATATTCCTCACTTTACTGTTTCTGAAAGAGAGTCTCACACTCCACAATCTCTTCAGAGCCTCTGCGACATTCTTATTCCTCAGACTATAGATTAAGGGGTTCAACAGAGGGGTGAGGATCGTGTAAAACACAGACACCACCATGTCCTTCTGAGGGGTGTGGAAGGAGGCAGGCAGCATGTAGGTGTAGACAGCAGCGCCATAGAAGAGCATGACCACGGTCATGTGGGAGGAGCAGGTGGCAAGGGCCTTCTTCCTGCCCTCTGACGACTTCATCCTGTGGACAGCGAGGAGGATGGATGAATAGGAGCTTGAAATGACTGTCACGGGGATGAGAAGCATGAGCACACAGCACAGGTACATGAGCGTCTCATACAGCCAGGTGTCTGAGCAGGAGAGCTTTGTCACAGCGGGCACCTCACAGAAGAAGTGGTGGATCTCCCGGGATCCACAGAATGGGAAGGTCATGGTGACAGGAGTGAGCATGAAGCCGTCCAAGGATCCCAGGAGCCAGCACACAGACATCAGGAGGAGACACACCCTGTGGTTCATGAGGACAGGATAACGGAGTGGCTGGCAGATGGCCACGTAGCGATCATAGGACATGGCAGCCAGAAGGAAAAATTCTGAACCAACTAATGTCAAATAGAGGAACATCTGCACCCCACAGGCAGCAGCTGAGATCTCATGGCTCCCCAGGACCTGGTCCAGGAGCATCTTGGGCACAGTGACAGAAATGTACATCATGTCCATGAGGGACAACTGGCTGATGAAAAAGTACATGGATGTGTGGAGGCGGATGTCAGAGCGTATCAGGAGGATCAGGAGGGCGTTCCCAGACAAGGCCATCAGGAAAACCACAAAAATGACCACAGCAAGCAGAGCAGGGTGTTTGGATTGACTGAAGAATCCCACCAGGGTGAACTCTGACTGTCCTGTGTAGTTGCTCATCCAGGTGCTGATGTCCATTGCAAACAAGATTGCTTTGACGTTAGTACTGATTAGTGATATGTGCATAAGCCTACTGTATCTCAGTACCACTCCCTGGCCTGTAGATCTGAGAATGATAACCTACGTAAAATTTCAGGAATTTATAAAAGGAAGAATTCGCAACTGTGGTTAGAGCCATCACAACACAGAGTAGACCCACCACACTGCGTGGACTTTCCTGATAGCAGACAGTGTCCTCTATCAAGAAGTTCTTGAAATTTGCATCATTTGTTTCCACTAACAAAAATAGTGAATTACTGAACAAAGCAAATAAAGGAAAAATAAGAAAGCCAAATGCAAACAAATATATTATTAAGAAGTTAAGAAATACACAGGTTATTCTTAAGAACCATTGTAGAGATGCTTCTAATATTAACACATTATGAGATGCACGCTCCACTTTAGCATTCATTTAAGTGTGTGGTTTTCAAGATAACATGGTAAAAGATCTTAATTGAAATATGCATACAATCTATTTAAAATTGAACTTGGAGTTTCTTATATGTTTGTTTTGATAGCATTCATTTTTTGTTTTGTTCTGCTTTGTTTTTTTGAGACAGGGTTTCTCTGTTGTTGCTATGCTAGGAAAACAGTACGTAAACAGGTTCGGCGTAGCAAGCAAGAGCAACAGACGAAATGCATCCAGCCTTTCTGATGAGACTCAGAGAAAGCTCCTTCCATATGTACTTCTTAATGAGAGGAAATCTTTAAAGGTTTCTATTTCTGACCTAGTAGATGTTCCATTTGGATAGCTCTAAGCAATAGGAAGGAAATGATGTTTCCTCTTTCTGAGATGTCAGCAACAGTTGTAAGGGAGGAGTTGTTGAGAGCAATCACAGTCTCAGGAACATTGTATATCTATGTAAAGATCCTAAAAACAAAACCAGAAAACAAACCTGCTACTGAAGTCCTTAAAGTACCACGTTCCACCGGAGCTGCTGGTGGGTAGAGGGCACTGCACGGTCCGTGATGCCTTCATGTAAATGTCAGACTAATCTGAGGAGATAGACGGAGATACAGACAGATAAATAGACTGAAAGATAGGAGGATACATGACAGATTTCCATTTTTAAAGGCTTACTGGTGAAAGGAAAGTTTCTGTTCAAAAATTCAAACTTTCCAAAGTCTACCTTGAGTTTACCTGCTGACTCAGTTTATGTTTGTGGACACAGTGGACAGAGACTAGGGAGGGTGCCACAGTCCACCAGAAGCCCCGAACATTGCTTTCTGGGTGAGCGGCAGTCAGGAGGCAGGTGAGGGGCAGAGGCATTCTGGGAAAGTCAGGACACCCTGTAACTGCCATCAAGACACCCATGTAGCAGTGAGATCAGCAACAGGACAAGGCATAGGAAGGCAGCTGGCTCCCCCTCACCCATGCCAAGCTGTAGGATGCCGTGTGAACACTTGGTATTGCCAACAGGGCAGGTAGAGAGATGACAAAGTATTGTGCCAAGCCAGAAGCATCTCAGAACCACCCTGGGGCTTCCATAGGACTCACCACGTTTTCTACTTTTACAGGGAGGACCTCAGGCTTTTGGGGGTACCTGCCTTACATCACACAATAATTGACAGTATGAGGGCTTAACCTATGAGTAGGCACCTATAAGCAGACAGAGTGGGCACCTGTCTGGCTTCTACGGCAAACATCATTTCCCTAGGAATGTATAGTTTGAGCTTAGACCTCCCACTGTCTACTTCATACGACGAGACTTGAACAAGATGGGGGACAATCATTTCTGTATTGTGTGGCCCTCAAAAACTGCCCACATTTGAAAACAAAACACAGAAGGAAGAGTAGGTATGGTGGCAGACACCTACTACGATCCTAGCACCTGTGAGACTGAGGCAGAGGGATCACCAATGAAATCAAGGAAGGTCTGACGTGTGTGTGTGTGTGTGTCTGTGTGTCTGTGTAGAAGACAGGTAGGGGAGAGAACTTGTCTCAAAAACAAGTATATTAAAGATGGAACATATATTGCTTCGTTCATAAGTTAGAAAAAAGTCTCAATGGGAAAATACTAAACAGAAGTTTTAGGACGAAACTGGGTGGGGGTGCATGTCTTCAATCTCATACTTGGGAGGCAGAGGCAGTTGGATCTGTGAGTTTGAGGCCAGTCTGGTCTTCAGACGAGGTCCAGAACAGCCAGGGCTACACAGAGACACCCTGTTTTGAAAACCCACACCAAATAAAAATAAAACAAGAAACAACAACAATAAGAACAGAATTTTTTCCTTCACATGGAAAGATAGGCAATAAAGGATAAAGCAGCCCCTGTGAAGAGCTAGCAGACTGTCTAGTGCCCGCCCTGTGCTGTGCAGAGTCTCCTGTCAGGCCCGACTCACCCTCTGATGCAGCTGCAGCCTGGGCCGCATGGGCAGGGCCAGCAGCTGGTTAAGTGCACACGGAAAAGAGGACAAGTGATGTCATTCCTAGCTGGACTCTGCCCATTCCAGGTGAAAGGTTTTGTTAATTCTCTCTTCTGGGACTTTAGAGAACACCAGGGATGCTTACCGAAACCTCTGTCACAAAGGATTTACCCCCAGTTTGGTTAAAGTGGAAACTTAGCCAGTATTAACAATAACCTGGAATATCACCATCACAAATGACAGTCTGGTCCAAGGTGAATCAGTTATTGTATGTCCTGGTCCTTGTTTGCTGTACACAATTCTAGTTATTCTCTCCCTCCTCAGCCTCTTTCTCTCTGTGTCTATGTGTTCATACGAACGTCCAGTAACTTTTGTGACTTGATATCTTTCACAGGTATAGACTCTGAAGTTTGGGTTCGGCTGCTGGGTCTTAGACCACCCCAATGCACAGGTGGCTGACCCAGAAACCACGCCCACCTGTGCCATCCTTCCCTCAGCTATTACATCATCCCTGTGCTCTGCTGTCAGTCACAGGCCATGTCCTCTAGAGCTGCATCCAGCTTAAATGTTTGCTTCATTAGAAAAAGAGACAGGCAAATTACAGAACCATCTGCCAGTACAAGTGGCTTCTATGAGAATTTAAATATTTATATTATGCTTCTTGCACCAAAGTCACCCCTTGCCTTAAACTGCAGGCATTTCTACAGAGGCTACTGTGTAGTCAAAGCTGGAATTAAACAGGGAAGAAGACAGAGCCAACTCTGCACTCTTGATCTTGCAGCAAAATTGTTCTGAATACCAAAGGTTTCTGATCACTTTCAATTGACATGGGGGTGTTCCCATGCCAACCTCATCACACAGCATTCTCTCTCCTCAGCCCACACTCCTGAGCTCAGCCCCCTCAGGCTCACAGGGGTTTAGCATGTAGATGGAGCAGTGTCTTGACCCCACTCCACACTTGGTTTGAGTGCAGGACCTGGGTGGATTTCTTTTCCTGTTGCTGCTGGTCTGGTGCAGCTGTATCAACTGTGGGTGCCAGAGGCTCTGTGGACCTTCAGGGGTGTCCTCCACCTGAGGCAGCTGACTCAGCAGTGTTAGGACACAGGTGTCTTCTGTGCTGCATGGTGTCAGGGAGGGGACACCAGGAGTTCCATAGCCCCCAGCATCTAATGCACAATGAGGGGTGCATGCAGGTGCCGAGGTGACAACATTTGTCAGGTTGTCAGCAGCCTGCACTACAGGTTGTCACTCTTGTGTGATCCATGTCTCACAGGAACTTCTCCAGCTTGAGGGGTGAAGGCTCTGTAGAACCCTGGAAAGTGATCCGTGAGGATCTCTGTTGCAGAAGGGAAATAAAAACAAGGAACATCAAACAATCAAATCCCATGTAATAAAAAGTGAGAAGCCCATGCTACAACATGGATGCCTTATAGAAATGCACTGAAAACTGTTCCTGGAAATGACGGCAGCTGATGCACAGTACCGTCTGCCTGCCCACCAGTACACAGAACTGACACTGCTGTCCCTAGGGACATGGGAAACATGCTGTGGCTGTCTGCGCATCTCTCCTGCCTCCTTCTGAAGGGAATTTGCTAGGAAGTCTTTTTTCCTTCATGTTCAAAGTGTTATGAACACTTTGTGAGGCTCATAGGTGTCCCATAGCTCTTTATAGCTTTAGTGGCTGTTCCTGGAACTGAAGAATGGCTTGTTCTAACTCCAGTTGCTTCAAATATTCTGTCATACCTGTAGATTCAGGACTAAGGATGGTTTATTCTTTTGCTAATTCAATCCTGGTCCTAGTCCTGGACCCCTGGAGTATTTCAGCCTCCCTTCAATCTAGAATATTCATGTCTCTGAGGCTTACTGCTGCCTGATCCCCTCTGAGTAGTTCCTTCTGAACTCAGAGCTGTACTGAACTCTCCTGGTTGGTCCAACTCACTTGTTGTTTTTGCTCAAACTCTTCTCCATGCTGACTGGTTCAAACTGATCTTCTGACCTAGCTGACTGCTATTGTATACTTCTGACTCTGACATATTCTGGTTGACCCCTGCAACTTCTCTGACTGAACTGCTCTGTTCAGCTTCAAACTAACTCACTCTTCCCTTCTCATACTGGCTTTTTCTGCTGGACTGCCTTTGTGTCTGCCTCAGATGGCTCAGACTGCCTCAGACTGCCTCATACTGCTTCTCTGTCTCTTTGACTCAACTTTGCTACAGACTGCCTCAGTCAGACTGCCTTACTGTCTCTGCATCTTGTCCTCATCCTTCTCAGACTGAACTGTGGGCTTATTGTTTTAATGGGAGTGTTGGGCATATCCTCACTCTAGCTCACTCTGCTAACTCTTCCTCTGATTCTTCACCTTGCCTGCCCTTCCCTCTGACTCATCTCAGACATCACCTCCTGTCTGACACTTACTTCTGAGCTCTGCTTCCTGTTTCTGCTTCTACTTGCTTCAGCCTTGCAGATTAAAAGTGTATGCTACCACTGCCTTCTGAATACAGGGATTAAATGTGTGCACCAACATTCCTTCTACATTCCATCTGGACCACAAAGGTCTCTGAATGGGTGTTCTTCATATAGACTCCTGGGCTTGATTCCTTTGCATAGATGCTTACATTCACTGTCTTCCTAGTTATCACACAGGACTATTCCTCTACACCTGCCATATTGTCCTCAGTATTTGGCCTTCTCCACATAGGAATTCAGCTTCTATTTGTGTATTTTCCTCCAGAGAAGCAAATGTTGAAAGGAAGTAGCAAGAAAGCTACTTAGTAAAAAAGATTTCTATATGGTAAGACTTACTACATTAACATGGCTAACCATTTTCAGAGTGCAAACAATAAATATGAATCTGAAAAGCCCAAACATGTCACAGAAGCTCTGGGCAATGTATGTAAAGTATGCAAAAGATGAGCCATAAAGATCTTTAAATGATGTTGACCAAAAATTTAAGGTCAGAATTCCATCAAATGTTTATTAAAATCATTAGGGTCCTCTAATGCTATTGATTTTTCTCATGTTTACATTTTCAAGGGCTGACTTAATGAATAAAAAGTGGCATTTGTCCTGTAAGGCTTTATTCAAATGCTACACAAAATTTAAAAGTATCTGAATGCTGCATCTGACCTCTGGGTGTTGACTAACTATATCAGAGACCTCTACTGAGGTGGACAGAGGGATTAAAGGGAGAGGAAATTTTACCTTACATCCCCAAAGGCCATCTAGGTCCCACGTGACAGCTAGGCATCTTTCAAAAGGTCCTGCAGTTCTAGAACCTCACCTGTCCTCTTATCAAAGAGGCCATGGGAACTCCACAGGTGGATGCTAAACAGTGTACATTCTGCAAGGAAGAGAGTCAATATGGAGGGACACGCTTCCTTGCTTCCAAAGGAGGTTGTGGTCAGCAAGGCCCTGCCCCATCCCCAACTGATGACACAATTGTTAAAGGAAAGGCTGGAAGACTTGGTGGCTTACTTCTAGTCTAAATGATCTTCAAGGACCAGTCCTTAACTAGACTTCACAGAACAACCACAACAACAAGGTTTATACTAGTTATCAGTATGCTCTTAAACACCTAACAAGAACTGTAACCATGTGGGATCAAAAGACATGGAAGCCCAAAGGAAAAATTCTGAGCATGCTATTGTCACACAGAAGTCTGCTAGCTGATAAAAAGTACATAGGTGTGTGGAGGCGGATGTCAGAGAGTATCAGAAGGATCAGGAGGGCGTTCCCAGACAAGGCCATCAAGAAAACCACAAAAATGACCACAGCAAGCAGAGCAGGGTATCTGGGTTGACTGAAGCATCCCAGCAGGGTGAAATAGAACTGTCCAATGAAACTGCCACTTTTCATGGTGATGAAGTATCCAGGTTACAATTTTTCTAGAAGGATCAGCTTCTGTAGGATCACTTCCCTAGACTATCACAACCCACTGCTCCCACAGGGAAATCAAACTTATTGAGAAGATGTTGTTAGCCTGAAGGCTGAACACAGTCTGAACCCTATGGATTGATGGTCAAGCTTGGGTTTTTAAAATCTTAGAGATGGATTCCAGATAACAGTTACACAGAAGGCAAATTGAATATAATGAGGAAAACTAATCCCCTACATGCGAAGCCCCTTTACCCTGAGGGTTGTGTGACACTGAGAGGCTCTGTGCTTTGTGCAGCAGCCTCATCCCACAGGCGGTTCCCACGGAGAGACGACCCACTCACTGGCCAGACCAGCGTGGTCCAGCCTTTCTTCAGGCATCCAGCCTCTGTGCACTCTGATTATAAGGAGAGTCACTTTTCTCTTTTGATTTGGCCAAAACTAAAGGACGTAATGTGCACTCTCAGAACTCTGACAGAGTCCCATGGACCATGGCACGCATCAGAGAGTTCATGAGCACTCTTTCCCAGGACTGGCTCAGGGAGGCATGTTAATGTTATGGGACTGTGAGATGTGTCGCTGTGGTTCTCAGTGTCAGGATCTGTTTACACATTTAGGAGTTATGTTTTCAGCAAGTACCACCTGCTGTCACTCATTTGTGGATCTCAGTATTGGATATTGTGTGTGTGTGTGTGTGTGTGTGTGTGTGTGTTTTAATTTGGGGAATCAACATAATATCTGAAACTAGAAAGTACTGATGGATGGGAAGGGGGAGGAAGATTGCAAGGGATACAGGATGATACAGTAGATACAGTATATACAGTGGATACAGGGATACAGTAGAACATATGTGGCACAAAGGAAAAAAGAATAATGGCGGAGAAATCAAGGTAGGGAGAGGGATAAGAATGAGGACTGAGAAGGAACAACTAACAGGAGACATGTTTGAAAAGGCAACACAGAAGCCTGATATTCTTCTCTGTGAGTGTATATATATATAAATGAAGTAATGAGTACTCTCATTTTATATATATATATATATATATATATATATATATATATATATATATATAGAGAGAGAGAGAGAGAGAGAGAGAGAGACAGAGAGAGAGAGGGAGAGGGAGAGGGAGAGGGAGAGGGAGAGGGAGAGGGAGAGGGAGACACAGATACACACACACACACACACACACACACATATATATATCTGTGTATCTTTTCTCTATGTATGTATATGTCAAGACCTCAGTCTCTCTTTAAACACACACACACACACACACACACACACACACACACACACACACGCATCCATATCACAGGAGATAAAACTCCCCAAAGCCATTATTGCCAAATAGCTATGTGCCTGGTTTGGTATATCTTTCTTTGAGTTGTTTGGCATAGGAGTCCTGGAGGCTCCCCAAGCAGCCCAGGCTATTGCTGTTGCTCCTGGTTACCAACTACAACTTGATAGTGAGGCCCTATGCTGAAGACATCTCACACATTGTTAACAAGACATGGAAAAATGAACCTGGTAAAGACCAGGAAGTTTTCCCTCTTTGGCTGGTTTCACAGTACCAGAAGCTGCCCTGTAGGCTGCTGATTTTCCTGCACCCACAGCCTACATATTACCTCCTGGTGCTCTGAAAGATGGTCAGCAGGGAGGAAGACTCCTGCTGATATGGTCTGGTTTCTCCATATCCTGTGACCAAAGTGCGTGGTGTCTTAAGATGATGGATATTCAACAGGTGACTATAATATAAATATGCACAGTTTCATAGGACCCACTTTTAGTTGTAGACTGTTCTATAATTTGCATGCCACTTTTCAAATGAAACAAACGTTTAAACTGAATGCTGCTGTAGAAAACATGGCCTACGGCTGACATCAGAGCACAGGGATGCTGTCATGGGGAGATAGCAAGATGGCACATGAGAGCAGGGCCTCAGGTCAGTCTGCTGAGCACTGGTAAGGGGAGGTGTCTAGGACACAGCACTTGAACCCCTAGTTTCAGAGTCCACACATATGAAAGATCACATGTCATCAAAACTCCTGGAAGTCTGTATAAATATCCTCACACAGAGACTGGAGGGGAAAAGGGAATGGGAGAGAAACAGAGGGACAGAGAATATATATTCTTGTAGAAGAAAAGCAGGCTCTTATAGCCTTTTCAAACATCCCAGTGTTAGCTGTTACTTCTCTGTCCTCGCTCTCATCCCGCTCTCCACTTTCCCATTATGATTTTGTTGCATTAATTGGCTTATGTACCTCATGTTTGAAATTTATCGACAATGTTGAGATTTGAGATTACTGGTAATCCTGGTTACAATTCCATTTTACAAATCTGGAGAATTAAAAAAAGACACAGGGAGGAAACCACAGGTACATAACAGGTTGTCTGTCAGCCTTTTTAGCTGCATTAATTACACCAGATCTCAAAGGAGCATTATTTATGCAAACCTGCCACCCCACCCCTTAATGAGCAGAGGCCAGCCAAGGATGACATCACTCACTTGTGCTCTTAACCAGCGGCCACTGCCCCTTGACCCATGTGTCCCAGGCTGCCAGCTGCATCTGAGGTGAGTGGAGCTGACAGGAGACTGCACATGGTCACTGCTCCTGACCGAACATCTGCTTTCAGATCTTCTATTAGTTCTTGACATTTATTTGATTTTCTTCTATCTTTTTAAATTTTTCTTCAGAAAAGAAAATACACTTTCTTCAAAAATCTTCAAACACTGTTTTTTTTTTTTTTAATGCAATAGATTTAGCATGCTTTATTCTCAGCTACTTAGGAACAGAAAAACACATATGCTGCTTTCTTAAATGATCTTACAGCATGCCCTAGCTGTCTTGGGACTGGATGTTTGTTGCCAGAGAGTGGGTGATTTTGCTTCAATGATTTAAGAGTCACGGTGACACTAAGAACTGCTTCTAATGCTTTTTTTGCATGATGAAGGAAGCAGGGCATTGCCTAGATTGAAGTGCAGAGTACAGGGGGAAATGGGGATTCCAAGAGATCTGAGGCAGGGGACTGCTCCGTGTTTCTGAAGAGGGACAGTTGTTGTTTCATGCTAGACACACAGTCTGAAATCTGAGTTTTCACTCTGTAAACGAAGAAAATAAGGTATGTGAGTAACCCCGGCCCTGGAGATGTGCTGTAGGAAGGCCTCAGACAGACTTTGTGCCTCTGGCTCCAGGAGTTTGGGGTTTCTCTACCAGCGCTGTTAGCAACTCGTAGTGGGAGCTGCACCTGGCTGTGCACAGGAGTTGCAAACTGGAGAGCGCTGAACAGGAATGAACAACATAGCTTAGGTGGGCACCCTGGGGGCACTCCTAGCTGCTGCCCAGAACCTCTGGCCCTGTCTGCCCACCGCTGCCAAGGGGATGTGTCTGTGCAGAGTCAAGAGACCACACTCAGGGAGATGTGTGGGCAAGCAATCTCTCTTGTTCAGGACAAAAGGCATATTTTATACCCCCTATGACCCCTGCTCACCCCCCATTCCACTCCCATTTGTCTCTTGAGCATGATCTTGATGAAATGTCCTTTGCTGGTTGGCTCTCATGACGCCATCTGTTTCTAGGTATCAGCTTTCACATCTGTGCGACCACCGCCCCTCTTTTAAAGCCTGGCAGCCAGTTCTTAGGAAGGCCTTTCTTCCTCCTACACAACAGGATGAAATCCCTGTGTGCCCCAGACACCATGTTCTAGTCTTTCTGGTGTCTTGGGTCCCTTGATGTCAGAAGCTCGCTTTTAACAGTGCAGAACTGATTTTCCCAGCACAGTCTCTCAGTTGCCTATGACCTCCTGTATGCAGTGTTTAGGGATCCACATGTGGTGACGACGACGGGTCTGTGACCCACCGTATCCACAAATATAACCAAACTGCCTGGTGTGTTTTAAGTGTTTGAGAACTTTTTAATATTGCATATATTTAACCTCTATCTGCCACTGGAAATTGGCTAGAAAGGAAATCTGCCTGCCTGTCTACTTACGCATCTATTCATCATCCATTGATTTAAATCTGTCTTTTCATCCATCTTCTGCAATGTGCCTCCTATGTGTCCAACATTTTAATGAAGGCATCAGGAGCCCTGCAGCTCTCTCAGCTCCAGGAGCATCAGGGGCAGCACAGGTGTTTAAGCAAAGGAGTGTCAGGATCAGTTGAAGGAAGACTCACAGTGGTGCAAAGGTTCATTAGCTGGCAGTTCTTTTCTGAACTCCCCCTGCCCTGTAACCTCAGCTAAACTCTTCTCTGGCAGAGGAGTTGTTTCTTCTGTGTCAGTGAGAGCTACCCAAGCTTAACATTTAGAAATCAAATGGTTGAAAAGAGGGGCTGGAGGCATGGCTAAGTGGTTAAGAGCACTGGTTGTTTTACAAAGGACCCAGGTTCAGCCCCTGGTACCCACATGTCTGCTTCTAACCATCTGCAACTCCAGTTCCAGAGCATCTGAAATCCTCTTCTGTCCTTCCTGGGGTACAGGGACACATATAGTGCCATACATGCATATATACATACTTACATACATACATACATGAATACAGGGAAATCACACATACAAGCTAAAAAATGTAGAATTTATTAAGTGGAAATAATTCAATCTGTTTAAGGAGATATCATGGCAGAAGCTTTAACTGATGTTTCAGTCAGGCTAGCTGTACTTCTTGTCTGTGGCTTTTACTTGTTTCCAGCCATTTAAAGATTTGACTTCATTATATTGCTATATTGTCCTGTAGAGACTGGCGGGAGCTCTTTCAGTGCCATCATGGTTAAAGTCTCCTTGACAGCGTCCATCACAGCCAGGCTCTGAGCAGAGAGCATAGACAGCAGGGAGCCTGTGCCAGAGGCAGCTCAGAGCTGCTCAGTTCCTGTCTGCTCCTTGGATTCCAAGAGAAAGGGCTTGTGACAATCAATGAAGGAGAAGGGGCTGCCAGCTCAGCCACAGCCTGGCCTGACAAACACGGTCACCCCGAGGTCCTGTAGATTTAGAGCTCGTGGTGGGACTTGTGAGGAGATGAGCCTGGAGAAGACAACACCTTTCATGGTAAATTTTTCGGCTAACTATATTAACCAGGTCTAAATGTATAAATATGTTATGTATTTATTTGTAAATTCCTAAGATAACATAAATGTTTATTTAAACATAGAAAGTTTTTGTGCATTTATAGAAAATAAGTATACTGGAAAACATATAGAAAATTTCAAGTCCTAATTCATTTTAAATAGATTGTATGTGTTACTTATCTGAAGCTCTTTTCTTTATTATTTTGAAAACCAAAGTTTTTTTTTTTTTTGGTTTTTTAAAGACAGAGTTTCTCTTTTGTAACTCCGATTGTCCTGGAATTCACTCTGTAGACCAGGCTGTCCTTGAAAGCACAGAGATCTGCCTGCCTCTCCCTCCCAAGTGCTGGGATTAAAGGTGTGGGCCAGCACTGCCCAGTGAAAACCAAATTCTTAAATGTATAAACCACATTTAAACTGGAGAACAAAAGTAATGTATCCCGTAATGCCATACTATTACGCATCTCTAAGATGGCTCTCCAGGAGAAGAAGTTTTTACTTTCTCTGTATGCTCATCTGTTTTTATCTTGGGATTCTGAAGGAACTTTCAGCACTTTGCTTTTTTTAACCTTGGCCAAATAAGAAGTCAAAGTCATCCTCTTCCCCCTCCTGATCACCAGCAGCATAATCACACTAATTACCTCCACCACCATCACCATCTCCACCCCCACCACCATCACCATCTCCATCCCCCCCATTCCCAGCATCAGCATGGCAGCCGGAGCACTATTTTCCGCAGAATAGGCGGAGGAATAGTGGGTTGAGTGACAGTTGAACTCTGACAACATTTGGTCACTGACTGGGCTCCTTGCCCCAAGCCGCCTAGGGTTCTGAGCATTGATTGGTTGTGCTTGTGAGAGGATGGGGCTTCCTCCAGGCAGTGCAGACACTCTCAGAGTGGCCACATCCTGGGGTGTAAGAGGCACATCATTTTGAAATTTCCCCTTTAAATTGTTACTTTTGAGGGATTTTTAAAATATGAAATGCACCCAGAGTCTTAAAGATTCCACTCAAAGCAAAAATCCATAGAGCTCAAGGCTAACTTCATATATTCCAATCAAATCTTTGAAATCACTTTGATTTTACAGTGGGGGACAGGGAGGGGGGCAATGAATCCCATTTGTGTTCCTTTGGAGCATAATTTCTTAAGTTTGTAGTACTTGAGAGAAGACAATATCGTTAGGAAAATATTGACTATTAACTATGGAAAATTTCTGAACAGGATGAGAATTTTAAGTTTTCCAAAAACTGATTGAAGTATGTGCAATTTAATTCTGAGATCTGCAGGTTCAAAGAACTCTCTCTGTTAGCACAGTCAGGTAGAAGTACACATCACTGAACATTCTTTCCTGAGGTCACATGACACTAACCCTAAAGCACTCTTGGTTGCCTAGGAGACACCCATGCACATCAGCACCTGGATGAAGAACCACACTGGACAGTCAGAGTTCACCCTGGTGGGATTCTTCAGTCAATCTAAACACCCTGCTCTGCTCACTGTGGCCATTTTTGTGGTTTTCCTGATGGCCTTGTCTGGGAACGCCCTCCTGATCCTTCTGATACTCTCTGACATCCGCCTCCACACACCCATGTACTTTTTCATCAGCCAGTTGTCCCTCATGGACATGATGTACATTTCTGTCACTGTGCCAAAGATGCTCCTGGACCAGGTCCTGGGGAGCCACAAGATCTCAGCTGCTGCGTGTGGGGTGCAGATGTTCCTCTACTTGACATTACTTGGTTCAGAATTTTTCCTTCTGGCTGCCATGTCCTATGACCGCTACGTGGCCATCTGCCAGCCACTCCGTTATCCTGTCCTCATGAACCACAGGGTGTGTCTCCTCCTGATGTCTGTGTGCTGGCTCCTGGGATCCTTGGACGGCTTCATGCTCACACCTATCACCATGACCTTCCCATTCTGTGGATCCCGGGAGATCCACCACTTCTTCTGTGAGGTCCCCGCTGTGACAAAACTCTCCTGCTCATACACCTG